>CM076582.1:460962959-461340756 GCA_034641835.2 Pinus albicaulis
TGTTATCTATTTGCTACATACAATTTGTTTCATTGAGCATTAATAAGTGGATTATCTGTCTTTATAAAACAAACTCCATCGGAGGTGCTTATTGGTTTTGAAATAAAATTATCATTACTATCTCTATCTATGTGTATTTCAGCCTAATACTCCCCAATTTCTTTTCCTTGCAGCGAAGAAGAGCACACTACAAGAAAAACGAGTTGTAGAAGGGGCGTATGCAATTTTTTGTTTGTTGTTGTCTACATATTTTTGTTTTTTTTGAGTTTGAGCATGGCCATGCTTTGTGTTATTGTGTCTCGTACTTGCTTTCCTTTATTTTTCTTTTTTCCCTCCCTTTTTTTTAGTTTGGTCTTGGTTTGGAGAGAAATGAAGGTAACATGTAAAAGAGTGGAAAGAGATGAGATGGAGGTTGTTGTTCATAAATCAAGGTAATTCACCTTACCTATATGCATTGCAATTTGCTTACTTTACTTGAAATCACCTATGGATAATGTGTCACTCAATTTGTTTGTTATTTAATTTATTATGTGTTTTATTTGTGTTCTCATGCTCAACTATATAGATCTTCTTTGTGTAGTTACCAACTAGATCTCTACAACTCTACAATATAGGAAGGTCAAATGGTGAAGATACCCTAGACACTTCAAACGTGGAACAAGAGATGGGTGAGCAATGCTTTTCTCTTACAAAATAATGTTTTCCTTTAATTCCTTGTTGTAATGTTGATCAACATATAATGATTCCATAAGTGTTGGCACTAGGAAAGGGCGGGCAGGTATGTGTATGGTGTTTATTTATTATTTAGTTTTTCCATGGTTTATTCATGATCTTGTATAAAATTTTAATTTGTGCAATGAGTGACTACAAATGTAGAGTCTAAAAAGGTTAAGTGGAGAAGATACCTTAGGCTTACAAGGACAATAGTGACCCAAAGAACATACTTGTCCTCACTATACTAGCTGGACACAACTTGCAAACACTCGACCTCTGCTCACATGCTTCCTTACGCTAAGATAGGCGTGATTTCCTTCCACATAGGCTACCTATTTCCTATTTCTCGTTGGTACATCACGGGTAGAAACTACAACCTCAAACTCAGCCCAACACTTCACTCCAAGTACATTCACCTCTGATACTTTGCAAGAATTAATATGAGCATCCACACTTTAATTTTAGCGTGAGAATAGAGAAATGTACAATTAATATGAAAGCCATTGGTTGCTATAGCCTAGTTTGGGTTCTTTGAATTTTTCTTAGCTTTTAAATTTATGTCTCTTTTATTTGGTCTTTCTATTATTATGTTTGAAATGTATCGGATTCAGGTTATTTAAATATTTTAACAATATTTAAAACCAATTATATTTTTTAGGGTGATAATAGAGAGATACACAAATAGTATGGAAGCCATGGGTTGCTATAGCCTAGTTCAGTACTAGTTCTTGAATTTTTTTTTAGCTTTTAAATTTATCTCTCTTTTGTTTGGATTTTCTATTGTTATGTTTGAAACATAATGAAATTAGGCTATTTAAAACAAATTAAATTTACTTTTTAAAGAATATAGGTATAGCAAGGCAAATAATACATTGAAATTTTCTTAAATTTTCAGATCACATCTTTGTTATCTATTTGCTACATACAGTTTGTTTCATTGAGCACCAATAAGTGGAATAGAAAGTGGATTGTCTGTCTTTATAAAATAAACTCAATCGGAGGTGCTTATTGGTTTTGAAATATAATTATCATTACTATCTCTATCTATGTGTATTTCAACCTAATACTCCCCAATTTATTTTCCTTGTAGCGAAGAAGAACACATTACAAGAAAGATGAGTTGTAGAGGGGGTGTATGCAATTTTTTGTTTGTTGTTGTCTACATATTTTTGTTTTTTTAAGTTTGAGCATGGCCATGCTTTGTGTTATTTTGTGTCGTACTTGCTTTCCTTTATTTTTCTTTTTTCCCTCCTTTTTTTTTTAGTTTGGTATTTGTTTGGAGAGAAATGAAGGTAACATGTAAAAGAGTGGAAAGAGATGAGATGGAGGTTATTGTTCATAAATCAAGGTAATTCACCTTACCTATATGCATTGCATTTTGCTTACTTTACTTAAAATCACCTATGGATAATGTGTCACTCAATTTGTTTGTTATTTAATTTATTATATGTATTATTTGTGTTCTCATGCTCAACTATATAGATCTTCTTTGTGTAGTTACCAACTATAGCTCTACAAATATACAATATGGGAAGGTCAAATGGTGAAGATACCCTAGACACTGTTAGCCACCTATAAAATTTGTTATATCAAAAGGTGGCTAAATCATTTTTTGGAGCCTTCAAGAAACAAGTTTGTTGCTAAAAATGTTATCTCTTGAAGACTCATGAAGACATCATGTCCTTTGTTTAAAATCTTCGCTGCTGTTTCCATGTTAAACTCTGAAATCCTGCTGATTTCATGGAGAAAAGACTGCTGCAAAACACCATTTCTCCCTTCCTTTCACTTCAAACTAACCTTCATTTTTAACCCTTTTGTTCCCCATGAATTTCCTCTATTTTCCATTTTTCTCCATTTCCCCTTTATAAGATCCTCTTTACAAAGTTTAAAACTCACTTTTTAAACTTTTCCGAAACCCCCAAATCCATCGAAAACTGTGAAAAATTTCATAAAAAAAAAGTGTTTTTGACTATGTGCTTAAAGCCCCTTTGGGCTAAGTCCTAACCACTTCCCCACTTGTGCCCCAGCGCTAGAACCAAGTGCTAAGTGTCCCAAGCGCTTATCGCATTGGAATAAAACAAAGAACGCAAGTCTTTTTCCTTTATTAAGACTTTCGATGCGATTGGCCCTTTATTACATGGCCCTGATCCTATCACTATTTCATATAACCATAGAGCCCGCATCCGACGTTTAAACCTTGTGAATAAACCTTTCCCGATGCTCATTTCTCTTTGTAAATTCAAAAACCCACTTTTCCTAAGTTTTGGTCTAAACCCGCCAGAGCAATGTTTTTTAATATAAATGGGTAGATTGAAAAGCCCCGCATCAAAGTTCTGATGCAATTGAGCCCCCCTTGTATAAACCCCCACCTTCCACTTCTCTTCATATAAACCTAGGCCCGGGACCAAGAGTTAAAGTCCCAAAGCACTAATCGCATCGGAGAAATTCAAATGGGTAGATTGAAAAGCCCGACCTTTCCTTCCGATGCGATTGGCCCTTACGTATAAAGCCCTGGGCCTATTACTTTCCATATAAACCAATGGCCCCGCAAACGGGCGCCAAGCCATTTCATATATATAACCTGCCCCAAGCCATAAAACCTTGGTATTTTCACTAAATTCTGGGTTTTCATATAATATAATGGTCCTCGCTTGTTCATTGGTCGGAGCTTTTCTCCGCCGTTGATCCTGGGCCAATCAGACGGCTAGCGCTACATCGCATCGGGAAAAATTCATTGGGCACGTTAATATTTTATTACCTCCCCTCCGATTGGCCATTCCCCCGATCCATCCTCCACCGTCGATCTAATCAGTAGATCGACGGCACTCAACCAATCACATCGGCGCCATTCAAGTTCTCCCCCCGTCGATCGCATGCCTCCGATTGCATCTGGGCCGTCCACGTATCCAGATCAGACGGTCCAGATTTCATTTCCCGACTTCGGTTTAAAAATCACATACCCGCTTCATAATGTTTTAGGCCAAATCTTGGCCGTTGATCTCTGCAGATCAACGGTCCTTCTTCACCCTTTCTCCGCCTATATATTATTTCGTTTAAACTCGAGATTCAATCCTGACCGTTGATCCTTACATCTAACAGCCCAGATTAATCCCGACAGGCCTGCCTCCTGTGGGTCCTGCCTTCCTCAGATTTAATCTCAGCAGTCCAATCCTTGATCCAACGACTTAGATTGAAACCACCCTTCCTGCTTATGCCCACGCATCTTGCCATTTTCGCGCTCAATCCCATCCGTCCGATCTAAGACCTCAGATCCAACGGTCGACGCGCGTTTTCGCATAACTTCAAGCGCGAAGGTTAATTTCCCAAGGGCTATGCGATATGGGCGGTATTCAAATTCCACGTGTCACCTTCTAACGCATATCGCGTTTAACAAGGTGAAACCACCTTTCTCCCTTTTGGCCACGCGAAACCAGCTGTTTTTCCCTCCGAAACTGCCTTCCCTCATTTTATATTATGTTTTATCGCGTGGACTCCTCGCCGTAGATCTCTGCAGATCAACGGTTCAGATCTAATATGGCCATATACTATCGCCCTTTGCCCATTCACGAAGGGCCTTCATTGATCATCCTGACTGTTGATCTCCTAAGGCCGAACTGATCTAACGGCCCACAACCATTCGAAAACCCTGAATTCCATTTCAATACTTTTTCTCCGCCAAAGCGTATTTTAACCTATTTCCTTTGTATTTCTTCGCATTTTCCGCTTTGTTACTATAAAGTGACTCATTCGCTTTGTATGTCCACAACCAATCTCGACCGTCGATTCGACATGGATCAATGGTTCTGATTTAATTCTTCACCGCTCTCCTTTTGACTTCTACGCACAATCTCCACCATTGGATGCAGTTTTCCCCAATACGCAGGATTTTATAACATTTTTATGTATTTTGCAGGTTTTAAATGGTTTTTCCATTATATTAAAGGAAAGCCTAAGGCCGGGGATGACGATTCCCCACGCCTTTGTGCATAAAGAAGAATCATTCCACAGGGTTTAACATCACGTTTCTTCAGTGCATCATGAGCACTGATGCCATATGAGCCCTCTGTGGCACCTGCACATCAACAAGACACAGTGAAACATGAAGAAAACAGAGAGTATCAGTGTCGAAGACCTGATCACAACAAAATTGAATAATTGATGGATGAATCACAAATTCGGTGGATTACGGCTAAGATCCATAATCAAAAGCCTGATCCACTAAATTAAACACAGTTAAAGGCAAATCAAGGATATTTATCAGACAGAGGATGCCTCCACTGCCACGTCAGAGGCTAATTGATTCCTCTCAGCTACCTAATGCCACCTGTAGCCTCACAACATTCAACAGAGGCTGATTAATGACCAGAACAAAGGATATTTTCCTCAATACAGCCGAGCAGTTATTTCACGCCAAATAGAGTTATTACAGAGATGACACAGAGCCTTAAAGTCAACAAAATCATCCCACCGAGCTTAAGTTCTTAATGTAAAACATTTAATACAGAGGAAATATATGTAAACTTCTCCATTGAGCCCCTCAAAGGCCGAGAAGCATTAACTGTATTAATTGAACTCAGAAGATCTTTTTTCTCTTTCGACCTCCTCATCCTTCTATAAAATCTTATTGAGGAGTCCATTGTAAATGTTGGTTGCAAAACTTTGAAAAATACTTGTGCTTGAAACTTATGATTGTAAATAGTGTTCATTGGCTCTTGAAGCTCTGCGTGCGATAGAATAGTTAGGCTGAGAAGTGAGGATGATTGCTGACCTGAAACACTGGACTTAAAGCTGTAACTGGTTTGAAGCATCAATACAAGCTGATTTATGGGATCCTGGTCTATGTCTATGGTGATTTTTTTCTTCTTGTAAATCGTTATTTTATTTCTGTTTCCACTTTGTTCATCTTCTCTGATAAAGAACAACAATCATAGAGTTAGGATTTACTGTATATCAGTACCCTTCTCTGACTGATAAGCTTTATCTAAATGTTTTCTTCCAATTTGTGTTATTTATGAATGATTTAATTTAGTTTAAGCAGTTAGGAATGCTGGCATTCCCTTGTCCTATTGTCTTAGCTAAATATTGTTCTTAGATGTTATTTTCAGTTTATGTTAAGTAGAGATGAACTAAGGAAGATATGGTGAGCCCTGGTCCTAGTTTTATCCCCAAAAACTGATTAAAATTTTCCCTAGGAATGTGTTGAAAGCTGGCTAGTTTTGAAGTACTTACCAGATCTTAGACCGTCCTTTGTTATCATTTGTGTTTCCCTTTGTGTTTTAAATGTTTTTCTATCGAAAGTATATCAAAGGCTGGCTAGTTTTAAAGTACTTACCAGATCCTGGACTGCTCTTTGCTTTTCATTTGTTTAATTCCCCTTATTTTTGTATCATTTCATTCCATAAAACAACTTTAAAGAGATCCTTAGACATATATGACTTGCCCCATAGACCACTCTTGAACCTGTTTGTTTCAATTAAAATCCTATTATGACTCCACAACCCAATGGACTAAAACCTGCAATTATTCATATTTTTGGCCAAAGCTTGTTCTATTTGCTTGCAACTTCTCACCTTTGAAACTCTTTCTATTTAGGACTTTCCACTCAAATAATAATCATGCTCAACCATCCAAAACAAAACAAAACCCTTGGCCGTCATAACTAGCCTAATATCATTATCCAAAACCTTAAAGATAAACCTATTTTTGCACTTATTGGAGAGATCCCTCTCTGGATTCAGGAGGGCTAGATCCTAGAATCCCAAAGTGGTTGAAATGGTGTTCTCCCTGCTGTTGGACTTTGCCAATCTTGCTGATTACAGGGAGCCAACATACACTTCAAAAGTGGAACAAGAGATGGGTGAGAAATGCTTTTCTCTTACAAAATAATGTTTTCCTTTAATTTCTTGTTGTAATGTTGATCAACTTATAATGATTCTATAAGTTTTGGCACTAGGAAATGGTGGGTAGGTATGTGTATGGTTAATTCATCACTTTGTTTATTTATTATTTAGTTTTTCCATGGTTTATTCATGATCTTGTATAAAATTTTAATTTGTGGAGTGAGTGACTACAAATGTAGAGTCTAAAAAGGTTAAGTGGAGAAGATACCTTAAGCTTACAAGGCAAACAATGACCCAAAGAACACGCTTGTCCTCACTGTGCTAGCTGGACACAACTTGCAAACACTCGACCTCTGCTCACCTGCTTCCTTATGCAAATATAGGCCTGATTTCCTTCCACATAGGCTGCCTATTTCCTATTTCTCGTTGGTACATCATGGGTAGCAACTACAACCTCAAACTCAGCCCAACACTTCACTCCAAGTACAAACACCTCTCATACTTTGCAAGAATTAATATGAGCATCCACACTTTAATTTTAGCGGGAGAAAAGAGAAATGTACAATTAATATGAAAGCCATTGGTTGCTATAGCCTAGTTTGGGTTCTTTGAAATTTTCTTAGCTTTTAAATTTATGTCGCTTTTATTTGGTCTTTCTATTATTATGTTTGAAATGTATTGGATTCAAGTTATTGAAATATTTTAACAATATTTAAAACCAATTAATTTTTTTAGGGTGATAATAGAGAGATACACAAATAGTATGGAAGCCATAGGTTGCTATAGCCTAGTTCATTACTAGTTCTTGAATTATTTTTAGCTTTTAAATCCATCTCTATTTTATTTGGATTTTCTATTGTTATGTTTGAAACATAATGAAATCAGGTTATTTAAAACAAATTAAATTTACTTTTTAAAGAATACAGGTATAGCAAGGCAAATAATACATTGAAATCTTCTTAAATTTTCAGATCACATCTTTGTTATCTATTTTCTACATACAGTTTGTTTCATTGAGCACCAATAAGTGGAATAGAAAGTGGATTGTCTGTATTTATAAAAAAAACTCCATCGGAGGTGCTTATTGGTTTTGAAATATAATTATCATAACTATCTCTATCTGTGTATTTCAACCTAATACTCCACAATTTCTTTTCCTTGCAGCAAAGAAGAGCACATTACAAGAAAGATGAGTTGTAGAGGGGGCATATGCAATTTTTTGTTTGTTTTTGTCTACATATTTTTGTTCTTTTGAGTTTGAGCATAGCCATGCTTTGTGTTATTGTGTGTCGTACTTGCTTTCCTTTATTTTTCTTTTTTCCCTCATGTTTTTTTTTAGTTTGGTCTTGGTTTGGAGAGAAATGAAGGTAACATGTAAATGAGTGGAAAGAGATGAGATGGAGGTTATTGTTCATAAATCAAGGTAATTCACCTTACCTATATGCATTGAATTTTGCTTACTTAGTTGAATGAAATGAAGCTGGGGGGGCATGCGCTCTAGCAGTTACACTTAGGGGGCATCAAGCACAGTTTTCTCTCTGTTTCAAGCTTGTGTAAAAATGAAACCACTCTGAAGCATAGTTTTTCTCTGTTTCAAGATTTTGTAAAAATGAAACCTATCTTGAGTCAATTTCGGTTATTTTCGAGACTCGTTAAACTCATGAAAATCCCGAGATTATTTTGCTATTTTTCATTCTCGTAAAATACATGAAAATGCCGAGTTCTTTCCGTCTTTTCCTGCTCGTAAATTAAATTGAAAGTCGGCCATAGGAGTACATTTTTATCCCTTTTTCGAACTCGTTAAAACTTACGAAAAAGTGAAAACCATGAGTACATTTTTATCCCTTTTTCGAACTCGTTAAAACTTACCGAAAAAGCGAAACTATGGAGTCCTCTTTTAAGCCCTTTTCAGACTCTCTAAATATGAAAAGATTGCCGAGTACTTGACTATTCGAACTCGTTAAAGTAAATGAACAGTCGTCCCTTCAGTATAAGTTTACCCCTTTTACGGACTGAAATGGACTATTTACGAAAAAGGTATACGTTGACTAATTACGGTCGATAGAGTTCTCTCCCGCATTATTTTATCCTTTTTCGGGCCCGAGAGACTAAATTTACGAAAAAGTACACCCATGGAGTTTTCTTAAGTTTTTTCTTCTGACTCCCTAAAATTGAAAAACACCGAGTTTCTCCTATACTGGACTCGTTAAAATTTAACAGTAAAGGACCTGTTTAATTTTCAACAGGAACAGACCACTCCTTCTTAGGGTTTGAATCTTAAACTAAGTTGGACTCATCCGAAGGATGAGCTTATAAACAAGCAAATGTTATCCTCCTCAAGCTTGTCAAAAATAAAGAGGTACTTGCCAGAAATGGTGGGGGAAAAGAGAGAAAAACGAACATGTTTGTTACATTTTGATTATTCGGAAAACCGTTAACCACTCTTGAACACGACACTTTTTGTTCACTTGGGTTGGGAAATCCTTTGCCTAACAGTTAATCAAACCATATTGAAAATTTTCAGCCGGTTTCTGGGTATTAGCTTTGGGTCAATTGTCACCAAGCCATCTGCAGTGTCGTTATGTGTTCAAGAGGACAGTTCAAATAAACCATTCATCTGCAAAATATCTGTCATCCATTTTGACCATCCCTGAGTCAGTCCTTGCTGATATATTTTCAAAACTTGATCTATGATTTCGTGTTGTGGGCTTGCCTACGACAGATCACTTTCTATCGACATCAGCACATTATCTAGGAAGTTGATCCAGAAATCGTCAGTACCTTGAAATCTGCATGCCTCAATGGCAGGTTTCTCGCCTTCGACGACAGGTTGCATCATTGACCTTCGATCGAAAGATTCCGTGACATGTTCGACTTCAGCTCATTCATTCAAATTTCATGGATTGTACTGAGTACTTTGAGAGCCATTGACATTACTGGTGGTTACTCTCACGCTTGTTAACAGTTCACATCATTGACTGGTAATCAAGTGGTTTCTACCATGTTCGACTTCAACACATTTATTCACATTGATAGAATCGTACTAGTTCGAGATGCGGAAATCAAGACCCTGGATCTAGTTTCTACCATCCAGGCTGCGAGGAATTTTGTTATCATTCATACAATAGACTATTTATAAACAGATGGCTGCGTCCATGCTGTGTCGACATATGTCTATATTGTGATGTATTCAAAATCATTCCTGTATCAGAACAATTTAGAGTTAGTTTTAGTTAGTTTTGATCTGAGTATGGGAATGCCTACCTCAGCGATGATATGATTACATATATATATATTTTGCATTGAATGTTTTGACAGGTTCCGACTGGGGTGTCCACAGGATGATCCTTGAAATGATAAAGTACTTCACTCTTCATATATGACAGACTTCATCTTCATCTATTTCAGACTTCGCACTTTAGGGGGCAATCTGTTAGACTAAAAAATGTCACCTTGACATTCTGCTGACTGTATGAGCTCAGTAACACTCATACATTCTTCCTTTGCAAGTCTTACAACCTTTGTTCCTCATTCCATGCCCTGAAAATGAAGGAAAAACCCTAAAAAGCTCAAAAAACCTTGGGTACGCAGTTAATATGAAGCCTACCTGCGTTTTTAGCTAGGGTACGCAGGTAATATGAAGAGAAACTGCGGTCTAGAACGCACTTTTCCAGTGTAATGCCTGCGGTACCCCTGTAAAGTTAAAAAAGCGCGGAATTAAACTGAAAAAGTTGAATTTTGGTCAATTCTGGAAGGTTCTGGATGAGATTTTTTGGGGATGAGTACGCTTTGGTAAGGTGCATGTATCCCACACCTTAAGGAACTAATCCATTGATGTGAGGAGCCTATCCCTTTGAAGGAGGGTTCTATCCCTTTAAAGGTGGAATCCTAACCTCCTCATCTGCTCTATAAAAGGAGGCATTGGGTAGCCTCAAAGGGTTAACAAGAAGTGAATGGGAAGTTAAGCTGTTGGAGATTGAGATTTTGGAGATTGAGAATTGGAGTTGAAGCTTTATGTGTGATTGAGCTGAAGTGCTGTTGAGATTTAGACTTCTTTCTGTTGAGCTTTTGAGAGGAAAGATCACATACCTATTTGTGCTTCTGAAGGAAGAGTGCAAGACTTATCAAAGTAGAGGAGACTCCTGCTTCGGACCCCGGGAAGGCCTTTCGAACATCAAGGCTAAGGTTGTAAGGTTCTTCTGTATATTTTAATATTAATACAATCAAGTTTTGTTTTTCTCAATAAATTTTCGTTCGATTGTTTATTTCAATAAGCTGTCGTTTGATCGTTTATTTCATAGATTCCTTGATCACTATGATAGGTATGTTTTATGATTATTTGTTATACAGGTGCTATTGATATTTTCTTGTTTGTGATTGCAGATCAACGAAAGATGATACTTTCTTGTGACAAAAGGGCCCTTGTTGCGACGAAGGATTATTGATGCAACGGAAGCACTGCGACCACAAATAAGCATTTGGATCTAAGGTAGGATCGACACCTTCATAGCATTTATTTGTAAAATGAATATACTTAGAGAAAGACAAACTTAGTTGTTCGTTTGTTGCTATATTGTCTTCTGACACTAGGGAGATCGGTCTTGTCCGCAAGAACGATTTATCCGTCCAACAAATTGGCGACTCCACTGGGGAAAGAAACTTGTTGTTTTTGGTTCTCTTTTATTTTGATTTGAGGAAAAGTTTTTTCCTGGTTTTTGATTGATGGATATCTGCCTGGGTAGCTTAGGTTTTCTTTGTTTTTGAAAATTTTGAAATCTTTTATGTTTTTCTTGAAGTTTTCAGGGGACCGCACTTTGTCTTCACACACAGTGCGGGCATCTCCGCACTTTCCTTAAGTAACCAGTGCGGGACCGCACCTGTTACTTCTAGGAGCCTGCGGACCCTGTTAAAATTTTGGAAGAACTCCAGATTTCTTTTTTCTAGTTTAGTTTAGATTTAATTTAGGATTCTTAGCATCTACCCAGATCTGTATTTTTCTGTCAAAAATCTCTTGTTTCTGAATTTCTTTCAGCAAATCTTCATCTCATCAATCTCCATTAAGTTAATTGGGTGTTTTGAGTCTCTTTTTTGAGAAATTCTTAATTTGATTTCCTTTGTTCATTACTTGGAGGTTTGTCTCAGTCTTTTCACAATTTTCCATTTTTTTGCTTTTGTTTTTGCAAAAAAATTTCCCCCTCATTCGCCCGGGGGGGGGGCTAAATTGTGTATGAGTGTTAATCGCCTTTGAGTGTTTTTTGATCTTTGGAACTCTCACCCGATTTTCTTGACTTCCACTTGATTGGTTCTTAGATTACATTAGAATCATCTTGTGTTTGAGAATTCTCTTGCATAGATCACATTTTCATAATTAGAATTCTCATTTTTAGAATATGAATGAAAAATGTGCATAGATTACATTTGCATACTTTTCAAGTGAATTGTGCATAGATTACAATTGCATAGTTTACATTCTGAAAAATCAATTGTAGATTTAGATTTTTTCTTTGATTTGAATTTAGATGTTTTTATGTTTGTTTTAAAAAATAAAAAAAAATATTGTTTTGGGATTGATTTGCATTAGTTTTTCTTGATGAAATTAGTGCATTAGAGAATTTGTTATATTTTCTCTTATTTATCAATCTTTGCATTGTTGGAAGTGAATGGAAACTCTCTCCTTACTTTAGTTAGGATTCATCGAATTGAAAAGATTACATTATCATATTCGATTGCATTCGGTTTTGGTTCGGGTCATAACACCATTGGTTTCATATCCATTTACCCTTTGAGTAATAACAGCCTAAATAACACAACGCTTAATTAAAATTCATCTAGTAATTTTTACATTTTTAGGGCTCTTTCCACCAACATAGCTTAGGCTAGTGTCTTGGAATAGGTTTTAGTTAACTCTCCAAGACAGTAAAACAAACAAGTAGTCGATCTTGCGGTAGGAAGAATTCCAGTTGTTGCATGTATGCTCTGGGAAGCTCCTCTTAAAGGAGTTAAGCACGAGATCATATCTGAACCAGTGAGGTAATCAATCCTTCCTCATTGGGAACAATAGAAGATATACACGTATTAAAAACGGTAAACCTCGGATAGACCATTATCGAGGAGCCAGGGGTCACTTGTCGGTAAACCTTGGATTCTTTCAAGGAGCCTTCAAGGGGATTGAGCTTTGTTACTCTGCCCTTGCGTGTGTGTCGGATCGTAGACTGTTCCCCCAGGTATATTTTTTTCAGTTGGTAACCTTAGTGACCATAATCTTTAGGATTCTTCCTTAAGGTGACGGTGGAGGGAAGATCCCACTGTACCTGGAACAGACGTCGACTAGAATCACTTGGACTCTCTGGGGGGTTCTCTTCACTCGAGATGGTTTTGTGAAGAAACTTGTGCCAGTCTGTTTCATTAAGCAGGTTGTCGGGGTAACTGTTCCAACCGCCCTTTCTGTATTAAATTCTACGATGTTGGATTTCATCACCAACTAGTGTTTTAGTACAGGAAGTTACTGTTTGTGTGTGGTTTGACTCCTAGATTTGATAGCGCGTGTTAATTTGTTTGTTTTTACTTTTCGAGACCATAGGTGTGAATTGTGAATTTTAATAGTTAGGTGTGAATTGTGAATTATTAATTTTAGTTTTAAATTGTTAATAAAATTCACTGGAGTTGATTATAATGGCAACTGTTCTGGAATTTACCAACCAAGGAACCCCTCTTAACGAGATTCCTAGTACTTTTCCTTGCTTTGGAAATGTTGGTCCTCCTTATATGGCTACTTTGTCATTACCTGGATTTACAATAGGTTTACCAATATGGTTATTTTCAACTTCGTTGGCCCCGAACACTCCAATTGTTCCACCTCAACCGGATGCTTCACCTAAACAGAGTTCACCATCTCAACATCACCAACCTTCTGTTGACTCTTTACTTTCTTCGTCTAATAATTCTTCCTCCATTTCTTCCTCTTCGCCTGGTAAAAGCCTTGACGCTAGTAACCAGGTGGCGAAGAAGAAGAAAAAGAAGAAGAAGAAGAAAGAAGTCAACCAACCAACCATGGCTGTAAATGTTAGTTGTGTTGAGGAAACCTCCAACAGGCTGTAGATTAGAAGTAGTGAGTGAGGATAGTTCCTTGTACTGTGTCAACCTCGTTAAAAAATGAATCAGTGAGTGTGAGGAAAGTTCCTTGTACTGTGTCAACCTCGTTAAAAAATGAATCAGTGAGTGTGACGAAAGTTCCTTGTACTGTGTCAACCTCGTTAAAAAATGAATCAGTGAGTGAGGAAAGTTCCTTGTACTGTGTCAACCTCGTTAAAAAATGAATCAGTGAGTGAGGAGAGTTCCTTGTACTGTGTCAACCTCGTTAAAAAATGAATCAGTGAGTTTGAGGATAGTTCCTGTTACTGTGTCAACCTCTTTAAAAAATGAAACATGTCTTTGAGGAGAGTTCCTTTTACTGTGTCAACCTCGTTAAATAATGAATCAGTGGCTAGTGAGGATAGTTCCTGTTACTGTGTCAACCTCGTTAAAAAATGAAACATGTAGGTGAGGACAGTTCCTTTTACTGTGTCAACCTCGTTTAAAAAATGAATCAGTCGGCGATGAGGACAGTTCTTTTCCTGTGACAACCTCATTAAAAAATGAATCAGTAGGTAGATTGTAGAGAGTAGATTGATAGATTAGAATAAATAGTTTCTGAGGACAGTTCTTTTCCTGTGTCAACCTCCTTAAAAAATGAATCAGTTAGTCGAGAGCATAGTTCCTTTTCTTGTGTCAAGCTCGTTTAAAAAATGAAACAAGCTTCTCTGAGGACGGTTCTTTTCCTGTGTCAACCTCGTTAAAAAATGAATCAGTTGGTATGAGGATGGTTCCTGTTACTGAGTCAACCTCGTTAAAAAATGAATCAGATCTGAGGACAGTTCTTTTCCTGTGTCAACCTCGTTAAAAAATGAATCAGTTGGTCAGAGGATAGTTCCTTCTACTGAGTCAACCTCATTAAAAAATGAAGTAGGTATGAGGACAGTTCTTTTCCTGTGTCAACCTCATTAAAAAATGAATCAGTAGGTTATGTAGGTAGATTAGAAATAAGTAGTTTCTGAGGATAGTTCTTTTTACTGTGTCAACCTCGTTAAAAAATGAAACACGTTGCCATGAGCATAGTTTTTCTTTGTGTCGAGCTCGTTAAAAAATGAAACAAATCCTCCCCTAATTGAGTCAAGTCTTTGAATAGACCTCGTAAATGTTAAGTAATATATTTAGGTTAGTTTTTAGGTCGGGTCTTTCATATGATCTCGTAAATGAACCTTCATTCCATCCAGCTATTTATTACTAGTGTACTTAGTTGAATGAAATGAAGCTGGGGGGGCATGCACTCTAGCAGTTACACTTAGGGGGCATCAAGCACAGTTTTCTCTTTGTTTCAAGCTTGTGCAAAAATGAAACCACTCTGAAGCATAGTTTTTCTCTGTTTCAAGCTTCTGTAAAAATGAAACCTATCTTGAGTCAATTTCGGTTATTTTCAAGACTCGTTAAACTCATGAAAATCCCGAGATTATTTTTCTATTTTTCATTCTCGTAAAATACATGAAAATGCTGAGTTCTTTCCGTCTTTTCCTGCTCGTAAATTAAATTGAAAGTCGGCCACATGAGTACATTTTTATCCCTTTTTCAAACTCGTTAAAACTTACGAAAAAGTGAAAACCATGAGTACATTTTTATCCCTTTTTCGAACTCGTTAAAACTTACTGAAAAAGCGAAACCCTGGAGTCCTCTTTTAAGCCCTTTTTAGACTCTCTAAACATGAAAATATTGCCGAGCACTTGATTATTCGAACTCGTAAAAGTAAATGAATGATCATCCCTTCAGTATAAGTTTACCCCTTTTACGGACTGAAATGGACTATTTACGAAAAAGGTATACATTGACTAAATACGGTCAATAGAGTTCTCTCCCGCATTATTTTATCCTTTTTCGGGCCCGAGAGACTAAATTTACGAAAAAGTACACCCATGGAGTTTTCTTAAGTTTTTTCTTCTGACTCCCTAAAATTGAAAAACACCGAGTTTCTCCTATACTGGACTCGTTAAAATTTAACAGTAAAGGACCTGTTCAATTTTTAACAGGAACGAACCACTCCTTCTTAGGGTTCGAATCTTAAACTAAGTTGACTCATCCGAAGGATGAGCTTATAAACAAGAAAATGTTATCCTCCTCAAGCTTGTCAAAAATAAAGAGGTACTTGCCAGAAATGGTGGGGGAAAAGAGAGAAAAACGAACCTGTTTGTTACATTTTGATTATTCAGAAAACCATTAACCACTCTTGAACACGACACTTTTTGTCCACCTGGGTTGGGAAAATCCTTTGCCTAACAGTTAATCAAACCACATTGAAAGTCTTCAGCCGGTTTCTGGGTATTAGCTTTGGGTCAATTGTCACCAATCCATCTGCAGTGTCGTTATGTGTTCAAGAGGACAGTTCAAATAAACCATTCATCTACAAAATATCTGTCATCCATTTTGACCATCCCTGAGTCAGTCCTTGCCAATATATTTTCAAAACTTGATCTATGATTTTGTGTTGTGGGCTTGCCTACGACGGATCACTTTCTATCGACGACAGCTCATTATCTAGGAAGTTGATCCAGAAATCGTCAGTACCTTGAAATCTGCATGCCTCAATGGCAGGTTTCTCGCCTTCGACGACAGGTTGCATCATTGACCTTCGATCGAATGATTCCATGACATGTTCGACTTCAACTCATTCATTCACATTTCATGGATTGTACTGAGTACTTTGAGAGCCATTGACATTACTGGTGGTTTCTCTCACACTTGTTAACAGTTTTCATCATTGACTGGTAATCAAGTGGTTTCTACCATGTTCGACTTCAACACATTTATTCACATGGATAGAATAGTACTGGTTCGAGATGCGGAAATCAAGACCCTGGATCTAGTTTCCACCATCCAGGCTGCGAGGAATTTTGTTATCATTCATACAATAGACTATTTATAAAAATATGGCTGCGTCCATGCTGTGTCGACATATGTCTATACTGTGATGTATTCAAAATCATTCCTGTATCAGAACAATCTAGAGTTAGTTTCTAGTTAGTTTTGATCTGAGTATGGGAATGCCTACCTCAGTGATGATATGATTACATATATATATATTTTGCATTGAATTTTTTTACAGGTTCCGACTGGGGTGTCCACAGGATGATCCTTGAAATGATAAAGTACTTCACTCTTCATATATGACAGACTTCATCTTCATCTATTTCAGACTTCGCACTTTAGGGGGCAATCTGTTACACTGAAAACTGTCACCTTGACATTCTGCTGACTGTATGAGCTCATTAACACTCATACATGCCTTCTTTGCAAGTCTTACAACCTTTTTTCCTCATTCCATGCCTTGAAACTGGAGAAAAAAACCCTAAAAAGCTCAAAAACCTTGGGTACGCAGTTAATATGAAGCCTACCTACGTTTTTAGCTAGGGTCCGCATGTAATGTGAAGAGAAACTGCGGTCTAGAACGTACTTTTCCAGTGTAATGCCTGCGGTACCCCTGTAAAGTTAAAAATGCGCGAAATTAAACCAAAAAAGTTGATTTTTGGTCAATTCTGGAAGGTTCTGGATGAGATTTTTTGGGGATGAGTACGCTTTGGTAAGGTGCATGTATCCCACACCTTAAGGAACTAATCCCTTGATGTGAGGAGCCTATCCCTTTGAAGGAGGATTCTATCCCTTTAATGATGGAATCCTAACCTCCTCATCTGTTCTATAAAAGGAGGCATTGGGTAGCCTAAAAGGGTTAACACAAGTCTAAGAAGTTTTGATGGAGATTTTGGAGATTAAGGATTAGAGTGAAGTTTTTTGAAGAAGATTTTTGAGTTGAAGTGTTGTTGAGATTTAGATTTCCTTGTGCTGAGCTTTTGAGAGGAAAGATCACATACCTCTTTATGCTTCTGGAGGAAGAGTGCAAGACTTATCAAAGTAGAGGAGATTCCTGCTTCGGACCCCGGGAAGGCCTTTCGAACATCAAGGCTAAGGTTGTAAGGTTCTTCTGTATATTTTTAAGATTAATACAATCAAGTTTTGTTTTTCTCAATAAATTGTCGTTCGATTGTTTATTTCAATAAGCTGTCGTTTGATCATTTATTTCATAGATTCTTTGATCACTATGATAGGTATGTTTTATAATTATTTGTTATACAGGTGCTATTTAATATTTGCTTGTTTGTGATTGGCAAGATCAAAAAAGATGAAGGATTCAGACAAAAGGGCCCTTGAGACATTTAAGATTATTGATGCAACTACATCCAGACTCGCAACAAGCATTTTGATCTAAGGAAGGATCGAAACCTTCATAACATTTATTTGTAAAACGAATATACTTAGAGAAAGACAAACTTAGTTGTTCGTTTGTTGCTAGATTGTCTTCTGACACTAGGGAGATCGGTCTTGTCCGTAAGAACGATTTATCCGGCCAACAAATTGGCGACTCCACTGGGGAAAGAAACTTGTTGTTGGTTCTCTTTTATTTTGATTTGAGGAAAAGTTTTTCCTGGTTTTTGATTGATGGATATCTTCCTGGGTAGCTTAGTTTTTCTTCTTTTTTTTAAAATTTTGAAATCTTTTATGTTTTTCTTGAAGTTTTCAGGGGACCGCACTTTGTCTTCACACACAGTGCGGGCATCTCCGCACTTTCCTTTAGTAAACAGTGCGGTACCGCACCTGTTACTTCTGGAAGCCTGCGGACCCTGTTAAATTTTGGAAAAACTTTAGATTTCTTTTTTCTATTTTAGTTTAGATTTATTTTAGGGTTCTTAGCATCTACCCAGATCTATATTTTTCTGTCAAAAATCTCTTGTTTCTGAATTTCTTTCAGCAAATCTTCATCTCATCAATCTCCATTAAGTTAATTGGGTGTTTTGAGTCTCTTTTTTGAGAAATTTTTAATTTGATTTCCTTTGGTCATTAATTGAAGGTTTGTCTCATTCTTTTCACAATTTTGCATCTTTTTGCTTTTGTTTTTGCAAAAAAATTTCCCCCTCATTCGCCGGGGGGGGCTAAATTGTGTATGAGTGTTAATCGCCTTTGAGTGTTTTTTGATCTTTGGAACTCTCACCCGATTTTCTTGACTTCCACTTGATTGGTTCTTAGATTACATTAGAATCATATTGTGTTTGAGAATTCTCTTGCATAGATCACATTTGCATAATTAGAATTCTCATTTTCAGAATATGAATGAAAAATGTGCATAGATTACATTTGCATACTTTTCAAGTGAATTGTGCATAGATTACAATTGCATAGTTTACATTCTGAAAAATCAATTGTAGATTTAGATTTTTTCTTTGATTTGAATTTAGATGTTTTTATGTTTGTTTTAAAAAATAAAAATAAAATATTGTTTTGGGATTGATTTGCATTAGTTTTTCTTGATAAAATTAGTGCATTAGAGAATTTGTTATATTTTCTCTTATTTATCAATCTTTTGCATTGTTGGAGAAGTGGATGGAAACTCTCTCCTTGCCTTTAGGTAGGATTCTCGCCCGAATTGAAAAGATTACATTATCATATTTGATTGCATTCAGTTTTGGGTCGGGTCATAACACCATTGGCTTCATATCCATTTACCCTTTGAGTAATAATAGCCTAAATAACACAACGCTTAATTAAAATTCATCTAGTAATTTTTACATTTTTAGGGCTCTTTCTAACATAGCTTAGGCTAGTGTCTTGGAATAGGTTTAGTTAACTCTCAAAGACGGTAAAACAAATAAGTAGTCGATCTTGCGGTAGGAAGAAATTCCAATTGTTGCATCTATGCTCTGGGAAGCTCCTCCTAAAGGAGTCAAGCACGAGATCATATCTGAACCGGTGGGGTAATCAATCCTTCCTCATTGGGAACGATAGAAGATATACACGTATTAACAACGGTAAACCTCGGATTAACCATTGTCGAGGAGCCTGGGGTCACTTGTGGGTAAACCTCGGATTAAACATGTCGAGGAACCTTCAAGGGGATTGAGCTTTGTTACTCTGCCCTTGCGCGTGGGATCAGATCGTAGACTGTTCCCCCAGTTGTATTTGTTACTGTTGGTAACCTTAGTGACCATAAGCTTAAGATTATTTCCTAAGGTGACGGTGAAGGAAAGATCTCACTGTACCTGGAGCAGACGTCGACTAGACTCACTTGGACTCTCTGGGGGGTTCTCTTCACACGAGATGGTTTTGTGAAGAAACTTGTGCCAGTCTGTTTCATTAAGCAGGTTGTCGGCGTAACTGTTCCAACCGCCCTTTCTGTATTAAATTTTACGATGTTGGATTTCATCACCAACTAGTGTTTTTAGTACAGGAAGTTACTGTTTATGTGTGGTTTGACTCCTAGATTTGATAGCGCGTGTTAATTTGTTTGTTTTTACTTTTTGAGACCATAGGTGTGAATTGTGAATTTTAATAGTTAGGTGTGAATTGTGAATTGTTAATTTTAGTTTTTAATTTGTTAATAAAATTCACTGAAGTTGAATATAATGGCAAATGTTCCGGAATTTACCAACCAAGGAACTCCTCTTAACGAGATTCCTAGTACTTTTCCTTGCTTTGGAAATGTTGGTCCTTTTTATATGGCTACTTTGTCATTACCTGGATTTACAATAGGTTTACCGATATGGTTATTTTCAACTTCGTTGGCCCTGAATACTCCAATTTTTCCACCTCAACCGAATGCTTCACCTCAACAGAGTTCACCATCTCAACATCACCAACCTTTTGTTGACCCTTTACCTTCTTCGTCTAATATTTCTTCCTCCATTTCTTCCTCTTCGCCTGGTAAAAGCCTTGACGCTAGTAACCAGGTGGTGAAGAAGAAGAAAGGGAAGAAGAAGAAGCAAGATAAGAAAGAAGTCAACCAACCAACCATGGCTGTAAATGTTAGTTGTGTTGAGGAAACCTCCAACAGGCTGTAGATTAGAAATAGATATGAGGAGAGTTCCTTGTACTGTGTCAACCTCGTTAAAAAATGAATCAGTAAGTGAGGAGAGTCCCTTTTACTGTGTCAACCTCGTTAAACAATGAATCAGTTGGCGATGAGGACGGTTCTTTTCCTGTGTCAACCTCATTAAAAAATGAATCAGTTAGGCGAGAGCATAGTTCCTTTTCTTGTGGCAAGCTCGTTTAAAAAATGAAATAAGCTTCGTGAGGAGAGTTCCTAGTACTGTGTCAACCTCGTTAAAAAATGAATCAGTGAGTTTGAGGAGAGTTCCTTTTACTGTGTCAACCTCATTAAAAAATGAATCAGTGAAGTTGAGGAGAGTTCCTTTTACTGTGTCAACCTCGTTAAATAATGAATCAGTGGCTGGTGAGGATAGTTCCTGTTACTGTGTCAACCTCGTTAAAAAATGAAACATGTAGGTGAGGACAGTTCCTTTTACTATGTCAACCTCGTTTAAAAAATGAATCAGTCGGCGGTGAGGAGAGTTCTTTTCCTGTGTCAACCTCATTAAAAAATGAATCAGTAGGTAGATTGTAGAGAGTAGATTGATAGATTAGAATAAATAGTTTCTGAGGATGGTTCTTTTCCTGTGTCAACCTCGTTAGAAAATGAATCAGTTGCTCTGAGGATAGTTCCTATTACTGAGTCAACCTCGTTAAAAAATGAATCAGGTACGAGGACAGTTCTTTTCCTGTGTCAACCTCGTTAAAAAATAAATCAGTTGGTCTGACGACAGTTCTTTTCCTGTTTCAACCTCGTTAAAAAATGAATCAGTTGGTCAGAGGATAGTTCCTTCTACTGAGTCAACCTCATTAAAAAATGAATTAGGTATGAGGACAATTATTTTCCTGTGTCAACCTCATTAAAAAATGAATCAGTAGGTTATGTAGGTAGATTAGAAATAGAGTAGATATGAGGATAGTTCCTTTTATTGTGTCAACCTCGTTAAAAAATGAAACACGTTGCCATGAGCATAGTTCTTTTCCTGTGTCAAGCTCGTTAAAAAATGAAACAAATCCTCCCCTAATTGAGTCGAGTCTTTGACTAGATCTCGTAGATGTTAAGTCATAGTTAGGTTAGTTTTTAGGTCGGGTCTATCATATGATCTCGTAAAAGAACCTTCATTCCATCCAGCTATTTATTACTAGTGTACTTAGTTGAATGAAATGAAGCTGGGGGGGCATGCGCTCTAGCAGTTACGCTTAGGGGGCATCAAGCACAGTTTTCTCTCTGTTTCAAGCTTGTGTAAAAATGAAACCACTCCGAAGCATAGTTTTTCTCTGTTTCAAGCTTTTGTAAAAATGAAACCTATCTTGAGTCAATTTCGGTTATTTTCAAGACTCGTTAAACTCATGAAAATCCCGAGATTATTTTACTATCTTTCATTCTCGTAAAACACATGAAAATGCCGAGTTCTTTCCGTCTTTTCCTGCTCGTAAATTAAATTGAAAGTCGGCCACATGAGTACATTTTTATCCCTTTTTCGAACTCGTTAAAATTTACAGAAAAAGTGAAACTACTGAGTATACTTTTATCACTTTTTCAGACTCTTGAAAATTACAAAAAAGCGAAACCTTGGAGTTCTCTTTTAAGCCCTTTTCCGACTCTCTAAATATGAAAATATTGCCGAGTACTTGATTATTCGAACTCGTTAAAGTAAATGAATGATCGTCCTTTCAGTATAAGTTTACCCCTTTTACGGACTGAAATGGACTATTTACGAAAAAGGTATACGTTGACTAATTACAGTCAATAGAGTTCTCTTCCGCATTATTTTATCCTTTTTCGGGCTCGAGAGACTAAATTTACGAAAAATTACACCCATGGAGTTTTCTTAAGTTTTTTCTTCTGACTCCCTAAAATTGAAAAACACCGAGTTTCTCCTATACTGGACTCGTTAAAATTTAACAGTAAAGGACCTGTTTAATTTTCAACAGGGACGAACCACTCCTTCTTAGGGTTCGAATCTTAAACTAAGTTGGACTCATCCGAAGGATGAGCTTATAAACAAGAAAATGTTATCCTCCTCAAGCTTGTCAAAAATAAAGAGGTACTTGCCAAAAATGGTGGGGGAAAAGAGAGAAAAATGGGCGTGTTTGTTGTATTTTGATTTTTCGAAAATCCAGTCAACCACTCTTGAACACAACACTTTCATTTACCTGGGTTGGGAAATCCTTTGCCTAACAGTTAATCAAACCACATTGAAAGTCTTCAGTCGGTTTCTGGGTATTAGCTTTGGGTCAATTGTCACCAAGCCATCTGCAGTGTCGTTATGTGTTCAAGAGGACAGTTCAAATAAACCATTCATCTGCAAAATATCTGTCATCCATTTTTTACCATCCCTGAGTCAGTCCTTGCCAATATATTTTCAAAACTTGATCTATGATTTCGTGTTGTGGGCTTGCCTACAACGGATCACTTTCTATCGACGACAGCTCATTATCTAGGAAGTTGATCCAGAAATCGTCAGTACCTTGAAATCTGCATGCCTCAATGGCAGGTTTCTCGCCTTCGACGACAGTTTGCATCATTGACCTTCGATCGAAAGATTCCGTGACATGTTCGACTTCAGCTCATTCATTCACATTTCATGGATTGTACTGAGTACTTTGAGAGCCATTGACATTACTGGTGGTTACTCTCACACTTGTTAACAGTTCACATCATTGACTGGTAATCAAGTGGTTTCTACCATGTTCGACTTCAACACATTTAATCTCATGGATAGAATCGTACTGGTTCGAGAAGCGGAAATCAAGACCCTGGATCTAGTTTCCACCATCCAGGCTGCGAGGAATTTTGTTATCATTCATACAATAGACTATTTATAAACAGATGGCTGCGTCCATGCTGTGTCGACATATGTCTATACTGTGATGTATTCAAAATCATTCCTGTATCAGAACAATTTAGAGTTAGTTTTAGTTAGTTTTGATCTGAGTATGGGAATGCCTACCTCAGCGATGATATGATTACATATATATATATTTTGCATTGAATGTTTTTACAGGTTCCGACTGGGGTGTCCACAGGATGATCCTTGAAATGATAAAGTACTTCACTCTTCATATATGACAGACTTCATCAATTCCAGACTTCGCACTTTAGGGGGCAATCTGTTACACTGAAAAATGTCACCTTGACATTCTGCTAACTGTATGAGCTCATTTACACTCATACTTACCTCCTCTGCAAGTCTTACAACCTTTGTTCCTCATTCCATGCCCTGAAAATGAAGGAAAAACCCTAAAAAGCTCAAAAAACCTTGGGTACGCAGTTAATATGAAGCCTACCTGCGTTTTTAGCTAGGGTACGCAGGTAATATGAAGAGAAACTGCGGTCTAGAACGCACTTTTCCAGTGTAATGCCTGCGGTACCCCTGTAAAGTTAAAAAAGCGCGAAAGAAAAGATTAAAAAGTTGAATTTTGGTCAATTCTAGAAGGTTCTGGATGAGATTTTTTGGGGATGAGTACGCTTTAGTAAGGTGCATGTATCCCACACCTTAAGGAACTAATCCCTTGATGTGAGGAGCCTATCCCTTTAATGGAGGATTCTATCCCTTTTAAGGTGGAATCCTAACCTCCTCATCTGCTCTATAAAAGGAGGCATTGGGTAGCCTAAAGAGGTTAAGTTAAGTTAAATGGAGATTGAGTTGAAGTACTGTTGAGATTTAGTCTTATTTCTGCTGAGCTTTTGAGAGGAAAGATCACATACCTCTTTGTGCTTCTGGTGGAAGAGTGCAAGACTTATCAAAGTAGAGGAGATTCCTGCTTCGGACCCCGGGAAGGCCTTTCGAACATCAAGGCTAAGGTTGTAAGGTTCTTCTATTATTTTAAGATTAATACAATCAAGTTCTGTTTTTCTCAATAAATTGTCGTTCGATTGTTTATTTCGATAAGCTATTGTTTGATCATTTATTTCATAGATTCCTTGATCACTATGATAGGTATGTTTTATAATTATTTGTTATATAGGTGCTATTGATATTTTCTTGTTTGTGATTGCAGATCAACAAAAGATGATACCTTTTTGTGACAAAAGGGCCCTTGTTACGATGAAGGATTATTGATGCAACGGAAGCACTGCGACCGCAAATAAGCATTTGGATCTAAGGTAGGATCGACACCTTCATAACATTTATTTGTAAAACGAATATATCTAGAGAAAGACAAACTTAGTTGTTCGTTTGTTGCTAGATTGTCTTCTGACACTAGGGAGATCGGTCTTGTCCGTAAGAACGATTTATCCGGCCAACAGCAGGGAAATCCATGAAAGATTTATTGGCACTGATTAAATACTCCAGTGTTTTTTTTGAAATTGTGATTTTTCAGAACTCAGAAAAACTTGCGATTTGTTTGGGTTATTTCTTAGGATGGGAAAATTGGAAAAAATAAATATATTCCAATCTTTTGGAAAAAATTTCGGCATTATTATAGAGAATATAATATTCATTGACATTGAGATGCAGGGAAAGAATTATACATTGAGGCAAAATTTGCAACCTGTTTTTATTCAGAAGCTTATACCAGTTTTCCCATCACATTTGACATAGAAAAATAAATCTTTCACTAGAATTAACAAGGAGATGTTGGAAATACTGAGAGGGGGGGGGGGGGGGGGGGGGGTGAATCAGTATTCCTTTCAATTAGAGCATTAATTAATCTTCAATTATTATCAGTGTTTGTACAATGATAGCAGCAAACAAGAGGAACACAAATGCACATCATTTTTAAGGTGGAAACCCACTCCGGGACAAAAACCACCTAATGCTTTTCTAATAATTGTTTAATATTCAACTCCAATTGAAAATAAAGCTCCAACTTCCTAGAATCTAGAAAAGCATTCTTCTCCAGCTCCCACTGCATGGACGCTCCAACGCCTGAGATTCTTCAGTAGTCAATTGAACGGATGCCCCAACACCCAATGAGCTACAACTCACCCTACCACCACTCTACCACCCTATAGAAGAATAAAAGAAGAATGGATTCCCGTACCAGGGAAAATGGTCCACTTTATAATGATATATAATGATGTAGAAGAAGAGGATATACTAGACCATAACCCCAACTTTGACACCAGGGAAAATTTTAAGAACCCCCCTAAATTTATATATATAATAATTGGGCGAATCCCCATGATAGAAGGTGATTTTATTAATAATATAATATGTATATATAATTTTTTTGGCGAATCTCTCACGAGATTATATTATCTTGTAAAATCATGGCGAATCACCAGTACAAATGGAAAATCACTAGTACAAAATGGTGAATCGTTGTCTAGTGGAGTTCGGGGTGTTGGTTCCAATGAAGATATGGTAGTTGAACCAGGAGTTGAAGGAAGCGAACCACCAAGACCAAGTATGGCACATGGTGACTCGTGAGGGAAGTAGTTCTTGTGTAGTTTGGAAAACATGTTCTTCTAGTTCTGCTAAGCGTAGTGTTGTTGCTCATGCTACTACTAGGACTGATATTGAGGTTGGAGAGGAGTTTGAGGAAGCATGGAAGGTAGTATTTGTGGAGAATTACAAAGAGAACCCAATTATGGGCTCCATTTTGCCCTTTGGTATTTGGGCCTGCAAGAGCTTTTGTCAATTGAGCCAACAATTAACCGTTCAACCAATAATCAACTTGATTGAGTTGATTAGGTACGAGTAAACTTAGACTAATATTCAAAACTATGCTTTGCACTATCCCATATTTATCACACTACTATCCCATATTTATCACACTAATGCTACACAACATTGTGCATTTGCATCCAACTCTCATGCATGCACACAAAATTTTCATTAACATCTATAACCCTAACCAAGTGCGAATTGATCAACAATTTGCACCAAAGTTTGTTATAGTGTTGAAAGTTCATAAGAAATTTAGATCCATGGTACCTTAAATAAATTTTGAGATAACCTCCACATATTCGACCACAATAGAGAAAACTTGTGATAAATTTTAAACCTACAAAAATTAGGATTCATGTTCCTAGGAAAGATCATAATTAGTTGACATATAGGTCCAATTTTGAACCTTGACACATTGATAATGCAATGGCTTAGTTCAAAACTCACACATTGAAAAGTCATCAATGAAGAGAAGACAAGATCATTATGAATTACACATACTCCAAAATTCCTACCAAATTCTACTTAGTTGTTCGCAACTCAGCTATACATAATCTTATAGTAAATACAAATTTCAAAAATCCTTCTTCACATAGCTAATAAATGGCCATTGGAGGAGCACCCCTTATATAATATTAATAGTAGCAATCAATAGATTATTTCATATTGAACTTCATAGCCATAGCACTCCTATGTATTGTATGATGTATTCAACTTGCATTATCAAATATAGATAAAATCATACTTTTGATTGATACATTTAAATCATACTTGTGCACAAAGTTGAATGTAATGCCAGTCAAGGAGTAAAGTCAGTTTGAAGTGCAATGATATATAAAATAATGAAGAAACTTAGTAACGAATCACAACTTTCACGTTTGAAAAATTATAAAGCTTTCACGCAAATCCATTGTTGTTATAGTTCCTTCTCTCAACCATGTTCCACATACGCATGGAAAATCAAGTAATACTATAATTTGCACCAAGAGGTGCAAAGTAACGTCGGGGAGCAGGGATACATATTCCATGCGAGATAAAGGTGATGTAGGTGATAAAGTTGGAGGCAATATGAAATATTTTGGAAGAATGGTTGGTTTGTTTATCAAATTTTGAGTTATCTTGAAAATTGCTTTGTTCTCTTCATGCCTACCTCTAAAACCTTAAAAGAAACTATCCACAAAATGCATATTCAACAACCTCTACAAAATATGTACATAGTTCGTGAGAGGAGCATTAATCCTTGTTTAAAATATAATAAAGTGAAAGTATAAGATAATGAACAACTTCAACTCCTCCCTAATCTTAAAAATTGTATATAGTGATAATATTATCATTTCCATGAAATAAAATTGGTCACAGCTCTTTAATATAATAAAAGAAAAAATTTAATTAAACAAATATATACATCAAAACATAATTGACCAAATTTATATCTATTATCCAAACCCGTCACCTTTCGTATCCCATTCATTTAAATCCATTTGGTTGCATTATCTTAAATTATAATATGTTCATATCTATAATACAAAGTGCTTCACCCTCAAATATAGTTTTTACAAAGGGCATTTTTTATTGTTTTTAAATCTAGTTTGATCTCTATGAGCATGGGAGTCATGGATTTCAATGAGCTAGAGGCGATGGATGGGCTTCGGTGGACATGGAACACCTGGCCAAGCTCCCAGATCGAAGCAGTACGAATGGTGATCCCGCTTGGCATCCTGTGCATGCCATTGATGGTGGTGCATGGGGAGGAGAATCAGCCACAGCCACTCCCAATCCCACTTCTCCCGTACGACCCTCTCCTTTGCAGGTCTTTCCGCACCATCCTAAACCCCTATGCTCGCGTCGATTACCAGGCAAAGTTGTGGACATGTCCCTTGTGCTTCCATTGCAATTCTTTCCCCCCTTCCTACTCGTCCACAGACAAACAAAATCTCCCCACCGAGCTCTTCCCAACTTACAACATTGTCGAGTACCGTCTTCAGGAACGCCGCCCCCAGTTCCACCTCCATATTTCCCTCATCTTTCGGTCAGCAAGTTGGTCATCGGCCTGCCCAAAGGGCGCAACAGACACAGGCCGTTGAGGGGCTCGGGTTCTTATTTGTGGTGGACACTTCCCAGCCTGCGAAGGATCTCCAACATCTCAAGAATGAAATTTCTGGCAATAACAAGCAACCCAAAACAGAGGTCCAGTGCAAGAATCGCCAGGACGGTGGAGAAAACGAGGACTGACATCCAATGTTTTGTTTACACACGTCAATATATGATTAGTTAGAAGGGCGATAAGAAAGCTTTGTGATTGGATGGGGTGAATCCTGTTTTCCCACCCAATATCGTAAAAAAAAGGCTTCAAGTGTAATAAAAACAAGAAATTGACTATTAAAAAAACAAAAAATTCCAAAAAAACTGAATTTTTTTTAATATAAATTAGATAATATAAATTATGACCATAAGATATTTTAAAAAAAAAAACAACTAAGATTAATATTTAAAAACTAATTAATTGGTTGAACAAAATTTATTTTAAAAATAAAGTTATTCTCACTAAAATATAGATTAAAATATTAATACAAAAATTAATTACTATTTTTTTAACAATAACCAACAATATTTTATATTAAAGTTGTTGAGCAAACTGCTTAGTTAAAATACATCTTACAAAATGTTGTAAGGTAGTTGTCTGCATAGCCGAAAAGAGTAGGGTGGAAACATCTGTCTACTGAAGTTTATATATGATTTCCCAAAATATATTTAACTACACTCCAAATTTTTCCATTTATAATTTCACCAATAGTTGCTCGTCAAACAAAATTTAGAACACACATGCAATTCACATCTTAATCATTTTGAGCCATCAGCTTGTTGCCCTTGTCCTTGTTCTATTTTTCCATTACCTCCTCTAGTTGAGATCTAATATAGTCCAACTCATCTTCCATCTGTTGGATTCAATTTTTAAGTTGTTGCATAGTCTCTAATATTCCTGAAATTTCTTGGTGCATAGATCAAAGTGCAATATCAAACAAGTGATTGTTTTCATCATGGTCCATGAAGTCTAGAACTGCCACACACAAGAGCAGCAAGCCCGAGGGGACCTTTGTGTGGTGCCCTTAACTATTGGTTCGCACACCTCCAAATTCCCTCAATCAATTGGATAAAACACCTAATTGTTACTATGTTGGGGTATCACAAACAATCCAAATATTGCATGCAAATCAACCGTAAATCATCCAGTGGTCATCTCCTTAAATAGTCATGCATTGTGAATGGAGGACTTGAAATTGGCCCGAATCAATGCCACATGCTCTAGGTTTGCTTAAGGATGAGAAATTTCCTCCACATCATCGAAATCCGAATATTTCCCTCCTATGATCACCTCAACCATTGACTTCTCCCACGCCTGAAAATACAAGCCCACTCTCTCTCTTAATCTAAATCCAAATCCACGATCTCACTTTTATGAAGGATGAAGCCAAACCGAAGGAATATACATAGGGAGACCTTCCCTCACCAAAATGCCTAATGGCCAAGTGTCCCGCCAGCCTCCATAACAATGCCACTCAAATCCAAATGTCTTGTCAGATCCAAGCCTTTTCCATGATTGGGAGCAATCACACCCCACCTTGGGTTTAAAACTTGTACTATCATTTATTAATATACTAAGGCAAGGGTTAATATACTAAAGCAAGGGGTCATAGCTTCTTTCCCCTCGCCAATTATTTTCTCCCTTCTTTAGACTTACCCCTTTGTTGGCCAATAAGTTAGCTTTGGAATTGTTTCCCCTTCAAACATGGAAGTGTTGACGCCTCGATATAGATTGATACCAAAAATGGATTCATTTGAAGATCAATCTTAACTTGATGTCTAAGGGAAGAGTTCCAGATTATAAATGATGAAATATTATCATGAAATATCATGGTTGAGTCTCCAATGACTATTACTATTGTCACTCAAATGCTAGAAATTTTCTTTAACCCTTGATAGAAGGCATAAACTTTAGCTGCATTATTGGAAATGAGACCTAAACCTAAGCATAACACACTTTCTAATGGTTCCCCACCCCCCACCACCACCACCACAAAAAATAATTGTTAATTAAAAATACAAATGAGAAGACTTAAAAAAAAGAGAGAAAATAGAAAAAAAGATTTAAAAAATTATTGAACAAAAGATTATCAAAATGAATTTTGAATTGGTGCCAAATAATAATAATAATAATAATAATATAAATAAAAGTAAAAAGTGCCAAGAGTTCTTTATATTTTTATTATTTCTCCCTAAAAACCAATTAAAAATTTATTTTAATAATTTTGTATCCAATCTTCTATTTTAAATTTTTTATTTATTTTTCAACTGTTAATTTCTCGCTTTACTTGTATACTTGTTTTTTCTTTTTTTTGGTTCTCTTTACTTGTATACATTGTTTTGTTTGTACTGCAACCGAGATTACTTGAGGCATATAACATTGCAGAGGCCTTTGGCCCTGTATGGACTTTAACTAAACTGAAGATATTATTGTGTAAGCATCTGTGTTTGAAATACAATTGAGTTGGCTTGAGAAATGATTGAATAAAGTATAAACATCTGCAACCAGTTTCAATTTATCAAAATTCACCTACTCATTATGTTGCATGTAATCACTTTCCTTGGTAGTTTGCTGAAACATCCTAATTCTGAGGTATTTCTGAGAAAATAAACTGTTTTTCCTGCTTCATATTTCAGGACCAGATTTAACTTTTACTGCACTTTTCAGGCATAGAGACAAATTCATCAATGAAAGAACATAGTGTATATGAATACATTTTCTAATTTAAAGTTCAAAGGCCAAATTTATCTTTAACTTCTCCCAACCTTTATTTTATGAGTCAATAACATCTTCAAGAGAATCCTGAACTGCCTCATTCCTTACCTAATGCTCTATACTGTCTTCCCCAATTTGATCTCCATTTCATTCAATCAGATCAACATCCATTGTAATTCCACTTTTGAAAAAACCGTTATATTACCTTTCTCTCAAAATCACTTCGAACATGCTCTTTTTCTGGCTCAAAATAATTCACAAACATTATTTTTACCCTTTTGTGTGTAACAGACTTCTCTACCTTAGTTGATGACACTGGACTGATTTGAAACATGTAATGAAAAAAATAACAATGAGTTGAAATAACAATTAGTTGAAGAAGACAAGGGCAACAAAGTCATTTTGTAATGTTCAAATCTGACATATTTGAGTTGATGGAATCAAGAAACATTAGAACTACGTTCATGGTTTCTCCTTCAATTCAATCATTAGTCTGAGGTGCAAAACCAATAGACAAAAAAGGTGCTTTTTACTTGAGATGAACCTGGAAACCACATAAAGGAATGCCCTCCAATCAGTCTTAAAATATTGAATTGCAATTCCCTTTGTGCTCTGAATACCTTTGCACAAGTCACCCTCAAAGAATTCCACGCAGACTGAAAATTTTGAGTGCCTCTGCTTCTGCTGCCAATTCCAACTTCTCCTTCAACCTTGAACTTGAGAATCTGGATGAATTAATTTCTCCGCTGGTCCAATTTTTTTCTGTCAAAAAGAGTCCTTCCCTTATTCAAGTATTTGGAAAATGTAGGATTTGCCAACTAAGTTAAATGACACTGCATTTTCACATAAAAAGTAAAGGATTGCAGTCCACACTATGGTAACTATGCCTTGGGTCAGGTCTACAACTCATCTGTGCTCAATTTCAATCTGGATCACAATGTTGCACCAATCTCTCCTGAAGCAATCACCTTCCCTATACCATCTTCACTGTGACAAATACTAGATTTTCACTAAAATGTATCTCCCACCCTCCTTGAGGGTGGTAATTCTCTGCCACGGTCAATGTAGGAAAGCAATGGATGGTGCCTTTGCAAAGAGCCAACAAATTTCGCTTTACCAAAAACAATCAAGGGGTCTAAAAGATAACTGCGAAGGTGCTAAAAGGATACGTAGGCTGACACAATGCAGATGGGTGTGCAGGAAAGGCTCCAACAGAAATAGTTAGGATTGATAAAATCATGGTGAGAAAGGTCCAGGCAACTTTTATTTTTTGCATGCCTTGGCTGGGGCCAGTTTTAACGGTGGATGGAAGAATATTGCATAAATGTGGGATGTCGTTACAATTATTGTGAAAAATTTGTTTGATCTTAAACTTTCTTTGGAATAATGTAATCCATAAATGATTCTTACCTTCAGCCTTTCCCAGTGAGAGTTACAAGACCTATGAGAATGAAATTCCACACAAAATAACTGATTTAGACCTCTGTGTTAATGTGAGAGCACTAGTTGTTTATGTGAATTATGAGAATTAAGCTTTCCTAAGAGTTCATGGGTTAAAATCCAGAAAGGTAGAGAGTAGAGTATGTAAACCTCCTTAAACTTCATTAGTCAAATGGCTAAATAGAGTTCAAATCTATAAAGGTAGAGAGTAGAGTATGTAAACCTCCTTAAATTTCATTAGTCAAATAGCTAAAGAGGCAGATCCTTGTCTCACAAATAAGGGAGTCTCATACACCAATTGGGTCGCTAATTTAGTAGTCAAATGGTGAAATAGAGACAAGTAGTTTTCTCACAAATAAGAGAATCAGATACACCAATTTAATATCTAAATTGGCAATGATCTTAAAATTAAATTATTATAATTATAATTATATTTATAGATATCAATTACCCAAAGCAGTAATTTGTCTAAATTACTCAGTAAACCACAAAACGCTGCACAAGCCATTCCAACTATTGTATAATCGCTACAAGACGAGCCACAGTAAATGGAAAAATGTTGCACAAGCCATTCCAACTATTTGTATAATTGCTGCAAGACGAGCCATTCTATGACGACAATATCACTTCGATCTTAAATCATAAGCTGCATTAAACATCAAATACTTCACTGAGTGAAGGGGTGGAACCCGAAGCGATCTTATTCATCATGTTTTTTGAACAATGTAAATCATAATCCACTGGTTCAGACTGCTTGGATTTGAAATCTGACCCCTTTCTTACTGCTTAAGGCAACCAATTCCATGATTTACCAAATTTTCCGTGAAGCACATTTCATGACAAAAAGATCCTTTAGAAACATTCGATTAACTGACATATAAGACTTACATTGTTCCACAGCAATATCCCTTTTATATAAAAGACAAATGTTTCTAAAACTCAGCTACTGCATCCTATTTGTTCAGGTAGGAATATGCATGTTACAAATAATTCAGTCTGACTTCTTGACAAGAAATTTTGGAAATCAGCTGCAATCTTCCTCGTACACTCTACACACATACACACCCAACCATAAAGCAAAAAACGTTGGATTTTTATTATAGGATAAAAGGTCCAGTACATTTTTCTTGGTATATGTTAAGCCATGCTTCTGAATAATATGACAGATATATATCTACATGCCAAAAAAGAAATTGTTTGTTCCTTCATGTACCCAGTATTCTTCATAATATAAAACTGATGTATATGTTTAGCCATGCTTCTGAATAATATATAACAGATATATGTCTACATGCCAAAAAAGAAATTGTTTGTTCCTTCCAGTATACAGTATTCGTCATACTATAAAACTGAAAGTTTATGTAAAGCATAGAGAGAAAGGGATTTGTCGATCCATTATTCAGCATATGTAAATGAAATACCTATACAAAAATCACAATATAAGGAAAAGTGCACTTGTGAATAGAACTGAAAAACATATTTAACTGGGAATAGAACCCAAAAAAGGAAAAGCTTTCTTTGGGGCCATTGGATCCGCCATATTTAGATCGGTTTCCTTGTTCTTATTTTGGTATTTGCAAAGGTTAGACTTGGGATGTGCTGGTGCATGGGTTTCAACATTGCAAGACAGCCTGTTACATAATTTAATCCTTTGTTCTAAACTGCAAGACAGCTTGTTCCAAAATTTTATCCTTTGTTCTAAACTGCAAGAGAGCCTATCAACAAATATTGGGTTAGAGAAGGCCAAGATAAGGAAAATTTGAAATTAGTTGGAAAACCAGGGAATATAAACCACCAGACCCAAGACAGCTAAGGGCAGAAAAAATGTTGGTAAAGCATAGATGGACTCGCAATAGAGATTAAAGGACTCAATTGTTTGAATTATCGAGGAAAATTTGGGTGGACTGGAGGATTTGGGGGAGAAAACCTCTTTGCTGGGCAGAGTAATGCAACATAAGATAGACGAGGTCAATAGAAATGGGATTTATGTTTGGAATGTTGAAACAATGATAGCCCAGTCTCAAAACTCATACGAACAAAGCATCAATGAAGGTCGTGGCCAAAAAAAGATAGAGGAAACAAAGCCAAAGTTAGGGCAGACGAAAAATGTATGCAATCTTGCTCCATTAAGTGCCCAATCTGCTGATAAGATAAAATAAGAAAATTTTTCCTCAATGTCCAAGAAATGACCACAAATGTAGTTCAATGGAACGAAAAGAGTACATCTAGTGCAGGTATAAAGAGAGAGTGGGAAAGAAACTCAGAGACAATACTAAGATGTTGTAACGCCACATATCTGAGCGCATCCTGACCAAAGTGGGAATGAGCAGCCTGCTCGTATTACTAGGAAGGTGTTGGACAATACCCATTATTGCTATCTCATTGAATTTAACATAAATGTGCCTGATTCATAAATTTAACCCAGCTTAATTCAATCCTATTAACTTTGAGATTACTATCAATACCTAAGCTATAAAGATTACCATAGAGAAAATATTTATCAAGGAATACTGCTTACTTGGGCCATGAACGAAATTTTAGCTCTGAAAGGCGACTTTCAGAGAGATAACTCTGAATCTGAATTCTGATACTCTCCATCACTTTAGTACTTACCATGGCGTGGATCAAATTTAGCCATCATGGACGATGGCTCGGAAGCACTGTTGGTGATCTCAACCACCGACAGTTGCTCATGGTAGGCGTTCTCAGCAGAGATCACAGGAGCATATGAGGAAAGCATGAAATGAATACGAGGATACGACACCAAGTTTTTCTGGAACTCAGTCACATCAACGTTCAGAGCACCATCAAAACGAAGAGAGGCAGTCAGGGAAGATATGACCTGAGACACAAGTCTATTAAGGTTAGTGTATGTAGGATGCTCGATGTCCAGGGAATGGCGACAAATTTCGTAGATGGCCTCATTATCCAACATCACGGCCACATCAGTATGCTCTAATAGTGAGTGTGTTGACGACACGCTGTTGTAGGGCTCGACTACAGATGTGGAGACCTATGGAGATGGATACATAGTGAAACCCAACTTGGATTTTTTTCCATAATCTACAGAAAGTCTCTCCAACAGAAGGGACCCCAGACCAGATCTGGTACCGCCTCCCACAGCAGGGAAGACTAGGAAACCTTGTAGTCCTGTACAATTGTCTACCAACTTCCGGATTCGATCCAATCACAGATCCACAATTTCCTTACCAATGGTATAATGGCCACGAGAAAAGTTGTTGGCGGCATCTTCTTTGCCACTGATCAGCTGCTCTGGGTGAAAAAACTGTCAATATGTGCCGGTTCGAACTTCATCTATGACAGTTGGCTCCAGATATAGAAACACGGCACGGGGAACATGCTTACCAGCACCTGTCTCACTGAAAAATGCGTTGAATGCATCATCTCCACCGCCAACGGTCTTGTCACTCGGAATTTTTCCATCAGGCTGGATGTTATGTTCGAGACAGTAAAGCTCCCAACAGGCATTTCTGACCTAAATACCGGCCTGGCCAATGTGGATCGAAATGCACTCCCTCATTGTCGCTGGTTGAAACTCTTGAAACCCCGAAAATACCCCTCGAAAGAATTGAAAGAATCGCGGTTAAGTGTAGAAAAAAATCGCGCAGCCGAGCTAAAACGGCAGAAACAGAAGAGAGCTTCGTGAAGATGTATGCGAAGACCTCTGCACTAAAGTAGATCCTGGAGAAATAGAAACCTAAATTGAAAGACTGAATCGCATTGCACAATGTTTTTGAAGGAGATGAAATGGGCCACCTACGCGAGGTTGCAGAAGAGTCAATACCCACGCATTGAAACCCCAACCAGTAAATCCCCAAAGCCCCAACCAGTAAAAAATGGGACGAATGTAAATCCAATGCCCTTCTTACCCAGTAAATCGCGACGAATGCGATTCAAATCTGCTCCAAACCTGAAAATCGGGGGGCGAATCCATCCTTTAATGTATATCCGCATTTATTTTTTTGGGCTAACATGGAATAATTAATTATTTTTAAAATAACTATAGGGCTAGTTATATAAAACTATATAAAATGGGTTTTATATAAAAAAATTTCCCCTTAAAAATCTAAAACCCTTTAAAATTCGCCTTTGGGCTAAAATTCGCCCCTAAAATTTTCTCTGTTTGACACAACCACCTAATGATGGTCCTTGACCTCCCAACACTACCTCTTCAACCCTTGGCAGATAGATACTAGTACAATTTGTACAATAATGTATTTACAATGACTAAGTACAATGATACCTTTACAATGATTGTATGCAGTGCTGCCCACTTGAAGACTTCATATGATGAACTTCTTGCTGCTGTTATGCACCTTGGTTGTTGCTCTTTTCATGCTACCTTCTGCTGCACCTTGCTTTGCTTTTATGCTGTAGAAAGTCTGGTCCTTTGCAACCCTTGACAACACATGATCTAGATTTTTCTTGCCTTCTAGGAGCTCGATATTGAATCTGGTGTATCTCTGTTATTTCAGATCCTAAATATTTGATTTTCAGTCTTGTAGTAGTCCTCTGAGTCTTCTTTCCAATGCCACAGGTCTGACCCAACTTGGATTATTCAAGAAAGAGTTATGCTCAATCTCTCACAATGCCCTAATTATGGACTGTTTCAGCAGAGCGCACTTGTACGACGTACCACGTATCACTGTTTCTTCATTTGGATCTGAAATTTATAGAGCGCAAGTTACAGACTGTGCACTATCTTCCACATTTTACAGAATTCCAATCCGATACTCAGAGAGAGATTTATGACGATTTTACCAAGGTCACCTATTTGAGGTGAATTTCAGGAGCTTGCAAAAACCCTGACTTACACAGATCATATCTCCCAAAATATTGTGCACCTTGATCTGAAATTTTTACTGAAGCTTCCTCAGGATTTCGGTTTCACCTCATAAAAATTTCAGCTTCTGAAACTTCGCAGAAAAAAAGTTATAGCGAAAATTCCACAATGACTTGTTTCAGATGGCCGAATCCCTTGCCTAAGGAGGAAATGAGGATCACAATTTATATAAATGCATAAGTGGAGAGGGGCTTCAATGAACCATGCCCAAACCCCATGGGGTTTTAGCCCACTAACTGGGGATACAAAATTCAAACATGAATATCTGTCAAATTGTGAAGAATTACGTGGCATGCCATATTTCAATGGAAACATATCGACAAGTAGAAACCATAAAAAGCATTCTTGACCTAGAATATATTAATTTGGTAGGTAAAAATTCTCATGCAAGATTGGGGTAGCCCCTGGTGCTACTTGGGTTGACATCAATGACAACCGCTGATCAACATTGGCATGTATAACCAATCATGAATGACCAATGCATGTTCAACATATGACGTCTCACAAGCAAGCATACACAAATAACACTGAAGCATGACCAATAGGTAACCCTAGCATAACAAATCCATGCATGTACAATATATAGCAACATGTCCGCAAGCATGCACGTACAATACATAAGCAAGAACAACACATAACCAATCATACACTCATGAAAACATGTTGACAACAACATCATCAACACTTCCATGGCGACACCACTGCCACCATGGTCAACACAACATGGATGCATCAACCACATACAACATGGGTATGAAAACACATAAAATCATGACCAACACACCGCCCATCCAATCCAAGGGTTGAACTATTCTCTGATACCACTCTGTGGTATCAGATATCACACAAGGAGAAAAAAAACCAAACATCACCATCATGCATACAAAACAAGCACATAGAACATAAGCATGAAGAAAATATATGAAATTGACATGTATGCATGACAAACACACAGAACCCAAGGATAGTGCAACCACGCTATGATACCACTATGTATCACCCTCTTCCCACATCTACCCGAGTAATCGGCCAACCAGGGTAAACATGTGACGAGAGGATACTACTATGAGATTCATCCTCCTAGATGACCTTAAGGAAGTGGAATCGAAGGAAACACCAAAAACACACCTTAAAACAAATTATTGACATCCCCGGGCGGTAACCCAACCTCCTAGGGCCCTGTTCCCTAAGGGGGAACTGATTTTTAGTCCCTTTGATGTTGAGCCATGGGCTTGTAAGGGAAAGGGAGTGGCTCTAGAACCTAGAGCCGCGAGCTAGCCTTAGAAATGTAGCGACTCGGGCCCAGACAATAAATTGTCTTCCTGTAGCTCCGGGATTTGTGCCACATTTTTCAGCCCCTGAGCCCAGGTCACTTCCCATAACTTCCTATAACTTTAGGAGAGGGTAAATAACATTGAAAAAAATATATGGAAGCAATCACATCATCAGGAACTCATCCGACCCCACCCTGCCATGACATGCATTTCGTCGAACATTTCACAAACATAACATATTAGGTATAAACAACAGATTTAAACAAATGGGTCTCTTTCTTATTTGAGAATGGATAAGAAGCATTTCTCCCCTACATTATAAGCTATCATTTAATCAATTTAACCATAGATACATTGTGCATTCATTTACAAGTAAAAACATGGAGAGATCCATATCTCATCACTATCACAATACATGCTTATAACCAGTGTAATACCAAAAAAAGTACCATGGATACATCACCAATAGAATCCATATGTAGAACAATGCATATACACATCAAATACCAAGGCAATGAACCTTTCATTAATGAATGTAAAAACCAATCCAGAACGAGACTTCCATGTTCCACCCGATCATAGACATGGTTGAGCCAAATCTCGCTTTAGCCAGTCACCCCTGTGCCATATTCCAAGCATGAATGTGGGATTTTATCAAACATATCAATCAACACCAAACCAGGGCTCAAGAGACCACACCATCTCAACCCCAAACCAGTGGTTCCACCTCATGGTCAGACATCACTAACCATCACAGATTGGTCTCTATCCAAGCTGCTCCAAGGCTCCAACGTGTTTGCTCCAACCAGGGCTTCCAGGAATAGTAACTCAACCCCAACTGTTACAGGGATTGAAGAACGTTTTTCTAACCAGGGCTTCCAAGACTAGTAACTCAAACAACCTAGGGATTCCAGAGCATTTGTCCAACCAAGGCTTCCAAGACTAGTAACTCAACCCACAATTGTCTGTCGGGCTTCCAGAGCGTTTGTCTAACCAAGGCTTCCAGGAACTAATAAATCAACCCAAAAGCTAAAGGAATCATGAGAACCAACCAAAAAAAATCAATGGAAATAAACCCACAATCACCATGGTTATCCAAGAAATAGAAAGGCTATGCAAATACACATGCATACCCATGTTAATTTTTCAATATTGCTCTATGTTGTATCAGTTACTTAAGTCGAAATCATATTTTCATTAAAAATATATTCATATCTATGCAATATAAATAACCATAAAATGTAACTAAAGATAGGACAATGTACGCAAAGACAGAGAAGAAAAATTCAAAACCTTGAGACACATAAATTGGTCCAAGACCAGGGAAAAATCCCACTGTGGGGGAAACGCTTTCAAATCTTTTTCTTCTATAGATTGTCCTCAAAATATTTTAGCATAGAGTACAATGAGCCCAGTACAATAATATATCAGATAATAATTTGATTTGATATATAGATCAACAAAACACAAAATCAATAGATCACTAATACCAAGTGATCTTAGCTGCCCTGATCTAGATCTGAGTCTAGAAAAATTTCAATAATTGATCTGATGTTGATGTGACTGCATGATGTATGGTTGATGATACTGCGTGAGAAACTGGTAGAATACCAAATATGATCTGCCCAATAACTCACATAGCTGTAACCTGAACTCGCACTGCTCGTGGCTATACCATCTCTGAGCTGCTACCACAGAGTTCTTTGCTTGCAACTAAGGGCATGAATACCCTAGAAACTTGGTTGCGCCCTGAAGCATGCATGCAGGCAACTTTACTAGCTGATGCCCAAGCCCAATAGAGTCGCTCCCTCAATTTCTCCTACCCATGGCTCAAGCCTAGCAGACCCTCTCCCTAAAGTTCTCCTACCCATGGCCCGGATCCAAAATACCCAAATCTGAAATGTGCCTTTGTCTGTGATCTCAATGCACTATGTGAATCTCTTGTCACATACATGTGCGAGCCATAAAACAAAAATACGACCAATAACCAAAACAACATGAAGAAGATCTCATGAGTGAATTTACCCAGATCAGATGCAATTTACCCAACTCATAAAATTATTAAAATAAATCATAACGTAACTTCCGCTTAACCAATTGGTACAATATATAGACCGATTTTGATCCTCTAGAAAATAGGAATCTAGTTAAATTATTATTTTAATCATCTGAGTTTTCCATTGTGGAATTTGACTCTAGTTTCCAAAAATTAACACTCCCTCTCAACTAGGAAGAATTCCACTATGTAATCTCTGCTTGTAGAACTTTGCATCAAGGTGTCATCATGGCTCAACTCCATCTGCTAAAAAATTCTCAAATCTAAGAAGAAGAAGAATCGGGGAGTGATAGCTTCCACCCGCATCTAGCAATAGGGTAAATCATCTAACAAGGGAGCACATCTCCAACCTTGGAATCTCATCGGGGAGCTCACCCTCAACCCGAAATCATAAAAGGGGAGCAATTCTCAACCCAATCCTATCGCCTATTGATCTTCACATCAATGACTCTCATTAGTCAAGTGGTATAACACCTCCATAAAAATCTAGCTTGGACGGGATACCCAACTTGCAAATAGGTAAGGATCAAACGCCTCCAAGCATCCTCAACCCATTGGCCAAATGGGGAGGGACAATCCCAACAAGCCCTACTTTTGGGTATGATGCCAACCGGGGTATACATTGCAACGACCAACGATGGTGGAGATACTCGACTTGTCAAAATGGAAAAGGATCACACACATCCCATAAGTGAAAAATAGGGGAGAAACGTCTTCGACCCTATTATCTAGAGTTCCCTCAACTCCAGGAGCCCTTCACCTCAATTCCTCACCCCGAGAGCTCAAGCAGGGTAGGAAGAGCTTGCTTAGTGTCATCAATTAGCGTTGCCCCTTATTTGGAGGGGCTAATTCCATTAGTCCAAGTTTTTCTATGAAAAATAAGAACTTCCCTTTCGGTAATGCCTTGGTAATAATATCTACAGTTTGATCATTTGTTGCAATGTGTTGGAGTTTAACAACTCCTCTTTGCACAGTGTCACTGATGAAGTGATATTTAAGCACAATATGCTTGGACTTGTCATGAAACACAATATTCTCTTCCAAATGAATCATGCTCTTATTATCACAATAAATCACTGTAGTATCCAACACTTGACCAAGGAGCTCGCCAAAGAACTTCCTTAACCACACAACTTCACCATTGTTTGTGCTAGCAACAATGTACTTTGCTTCTATGGTGCTCAATGCTACTGACTTTTGTTTCCTATTCATCCAAGATATCATGGTAGTACCAAGGCCGAAAAAAAATCCAGATGTACTCTTTCTATCGATGACATTACATGCCTAGTCAGCATTAGCGAATCCATGAAGTTGGATATATCCAACAGAGTATCTCAAACCAAATGTGATCGATCCCTGTAAGTATCTCAATACATGCTTCGCTGCTATCAAATGCACATGAAGGGGGTCATTCTTGAACTGACTCAATCTTTTTACTGCATAAAATATATCTAGGTGTTCACAAGGAACATCAGAGCCCCAATAAATTGTCTATACTTGGATGGATTCGCTAGATCATGTCTATTTGTTTTACCAAACAACTTCTTGAAGATCATTTCCATCAGAGTGACCATGGATTTTCACTCGATCATACCAAAACTTTCCATTAGCTTTACCACATACTTTCCCTGTGAGAGAAAGATCTCGCCAGGCCTTTTCCATATCTCAAGGCCCAAAAAGTAATCCATAAGACCAAGGTATTTCATTTCGAATTAAGAGGCTAGCTTCCTCTTGCATTAGATAATCAATGGTTCACTTCCTATTAAGAATAAATCGTCTTCATATAAAACTATAATTAAAATCATATCATGAACAACCTTAAAATAGAGGTTGGGATCAACACTGCTTCTAGTGAAACCTAGTTTCATTAAATACTTGTAAATGCGAGCATACCAAGCTCGGTGAGCTTTCTTCAATCCGTGGAATGCTTTCTTCAACCTGCACACATTATTTGTGTGGTCTTCCACTTCAAATCCCTATAGTTGTTCCACAAAGACTTATTCCTGTAACATACCATGGAGGAAGGCGGTCTTTACATAAATCTGGTGAAGTTTCCGTCCTTGACTAGCAGTGATCCAAGTGGATATTGGTGGCCACCTGCTTGTTCCACTTGGACCCCTGCCATCATTTCTTTCAGTTTTTCATTTTCCTTAATTGTAGCACAATTTAATATTTTTGGCATTTTTCCAGGTCGTGGACTTTCGGAGCCGTTTTGAGGCCCTAAATGATGTTTTTTTTTTTTTAATCGTTGTCGGCCAATGTGAGTTTTCAACTTGAAATTTTCAAATAGTAGTTGTATTCCTTGGATATATCTTTATAATGAGGTATCATGTGCATCAAACAGAGATCGTATGCCAAACTTACAACCCCAGGAAATTGATGTACCGATTTACCCCTACAAGGCCCATAGTTTGGTGTTTCATCTCCTAGGGTTAGGTTTTTGGATGTTTAGGGTTTTCCATTGTTTCTAAATAATAAATAGGCTTTCGAGCCTCATTGTAACACAATTCAGAGGAATTTAACCACCACATCTCTTCTCAGAGATAAGCTACCATCGCCCTAGCTAGTTTATTTCCATTCTATCTGTAAGCATTTTTCAGTCATTTGATATTAATGAAATGAGATTTTATTTCTAGTGCATATCTGCATTTATGTTTATTTCTGTATTTTATTGTGTTCCTGCATAAATCTGGATCAATGGTGTCAGAGCAGTTTTCTCTTTCTCGATCCTTCTTTAGATGTCCCCAACGAGGTCGAGGTATAAGGAGTTAGGGCTCGATTTGGTTGAACCTTTACAAGATCAGTCTAGCAAACCTCGATGGTTGCCCATGGGGTAAGAAAATAAATATGAGGGAGTAGGATATCCTATCAAAATATTTCTTGAGGAGGCCCTCGAGAAACAAAGGAACACAATGATGGATAAATTTTCCTAGATCCTTCAACTATTGCCCATCGGTGGTGCATCTGCATCTAACAGCCACTCTGCAGGCGCCACTCTTTTCAAGGTACAATTTAACTTCAAAATTCCTGTATTTGAAGTCCAGATAGATGAAGATGTCACAGATATATGGTTGAATTTGTTGGAAGGATATTTCTTGGTCCATGATTTCTTCGACCGAGAAAAGATTTCTTTTGCACTCCTCAAATCCACCCCCCATGTCAAATACTGGTGGGAAACCTACCATGAGAAAAATGACGAGAGGGGACCCTCTAAGTTCTCAGCCACACCCACTTGTAATTCGTTCTGACATGGCATCAAGGAACAATATTACCCCGTCGGGAGATATCAGGACAAATACATCCAATGGACCACACTGTAGCACCAAAGGGATCAAGATGTGCACAAGCTGACAAATTTGTTCCATACCCTGCACAAAAATTTGGGTATTACAGATTCAGAGAAACATTTGGTGCTAAAGTACTGCAATTTTTTTGTATATATACATTCAGGAGGAAATGGAGTTCCTCGACATTATGTCGCTTTGCACGACATATCGATATTCCACCAAGATCAAGCATGAATTTAAGCAGAAGAAGTGAGACTTTAGATTTGCAAATATGAAGGCAGGGAAAGGTGACCTCGAACCGCAAAAAAAGGGGAAAAGCCAAAGCGAGGTCACTGAAAATAACACCATAAAACCAAAGGACACATGGAAGTGGTGGCCAAAATGAAGGCATCTGAATCAGATGCATGTTCTGATTTTGAGTCAGAACTGGACAAGAGGAATGACAAAGGGAAGTAGATTATTGATGTGAAACCTAGTGCCACCATTGCCACCACCAAGTTCCGGAGGGGGGAGCCTAAGGATCCAAAGGAGGGGGAGTGCCTCTTCCATTCCTAGATGTGGGTGAATGGTTTTCCACTGTGATTCCTTGTTGATAGTGGAAACGAAAAGAACCTAATTTCAACATAGGTCGTGAAGTGGATCGACCTACCGACCATAGCACACCCACAGTTGTATACCATCAGGTGGCTTCGCCAAGGAAGATATCTTCATGTCAATCAGAAGTGCCACCTTTCATACAACATCAAGCCCTTCACGGATGAGGTACTATGTGGTTTTTCTCCTCTTGACGTGTCTGATGTATTATTAGGCCAACCATACTTGTGGAAGCGACGTGATATGTATGAGTCTAGGCCTTGTTTTGTTATTATTACTTTGGGAAAGAAGTTGTACATGATACCAGAGGTAGTACCGCCTTTCGCCATCTTTTTGAGTACTGCAAATCAATGCAGTAATATTATTTCCCAAACTTCGAAATATGTTTTCATTATGATTCAATCACAGGGCAAGAAGAATATTGTGGTCACAGTCTCCAAACAGGGCTCCCCTGCGCGACAACAACAAATGGACAAAGTCATGGAGGAATACAAGAACATTTTGTCCACACCCATAAGGGTTACTCTACACTGTCAGGTCAAGCACTCCATTGACATGACCCCAAGCGCGTCGATTCCTCATGGGTTTATCTATCGATGATTTGTTCTAGAGAATGATGAAATCAAGAGGCCGATTCAAGTGTTGTTGCAGAAAGGGCACATCAGACCAAGATCCTCACATGTACTTTATGAGGCTGATAAAACAACTAGATCTATTGAATGCATCCATCACATCTGCCAACAAGTCCACAACATCTTGGAGAAATCCAATGCCAAGTACAAGCAGCGACATGATCAACATCAAGTGCCACACAAGTTCTAGGTGGGCAACAAAGTTTGGTTGCATTTGCAGAAAGAACGCCTAACCGGAGCTCATGATAAGTTCATACCACGATGATATGAGGCTTACACTATTATCAAGGTTATGGGAGACAATGCATTTGAGCTCAGGAATTTCCCCATTCCTTAGCTGACACCCAGTGCTAAATGTGGAATGCCTTCGGCCATACATTCCACCATTATTGGAGACATCCGACATTGCAGAACAACTCACACCAACATAGTTAAACTCGGATTGCATGGAAAAAGCCACAACTGATCGGATCATGGACACACAAATAAAAAACAACCAACAACAAAGGATCCAACTATATCGAGCTGTCAAATCAGGCCAACTCCTTCACTAGGGCAAGTGGCTCTCCAGGGACCAAGTTCAACAGAAGTTTCATCATCTCATGGAGGAACTCAATGCAATGGGGACCATTTCTTTCTAAGGGGGGAGGAATGATCCAGGTGGATATTGGTGGCCACCCACCTATTCCACTTGGACCCTCGCCATTTCTTTTTTCAATTTTTCAATTTCCTTAATTGTAGCACAATTTACTATTTTTGGCATTTTTTCAGGTCATGAACTTCTGGAGCCGTTTGAGTCCCTAAATGATATTTTTTTTGGAAAAATCACCGTTGGATAATGTGAGATTTTAAATTGGCATTCACTGTCAACATATATACTCCTCGGATATATATTTCTAACGAGGTATCGTGTGCGTCAAAGAAAGATCATATGCCAAAGTTACGACCTCGGGAAATTGATGTACCCCCACGGGGCCCATAGTTTGGTGTTTCATCTCCTAGGGTTAGGTTTTTAGATGTTTAGGGTTTTATGTTGTTTCTCAATAATAAATAGGCCTTCGAGCCTCATTGTAACATAGTTCAGATGCAAGTAGCCGCCACATATCTTCTCAGAGATAAGTTACCATCGCCCTAGCTAGTTTATGTCCATTCTGTCTATACGCATATTTCAGTCATTTGATATTAATTAAATGAAGTTTTATTTCTGCTGCATCTCCGTGTTTATGTTTATTTTTGTATTTTATTTCATTCCTACATAAATCTGGATCAAGCAGGAAGGGAAATTATCGAGCGTATAGTTGTATATCGAACCACAGGAGCAAATATATCATCGTAATCTTCTCCTTGTTTCTGAGAGAAGCCACGATCTATGAACGTTGCTTTATACTTTTTGATGTTTCCATCGATTCCATGCTTAATTTTGAACAACCATTTCGAAGTCACAAAAAATTCTCATGTGGTCTGAGTAGAACATCCCACACATCGTTTTTCACGATCGATTCATATTCTTCGGCCATGACATCCTTCCAAGCCTATTCTTTGACTGCTTCTTCAATAAGGATGGTTCAGCTTGTATCATGGTACTCATAGCTACAACATGACCCTGATACCTACAAGGTTCCTTCCTTTCTCTGAATAATCGACCAACGAGAATACTCCTTCCACTGTGTTGTAGAGTGTCGCGAATCGAAAGTGGTATTTTCCTTGAAGGAGGATCACTGGGACGTGGATCTAATGGATCCATAGGTTCCATGGGCGTATCATCATTTATTGACTCGAGCATAGAAGGGATATACAGAGTATTTTTATCAACATCATCTTCCTTAGGAGGTGGAGGAAGATACCTTTCTTTACAAAGCGTTGCATCTTCATCGAAGGTTACGTATCTGATAATTTCAACCTTCCTTTGACAAAGAATGTGTATCTGTAAACCTTGGAATTTTAACAATAACCCACAAATATTCCTTTTCTACGTGTAGCTTCTAGTTTATTCCTTTTATCTTCGGTACATGAAAGAATACAGGGCATCCAAATATGTGAAGATGATTGATGTCTGCCTTGTTACCTGTGAATATTTCTTTTGGAGTCTTATTCTTCAGCGCTTGATGAGGCACTCAGTTTTGAACGTATACAACAACATTTGCTGCTTCAGCCTATAGGAACTTAGGTACCTTCTGATCATGAAGCATATCACTAGAAACTTCTAATATCGACCCGTTCTTTCTTTTAGCAAGACCATTCTGTTCAAGTGTATAAGGTATAATAGTTTCCTTCTTGATCCCTTCCTACTTGCAGAATATTATGCATTATTTTAACATGTATTCTCATGCATTGTCAGATCTAAACACTTTGATCCTTTTCCGAGATTGATTCTCTACCAATGCTTTGAATTCCTGAAATTTTTCAAAGGCTTCATCCTTGTGCTTGATGCATTATAACCATGTCTTCCAGGAATAATCGTCAATGAAGGTAATGTAATAGAGATGGTCGCTAATGAAGTTCATAGGCATCAGACCGCATATCTATGAATGGATAAGACGAAGGATATCATATATGTTTTTCTCACTTGAGGGGAATAGTCCCCTTGTTTTCTTTCCAGTGGTGCACCCAAGACAAACTACTTCATGTCGAGTTTTTACATTGGGTATACTTGATACCAGCCTCTTAAATTTCGAAATAGCATCATAATGTAGATGTGCCAGTCTGTGGTGCCATAATTCACTGATATGATTGGTGTTGTGAGCTAATGCAAAGAGTGGTCTTCTTGTGACCTTGTAGAGTCCCTCAGATCTCAGTCCTAATGTGAACACATATTTTATATATGAACCAACATGCCAAGTTAGGACCTTACCATTGATGAAGGAAACCCCCGTCCCTTTTTCTTCTAATGCAGATATCGAAATAAAATTCTTCATAAGACCTGACACATACATGACATCATTTAACAATATTGATTCCCCTATGTTTAACTGAAATTTAACCGATCCAAATCCTTTTACAGGATGAGTAGAGTTATCTCCAAGAATTATCTTTAACTTAGTCTCCCTCTCTACTAGATTGAAGAGGACTTATTTATAACCATAAAAGTGATGAGAGGCCCCACTATCTACTAACTAGCTATCCCATGAATCTGGTGGAGAGGAACTAGTAAGTGCAGAAATGAGAACATATTCATTTTTATCTACCGTATTACTTTCATACCTAGAATATTTTGACCTCTTTTGAGATGGATGGTCTTCTTCATGGTCGTTTGATGAATCTCTTCTGCTCCTCTCTTCCCTTTTGTCACGATTTTTCCTTTGATTGTCTTTATTTATTTTATAATAGTTGACGTTGTTGATGTTGTATAGTGGCCTCTTTTTCTTTTGGGGACAATCATGATCATAGTGACCTTTCTTGTGGAAGTTGAAGGATTCAATGTGAGCGAGTGATTTTCATTCCTTCCTTTTAATTTTTGACGATGAGGAGGTCTTCTAGATGGGCCTCCTTTTGATCTTTTTCTCCTTCTATTGTTGTGAGTGACACAAGCAGTAGGCTATCCTTCTTCATGTTTATGAATCCTTCCTCTTGCTATCATTTTGGATTCTTCCCGAGTCAGCTTCCCAAAAATTTCATCAAAAGACAGAAGAATCTTGCTATTGTTAATAGTAGTAATTAAGGTTTCCTAAACCGGTGGGAGACCTCTAAGAGTCACGATAACCAGCTCTCTGTCGGGTATATTCTCACCAACCCTTAGCAGTTGATATTTGCGACGAGAGATCCTCATAATGTAAGACTGAACAATCTCACCTTTTTTCATCTTCACTTCCTTGAGTTGGTATTTCAATGTAATAAATTCATTCAGATTGTTAACTTCATACATGTTGTGTTAATTTGGAAAACTAGGTCCAAACTCCATGTTGTGATGCTCAGATGAAGATACCAATATTTTTATTAGGTTCCTCTTTCGAAGAGGTACAAGATCGATCTAAAGATCATCTTGATCCGATGAGCAGAACATTTATTTTGAATTTATTTTTATTCTATTCAAAATATGTGCAAGTCGGCCTTAAGGTTTTACACCCCCAGCAAATGTGTCACACACCTCACTGATGGATATATATTAGTCAACATTGGTGGACATTTTCACTCATCACATCACACATATTTCTCTCTCCTCTTCTAATTGGTTCGAGCTACTTGGAGGCAATCTTCTATTCACACGTGGGAGAAGGACGTTGACTTTTCTGCTGCAGCTAGGGCTTCCACTGCAGGTTTGACCAATGTTGACTTTGGTCAATGCATAGCCAAATGGAGCTAAATTTTGGCACAAAATTCAATTTATACAGTCCATACTATTTGGCACAAGAACCAAGGTCAAAGGTTGATCGTTGACCATGCTGCGTTGACTTTCACTTACTGCTGTTCTGCATTGACTTTATGGAAAACATTGACTTTCTAGGAAACATTGAATTTTTGGGCTTTGTTGACTTTGGTTGACTTGGATTGTCTGATGAGGGTGATGTGACACATACTAGGTTGGCTGACTGATAAGACTTTGCTGGTTGAAGCATCCTGCTGATCACTGTAACGCACCAACACAAATATATGTTTCTGGCTTGTCTTATTTCAATCTACTGGTATGTTCTATCAACATTTTACTTTATTTTTTATGTGATTTCTGTCTGAAATTGAAGAGAAAGTAAATTTTCATCAAGTATAGAACATCTGCATAAATTTACATGGTATCAGAGGTGAGGTGAAGACAAAGCCCTAACTTGTAGCAATCACCGAAGAAGAGGATGGGTTCCTCAAACTACAATGGCTTCAAGGCTGACGACAAATTGACTGGGAAGGATGACTTCCATGCTTGGAAGACGACATTGGATCTTATGTTGGAAGACCAATATGTCATGGACTATGTGCAGGGTAAAATCCAAGAGCCTCCATCCACTACAACTGCTGCCGCCAAAACAAAGTATAAGAAGGGAGAGATCAAAGCAAAGCTAATGATCAGGGACTCAATTCACAAGATTATGGTTGCCTACATCTCTGATTTGGGCACATCCAAAGAGATGTATGATAAGTTGGTCCACATGTTCAAGGCCAACAATTCGAATCAAGTCCCATTCTTCAAGAATCAATTGAATAATCTGAAGAAAGGCAAGGATGAGTATATTCAATCATATTTTCTGAAGCTGACCAAGATCAGGAACAATCTGCTGGCTATTGAGGAGACAATAGCTGATTGAGAGATGGTACTCATCGCACTTAGAGGGCTCCCATCCGAATGGCATGTGTTCAACACTACCATTCTCAATAACAATGTGATACCTGAATTTGACGAAGTACTATCGAGATGCGTTCAAGAAGAGACAAGAATGAAGGAGTATGAAAATGAAGGAAATTCTGCCTACGCTGCTCATTCTAGAAAGAAGAACTTTGGTGGTCCAAAGAACAAAAGAAGAGAAGGGGCCCAAGGAAAGAAGGGCAAGTGTTACACTTGTCATAGGCCAGGTCACTATGCTAGAGAATGCCCTTTCAAGAAGGATTCTCCCGATGGTGATGACAACAACAACCGGAGGAATGGCAATCAAAGGAACAAAAGGTCCAAGGGAAAGAGGAAGGCTCCCTCCAGCGGAAATGGTAAACCTTTCAAAAGGTCGAAAAACTCCAGGTATGAGGAATCAAATGTTGTTGATAAAAGAAATGAATTCATTCTTGTATTTTCCCTCTCTGCTGCATCTCCACCTGACACTATGGATGTCTCATTGATAGATAGTGGTGCCTCAAGGCACATCACTGGGTTCAAGGAAGCACTCTCTGATATGGTTGAGAAGGATAATAATATGGAAATTATCCTTGGAGATAATGCCACATATCTCATAAAAGGGACAGGGACTGTGACCCTCCACTTGTCTCAAGGTCAAGTCCTCCACTTGCAGGATGTACTCTATGTACCTAATTTGAAGAAGAACATTGTGTCTATATCAGCCATGGAAGATAAAGGTTTCAATGTGGCATTCACTAATGGAAAGGTGCGCATGTGGAAGAAGAGCTTCAAGGAAGCTATCACGATTGGGTTTAGAGTTGATACACTCTACCAAGTTGGAGGAAGTCCACTAGGAGCGATGACATGTGATACTATCCGACAGACTGAACTATGGCACCGGAGGTTTGGACACCTTCACTACAAAACCCTTCCTGAATCAAGGAAGGTGGTGACCGGGATGCCCTAGTTCTCAAATAATCGTGAAGGTGTATGTCAGGGTTGTGCAGAAGGAAAGCATACAAGGGGACCTTTCCCCTTAAGCGTCACAAAGACATCTGATGTCTTGAAATTTGTACATTCTGATCTGTATGGTATGCTGCTCGTGACATCCTTGGGAGGATGTTCTTATTATATGATATTCATAGATGAATTCTCTCGCAAAACCTGGATATACTTCTTGAAGAAGAAGGATGAGGCTTTCATGTGGTTCCGTACCTTCAAAGCCTTGGTGGAAAATCTGACAGGGAAGAAGATCAAGGTATTGAGGACCAATAATGGCACTGAATATGAGACGAACGAGTTCAATAACTTTTGCAGAGAAGCTGGCATCAAAAGGGAGACTACAACTATTTATACTCCTGAGCATAATGGCATTGCTGAACAAAAGAACAGGACCATTATGGAAGCTGCCCATGCCATGCTATATGGCTAGGGTCTACTGAAGTTTATGTGGGGAGAAGCTGCGAACACTGTTGTGTACATACAAAATCAATGCCCACATTCCACTCTGGACTCCAAAACTCCTGAAGAGGTTTTCACTAGTAAGAAACCTGACGTCTCACATTTTAGAGTTTTTGGATGTCCTGTTTATTTTCATGTGCCGAAAGAGAAGAGGAGCAAGCTGGATGCTTCTGGGAAGAAGGGAATGTTTGTGGGATACAACGTAACTTCGAAGGCCTATAGAGTCTATGTGCCTGGTCAAAGGGAAGTGGAGATATGCCACGATGTCACTTTTGAAAAAGATGCTTCCCTGAGGAAAGTAGTCAATCTTCCGAGATCTGAGGAAGATCATGAAGCAAGGCCTGAAAATCAAGAAGAATCGAAGGATGAGACGATTCCTAATGATGAAGGACCGATGGACCCGATTGATCCACCTCCTTCATTGGGGAAGATACCATCATGGCTTAGGGACACTCTCAAGGATGTCGAGGGACATATGGCCCCAAGGGGGACATTCCGTGAAAGAAAGAATCCAAGTAGATGTTAGTCATCAGTAATTTTTACTATCTGTAGATGACTAAATATTGGTTCTAGATTTTTAAAAACAAGATTCCTGAATATTGTGAGTTTTAGAAATCTCACTGCCTTCATTATCCTTATACCAAAATTTCCACTATTCTACTATTTTTCCATTCCATGGTTAACCTACCACTCCTAAAAGACCCCTCATGGGCTTGTGCCACTCACCTATATCATATTTTCCCACCTATAACCTCAACACTCTATTTTGCCTTTGCCTCACCCCCCCACTTTCCATCTAGGGTTACCAAACAACCTGTTCCTTCCCATTTTCACCAGGTTCCTCAAGCATTGATGGTCTCAAAACTGTCTCTGTAGGATCTTTAGATAAATCAAGTACATTGGATTTTAGATCTTCAATACATCAATTTGTCAAATACTCTATTTTTACACTTGAAAACCTTAAACCAAGTTTCAGTCAAATACCAGGTCAAAGGATCCTCTCACTAGGTCATTAGGGTTTCATAGGTTATAGGGTCATCCTTGGTGTTTTAAGCACTACTTTTCCTGTGCTAGAAGCTGGCTCAAATGTAAAATAAGATCAACACATGGTTTTCCAAGAAAGATCAGAAAATATCCAAGGAAGAATACTTTATCAAGTTCAAGTTCTGCAAGAGGTAAATGTGAAATTTGACACTTCTGCAGGAGTGTTAAAATTATTATCAGCAAAAATTTGGTAAGGTAAGAGGCATGCTCCTCAATGAAGACATTTACAGCAAAGAGAGAGGAAGCAATTTGTGTTCAGGAAGAATCAGGGTTTCTAAGTCTGATTGGGTCAGCAGTGTGCCAAGCAGTAAATCAAATGCAACAAATAACCATGGATGAGGTACACCAAGAAAACCAAACATGAAGAGATTTTTTTCAGAAATTATAGATAAAATAGGGAAAAAGATGAGGTGAACTGGACATAAATGAATGAACTTGAAAGGGCTATAGAGAACTTAGAATAAAACACTGATAATTGTTTCCAATCATTCCACACACCTAGGGTTTTGGGAAGACAGTCAAAGGAGGTAAAATGATGGTGTTAAGTCTCCATGATGACAACAGAAGGAAGATCTGAAGGGACTGCTATGTGTGACATCCAAAAGTTTGCCAAGGTGAAATGCCTCACTATCTCAAAGAATAAAGATGTAAAGAAGGTCAGTGAAAAAGGGAAAATCCATGTATTCAAGTCACCCACACTAAGAAGTTTCAAAAAGGGTAAAAAACATGATTACAACTTCATAATGCAAGAAAGAAAGGGTTTTGAGAGTGCTGCTATGAGAAAAGCCTCTCAAAGATGTTTTAATAAGCTTGCCATGCATAATGAGCAAAATATGAGGTCTGGTTTCAAGGTAGAAGAAAGGAAAGTTTTTAGGGCTGCTGCTCTGCCAAGATGAATAGATCAAAACCTTAGGCTAAAAGAAGGAAAATTTCATGTCTCCAACAAGTTATCACCAAAGAGTAGAAAGGTAAAATCAGTATTTTTATGGCACCTACAAAACAGAAATGGCCAAAGGAGAAGGTAGTGAGCATGATTTTAAATTCCATAGTGCTGGTTAAAGATGAGTTTATCATGCCTGAAGAGTCTCAGTAAGAAAGGTAAATTTTAGGTTTTCAGCTACCTGACAAGTGAAAGATGATTTTAGTTTCAAGGTAAAGAAAAAGAAGTTTCAGAGATGCTACCACTGTGTAAATTTTCTGAAGTTTCCAAAAGTGAAGTCAGCATGTTTTAAAAATCAAAGGGAAGAGCCACTTCCAGGTTCTCATAACACCTGCTGAGTGAAAGTTTTGAAGGACATAAACAAGCCAAAGAAAGTTAACCTTGTGACTAAAACAAAATCTGCAAAACAAGGAGGTAAAGAATATCAGTGAGCAAGGTTTAAATTATCATTTCAGGCACCTACAAATCAGATTTAGTGGCCAAAGAAGGTAAAAGGCATAGTTTGAATCCATAGTGCATGAAAAAGGACAATTTTGAAGGTGTTAATGTGTTAAATCCCCCAGAAGATGTTCAAATGACCTTATTATGCTTCAAAGAGGAAACAAGAAGGTCAAAGTTCATCATCTCAGCAACCTGCAGAGTAAACAGTGTAAAAAGGTTTAGTGAGAAAAAGGTAAGAAAGGCAGATTGAATATTATGATGAAAAACATAAGAAAAATTGAAGATACTACTATGTGCAACCCTTCAAGGAAAACATAAAGTGAAGATGTCAACTCAAGGAGAAAAATGAAAGGGCCATTTAAATGTTTTTATCACCTGCAAGCAAGAAGTCAAAGAAATATCAATAAAAAGGAAAAGGGAGTAAAAACATTAGGAAGGTGGGTTTGTAGAGATTAAGTTTATTTTCCTAAGAATATAAAAGGCCATTTTGTTCCTCATTTTACTTATTTTTTCCTTTCAAAAAGCCAAAAGCATTCAGGAGGAAAAAATTGTGAATTTCAGGTCATATTCGGGCAAGTCTACTCGGCGCGGCATGCCTGGAGTCGTGCGCTGCGTACCTGGGCAAAAACCCGGTGTAAATTTCCAAAGCGTTGTGCGCCTGTGAGTACATGTTGCGCATTTACCTGGAAGACCTAACAGGTCCGACAAAAGAACTCTGGCGTTGTGCGCCCGACACACACGTTGCGTGCAGCGTGACACGACTCGCCCATGACCCGCTGTGTGTTCACCATGATCCGATAGCCCGTTCAACGCTGCACATTTGGCTGACTTGACACCACGTTCACATGTTGTGTGTTTGGCCAGGAGGGCCTCTACACCACTTCAACACTCATAAACCCTCAAGATTTCTCCAGGTCATCATCAAGGGTTTTCAAGAATTCTTAAGGGGTAAGTGCATCTCATAAAACCTTCTCCAAGTTCTTACCTAAGGAGGAAAACCTAAGTTCATGCTAAAAACACTGATTAAGCCTCGTTCATCTGCAAACAAATAAATATCAGTTGAAACAGGGGTAAATTAGGGTGGTTGCAATGGTTTGAAATTGGTCATCCATCCAAGCTAAAATAGCTTTGTCCCTTACATTGCAGATAGTTTGACCTCACATTATCCTTTTTCATTTCAATTTGACATAAGTGCTAAGTGTGTCCAAGCAGAGTTTTTGTTTACAAATCAGCAGAGGAGGTCATCAAATTTTTCCTAGCCTCTCATACAACCTGCTATACCTAAACACTCTCTCATTTCATTTACTTACAAAAATTGCCCCTTTTATCACCACTCCATTACCCTTTTCCACATCCATTTCATAAGCAGAGTTAGGGTTTTTCTCAAAAGCAGGAGTGTTCAAAATGTCAATAGAAGGAGGAAATGGTAGTGAAGAAGAAGGCCAAGTGCCTAGGAGGCATCAACACAGAGGTGGGAGGATTAATAGGTTTGAACCTCAAAACACAATGGAACTTAATGCCTCCCCTATGACTGTCACATGTTTCCAAAATGTAGGGTGTTTTCATTTTTGTGAAAGAGTACAACAGGTACAAAGTCACCCTGAGCTGACTAGGCTCTTCATCCTTAACGTACATGAGAAACAAGTCAATCTTGTAGGGGTAAACTTTGAGATGTCATCAGATGCCATTGCTATTGCCATCAGGATACCTAGTGTTGGTGAAAACTGGTTCAAACAGGCCAATTTAGACATAAGCCACTATGAGCCATTCCTCAAGCCCGGATACAAAGACTACAATAAATCTATATTTCCTTTTTCACATTTGCTTGAGAGGTATGCACCCATGATGAGGGTCATTATGAAATACTTCACATGTGAGGGAAGGTTTTCTAGGCTCTATTCCTATCACATAAGATTTCTCATGCACTTTACTAGGGTTAGGATGCTACATTTTCCCTACTACCTCTATAGGAGTGTTGACAAGATGTCTTATATTGTGCAAAAGAGAGACCCTTCACAGCAAATTCAAAGCTTATTTCATCACTCTCTGATCAAAATGGTTGTGATGCATCAATTGGAGTGAAAGGGTATTCCATGGGAGGTTTTCATTGCCCATGAAGTGTTCACCAACCCACAACCTCATCCTCAGCAAAACATGCCTTCATCATCTCATCCTCCTGGCCTTACTCCTCCATCATCTCCTGATGAGCATGTTTCACCATCTACACATTCCTTCACCTCAAGACAACCCTCCTTCATCACCCTCTCCCAATGCATCAAACAATGAGGAGAGTGACAATGAGCAATCAAGTGACCATGAATGAGAGAGTAATGATCCATCAAGCAGCGAAGTATAAGAAAATGAAGAGGTAGAGGTAAGTGATGAGGCAAAAGGCATGGAAAGTGAAGGCAGTGATGATGATGGCAACAAAGAGGAAAACAGTGAGGAGTCAAACAAATAAAAATCAGACAGTGAAGAAGATGGCGAAACTACAGAAGCGGCAGTAAGGACACAAATGAAGAAAGTGGCCAAGAAGACATGGAGGTAGATGTAAATTAAGATGAGGAAAATGATGAAGAAGACAGTAAAGAGGAAGAAAATGAAGCAGCAGAGGTCAGCAATGAAGCAGAAAGCATGGAAAGTGAAGGCAATGAGGATACAAATGAAGAAAATGGCAAAGATGATAATGAGGCAGATGATGATGATGATGATGATGATGATGATGATAGCAGTAGTACTAAGAGCCAAAATGTCAGTGAGGCTCATGACAATGATAAGGGAAATGATGCAGAAACAAATGATGAAGGCAGTGTAGAAACAAATGATGAAGCACCTAGCAGTCAGGAAGAAAATGATGAGGCTGAGGTGAATGATGCTAATATCAGTGATAATGACAACCCACAAGTCAGTGAACAAAATGAAGATTCCAAAATCAGTGAAGAAGAAGAAATTGAGGCTGATATCAGTCACACAAATATCAGTGAAGCAGAGGAAAACAATGAAGAAAAACAACAGTGCAGAAATCAGCAAGGAAGTGAGCCAAATAATGATGACCATGATGTCAGTGAGGATAGTGAGGCTAATGGCAGTGATAATCTTGGCAGTGATAAAACAGAGAGCAACAAATATGACAGTGGTTTGAAGGGCCATGACTGTAATGATGATACCAATGAGGAAATCAACCATGAAAGCCATAAGGACAACAAGGATATCACTGACGATGATAGTCCAGATGGCAGCAATGGTGAAAGCATCAAAATGAGCACAATCAAACCTTTTTCTTTGACTTATCAAAGAGGAAGTAGGCATGTGTTTGCTACCTCTAAAAGGAAAGGGGCCATGCCTTCCACTTCAATCAAACAACTGGACAAAGGAAAAGAGAAAATCATAGAGGAAAATGAAGGAGATCAGCATGAGACTGAGCGGGAATTTGAAATCATTCATGTTGACGGTGACGATGAGAACGAGGCAAGGGTCACAAGAATGTTGCTCAAGGGTAAGGATGCCCAAATCAAGGATTTTCAAGCCAACCTAGCTAGGGCTTGGAATTTCATCCACTATTATGAGATTGAAAACAAGCATTTGGAGGCACAAAAGTCCATTTATGAGGTTAGGGCAATCAGAGCCTGGAAAGAGGCTGAAAGGACCAAGGTTAGGCTTGATGAAGTCTTGGGTGTTTTTGATGAGAGTGACGATGAAGAAGGGAAACTATCTAGAAGAAGGCCAGGAAAAATGGGCTTGAGGAAGGCCTTGGCCAAGGAGAAGGAGCAAGAAACAACATTGGCAGAGCAGCTCACTCCAAGTGAGCTGCTTGCCATGGAGATTGAGTATGATCGGGAGCCTTGGTTAGAGAGGGCTGGTGTTGTGCCCTTAGCAGCCTTGGGAGTTTTGACTTTTGAACAAGTTAATGGAGTCCAATCAAAAAACCAAGGGTAGTTTTGGAAAGTATATTTGATAGGATTTCCAACGAGCCATCACGAAGCTCATTCTGACATCGGGAAGTCCTTCAAAATTCCGCTGCAAGGTGACCCATTTTTCCCGTGTAGGCGCTCCACCTTGGACCTCCCTGCTGCGCCCTTATGTGAAAAAGTCAACAAAAGACACTCATTTATGGAAAATGGATATTTTGTGGATTTTTGGGCAAATCACTCCAAATTTAGGCGTTAGAAGTTATTTTGCATTTATTTCATTAGATATTTTATGCCTTGGGCCTTGCATGGTCTCTTTGGTCATAAATGATATTTATGAGTATTTATGACATTTTCAAACCCTAGTTAGGGTTTTGGTCCTCTTTGCTTGTTAAATACAACATTGAGGCCTCATTGTATATGTTGGATATTTGCTGAGTATAATATGAGATAGACTTGGAGTTTATTGGTGAAATTGGTTTTGGTCACTTGTGATGGCTTTGGACTGAGCATCCATGGATTGAGCACACTCTTAGGATTCATAAAGCTTGGTTAGATGGTGTTGTATTCCAATTTTGTATTTGTTTTCTTCAGTGATTCATTATGTTTATGTTTTCTTTGATCAAAATACAAAAATAGAGAATAGGACTTGCTTCTTGGAACCCTACTTTTTCCTGCCTCTTTTTATTTCTATGTTTTCCTCCTTGACGTTTAGCTAAATAATTCTTAAATGATCTTTGGTTTTACTAAAATTTTATGTTAAAGGTCTATTTGTTTGCAAGTAATGTTCAAAGAAACCTTAGCTACTCTCTAAATTTACTTATCTTTTTTTTGAGGTTTGCTTAGCACTGTTGGATTGAAGTATCCTTTATTTCTCTTCATGTTTTGCTATACTATCTTACTGAAAGATTTTCCCTTGTTCATAATAGGTTAAAGGATCCTTGATTTCCCCTTAACTTACTATATTCACAACTCTATGTTCATTTCACCCACCCAAAACCTACTTAGATCGATTTGGTCTTGTTAACTTGCCCTAGGAGTCACCCTTGACCTATTTTTTCATTCTTCAAAACCTTTGCAGACTCCACAGCCCAATGGATTGATTCTCTCTTACTCTACCTATTCTCCTTGACAACTTATCCAACCAAACAAACAAACAAGCAAAACCTAATCCCTATAACTAGCCTAAAATCAAAACCCTAAAAATCAAACAAGTTCACATCCTTTACACAATCATAGAGAGATCCTCTTTGAGTCTAGGAAGGCGAGGTCCTAGGACTCCAAAGACTGGTTTGATGTTACCCCTGTACATTTGTTCTTGCCAATCTAACAAATTACAGGGACCTAATAGTATATACCAAGGGTATCTAGCGGCCATGAGTACTATTGTACAATCTGAGCCTGGATCTTCTGAGGAAGCCGTAAAGCATCAAGTTTGGAAGGATGCTATGCATGAAGAGTATGAATCCATAATGAAGAATGATGTCTGGGATGTGGTTCCAAGACCAGAGGACAAATCAGTTGTCACCTCGAAATGGCTCTACAATATCAAGCATGGATCTGATGGAAGTGCTGAAAAGTTCAAGGCAAGATTCGTTGCCCGTGGCTTCTCTCAAAAGGAAGGCATAGATTAAGATGACATATTTGCACCTGTGGCCCGATATACCACCATTCGATCTATCATAGCCCTTGCTGCTACGTAAGGATGGAGCCTTCATCAGATGGATGTGAAGATTGCATTTCTGCATGGTGTGATAAAGGAAGAGGTGTATGTAGAGAAACCTCTGGGGTTCGAAGTCCAGGATCAGGACACCCATGTCTGCAGGTTGAAGAAAGCCCTATATGGGCTGAAGCAAGCACCCAGAGCTTGGTACGAGACTATAGATAGCTACCTGATGAAGCTGGGCTTCACTTGTAGTAATGTTGATCTGAACCTTTACTTCAAGGTTAATAGAGAGAAGCCTCTCATTCTGGTGCTGTATGTGGATGACCTCTTCCTGATAGGTGCTGACCCTCTCATTCATCAGTGCAAAAGGGAGCTCGCTGCTGAGTTTGAGATGAAGGAATTAGGGCTGATGCATTACTTCCTAGGCTTGGAGGTCTGGCAGAGACCTGGCGAGATTTTCCTTTCTCAAGGAAAATACATTGTGAAGCTTCTAGAAAGATTCAACATGGTGGACTGCAAGTCTGTGTTGACACCAATGGAGCTCAATTTAAGAAGTTGAGTGGCAGCGCTACTCGGCCCATGTTAGCAAATCCTACTAAGTATCATCAACTCGTAGGGGCCCCCCGTCCAGATATATGTTTTGTAGTGAACACTTTGAGTCAACATATGGTTGAGCCTCATCACACTCACTGGGTTGGTGCCAAGAATCTCCTGAGATATCTTCGGGGCACGATAAACCATGGGCTGAGATACACTGCTGGGAGCATGACACTGCTTGGATATACTGATGTCGATTGGGCTGGCAGTGTGGTGGATTGTAAAAGCACATTGGGATGCTGCTTCTCACTTGGATCTACTTTGATATCATGGATGAGAAGGAAGCAGAAGTTGGTGGCTTTGAGCACCGCAGAGGCCGAATACATTGTAGCGAGTATGGCCTGTTGTGAAGCTGTTTGGTTGTGAAATCTCTTCATTGAGTTGTTCGGGCATGTACTAGATACCATTGTGACACTCTGTGATAACCAGAGTGGGATTTACTTGTCCAAAAATCCTGTGTTCCACGATCGATCCAAGCATATTGATATCAGGTACCACTTTATCCGGGATATGGTGCAGCGAGGCGTCGTAAGGCTCGATCATATAGGAACTGATGAGCAGGCCACATATATTCTCACAAAGCCCCTAGGGAAGGTCAAGTTCCTAACCTTCTGTGAGAGTCTTGTTATCGTGGAACGACCCTATGATGAGGGTCCTGTTGGACGATGAGCTCTCAGAGCTCTGGGGGGCTTTGGGGATAGCTTCTCGGAGCTATAAGAAACCACAGGGCTATGCTTGCTGAACCTTGTTGGTGTGCTTCTGCCCCACCGTTGTGATGATTGAGTTGGTTCACCTCTCATTATCTGTGCCCTGTATGCATCCTACCCATTGAGTTCAGGGCTCATGGGAAGTACCTGTCATTTGGCTAGTGAGGTGGGAAAAGCTAGAGACTAGTAGAAAAGACTGATGGACGCATCCGAGATTGTCGTACTCTCTATCTGGGATGGCATGGTCCAACCATGTGATATGGGATCAAGTATAGTGAGGTTTCAGACCTCCTACTGACTTCGGGTCAGATAAACCAACTTCGGGTTGGTATGAGACTCATTGTGAGTCCTATAGAGGTTTCGGACCTCTGGGCTGAATTTGTCAGCCGGGAATGATGTCTTTGTGACTGACCCACTTCTGTTCTGAAATAAAGAAGCCAACAAAGCAGGTTACGGCAGGATGATGCATGATTTTTAGATTGCATAGGTGGATGGAGTTCTCCCTAGTTGAGAGGGAGTGTTAATTTGGACAACTAGGTCCAAAATACATGTTGTGATGCTTAGATGAAGATACCAATATTTTTATTGGGTTCCTCTTTTGGAGAGGTGCAAGATCGATCTAAAGATAATCTTGATCAATGAGCAGAGCATTTATTTTGAATTTATTTTTAATCTATTCAAAATGTGTGCAGGTCGACCTTAAGGTTTTACACCCCTAGTAAATGTGTCACACACCCTCACTGATGGATATATATTAGTCAATGTTGGAGGACATTTTCACTCATCACATCACACATCTTTCTCTCTCCTCTTCTAATTGGTTCGTGCTACTTGGAGGCAATATTATGTTCACACGAGGGAGAAGGATGTTGACTTTTCTGCTGCAGTTAGGGCTTCCACTGCAAGTTTGACCAATGTTGACTTTGGTCAACGCATAGTCAAACAGAGCTGAATTTTGGCACAAACTTCGCTTTCTATAGTCCGTACTATTTGGCACAAGAACAGAGGTCAAAGGTTGACCGTTGATCATGATGCACTAACTTTGACTTGTTGTTGTTATGCGTTGAATTTCTGGGCAAAATTGACTTTTTGGGCTGTGTTGACTTAGATTGACTGAAGAGGGTGATGTGACACATACTGGGTTGGATGACTGATAAGACTTTTCTGGTTGAAGCATCCTGCTGATCACCGTAACGCACCAACACAAATATATATTTCTAGCTTTTCTTCTTTCGATCTACTGGTATGTTCTATCAACATTTTACTTTATTGTTTATGAGATTGCTGTCTGGAATTGAAGAGAAAGTAAAGTGGCATCAAGCATAGAACATCTGCATAAATTTACATGTTGGCTACTTTATCATACATATATTTATACTTCTTCAAATTGCCAACATAAGAAAGTAAGTGATCTTGTAACCCATCAGCTAAGATTTGTTTTGTGTTGGACTCACCTTTCTTGTACCCATTCTTAGTGATGGTGGACGTATCTTCTGAAGGTTCGGAAATATTTCCTTGAATATATTCCAACACATCATTGTTATCAACAATAATCTCTAATCTCACTTTCCATGCAGCAAAGTTTGAAGTGTCTCCCAACTTCTTATGCTCCTTGAAGGTAGAGGAAGACATCTTGACCTTGGATTTTAGATCTGCTTTCTAATAGACTTGTAGATCTGCTCTATGATAATGTGGGCTTCACTACTTGTCTGCTCTTGGGCTTGTCCTTCAACTTAGCTCTGATACAATTTTAGTTTTTTAATATTGCTCTATGTTGTATCAATTACTTAAGCCCAAATCAAATTTTCATTAAAGTATATTTAGATCTATGAAATATAAATAACCATAAACTATAACTAAAGACAAAACCATTGTACGCAAAGACAGAGAAGAAAATATCAAAACCATGAGACACATAAATTGGTCCAAGACCAGGGGAAAACCCCACTATGGGGGAAACCCTTTCTAACCTTATTCTTCTATAGATTGTCTTCAAAATATTTCAACAAAGAGTACAATGAGCCCAATACAATAATATAGCAGATAATAATATGATATAATCTATAGATCAACAAAACAAAAAATCAATGGATAACTGATACCAAGTGATCTTAGTTGCCCCGATATAGATTTGGGTCTAGAAAACTATCAATAAATGATCTGAAGTTGATGTGACTGCGTGATGGATGATTGATGATACTATGTAAGCAACTAACAAAATACCAAATTTGATCTGCCCAATAACTCACAGAGTCACGGCCTTAACATGCACCGCCTGCGGCTATACCAGCTCTGAGTTGCTACCACAGAATTTTGTGCCCGCATCTAAGGGCCTGAATACCCTAGAAACTTGGTCACGCCCTGAAGCTTGCCTGCAGGGGAATTTACTAGCTGAGTCACGACCACAACAAGCTTAGCCTATGGCCCAAGCCCAGCAGATCTTCTCCCTAAAGTTCTCATGCCCACGGCCCAGATCCAATATACCCAGATCTAAAATTTTCCTCTGTCAATGATCCCAATCCACTGCGCGAACATATTATGATGTACCTATGCGAACTAGAAAACAAAAATATGACCAATAGCCAAAACAACATGAAGAAGATCTCATGAGCGAATGTGTGTAAATGAGCTTGAGGTCACTTCTATTTATAACTTGATGAGGGACCGCTTGGGGCTTTGACCAGATCAACATGTGATTTACCCAACTCGTAAAATAATAAAATAAATCATAAATTAACTTCCTCTTAACTGATTGGGACAATCTATAGACCGATTTTGATCCTCTCAAAAAGAGGAATCTAGTTAACTTATTATTTAAATCATATGAGCTGCCCATTGTGTTATTTAACTCTAGTTTCTAAAATTAACAACGCATGCATGCCAAAACTAGTGAGGAAAACATACATGTAATTTGGTACCAGCACTCATAACTTGTTGTAGATGTTGATCCCGATGTCCTCTTCCGATTTACTTATTTTCCTTTGCTTTCTTGATCCAAATCTCCAAGTATGCCACACTATACAAGAGTTCTCCAATAATATAGTAAGTACTCAAGAGTATGAGAGGGAGAGAGGGAATAATGAGAAATCCAAAACTGAATTGACCAAGAGTTTCCCACTGATCCTCATAAGCCTTTTTTATTAATGAGGCCCCTAATTTCTTCATAATCTCCATGATTTTACTTCAATTTCCTCCTCACATTAAACCTGTGACCTTTCACCTTCATTTGTCCTAATTTCCATTATTTTCATAAATAAAATGTCAATTAATGCCTCATACCTTTCCAAAGCCTTTGCCTTTTCCAATTTCCTTAGCCATAATAACTTAAATGAACACCCACTAGGATGTTTTTCCCATAATTCAGCTTGGAATATGTGTCCCATCACTATGGTCTTATATATATTTTTACATGTATTTTTACCAGGGGTGTTACAGACAAGCTCAGGAAGTATAGCGTTATATAGACACACACACACACACACACACATACATACATATATGTGTGTGTGTTGAATGGTATGGGTTAAGCTCTGTTAAAAGCTTAGGAAGGATAACATGGTTTTTCTGTATGCGCACACATTAAAAACTCAGGAGGGATAGCTCCAAAGAGTTTCACTATTATATGTAACTATATTTGTATGGAAATGAGTGCGGGCCAAGCTTAAGGCGTTAACGGCCTGACCCTCGAGTCGTAAAAGAGCCATGTGCGCGGGTGCCATAACCAAGTGCCGAAGGTGGAGAGGGTCCTAACATATACCCATTTATTTTTTGGGGGTTGGAAGGTCAGGGCCCAGAGAAGCAAGGAGGTTTAGGTTTAAGCATCCATGCAAATAGGATCTATGTCCAAGTTTTAGGGATTCCTTGGCACTAGACGAGAAGTAGGCCATCATGTAACAAGATAATTTTCGTCTCGGAAGAATTACCCCTAAGGTTTCAAATGGAGGTCTGGATAATTTTTTCGGGAATTAATCATTGGGACGTCATAGCAACGTGGGGCCGACTCGAAGGTGAAGTCATGGAGGACTCTGAATTAATTATAATGTGAAAATGATTTTCACCATGCAGCGAAAGACTAGTGGGACCCATGTACAACATGGAAAGTGATGTGGCCTCAAGGCGATGTGGCAACTCGAGAGGCGAGACATGCGTCACCTGAATTTTGGATATATATATGAGTGAGACATGGCACTCCCAAAATGGATCCACATGGAGGGTGTGACAACACCTCAGTGATAAAAATTGATGACATCAACCCGGTGCCTATACCTTGACAATTTCTTGAGGAGTTGGGTGTAATCCCGTCGAGTTTTATTCCCTAAGTGATGTGGAGCAGTGGGTTCAGTTGTAAGGTACTCAACGTATCATGGAAAATTTTTATAAGTCGAGGTCACCCCAATATATTTGAACACATAGCAAGGGTGAAAGGGTCGTGACGATGTTGCAAGGTGGGGACTAAGCGCACGACCATGAGTGAAGGAAGTTTAATGCATTGAAGGAGGGGTCCATGAAGGGGGGTTAGAACGCCATGCCATTGGTTTAAAATCACTCTCTTGACAGTTGATGTGGCACCATCACATGGAATCTCCACGTCACCCTAGCCCTTTTATCCTAGAGATTTTGAGAGAGGACTACAGTGGGAACTCCCAAGCTTGTATTTCCGTGGTGAGGTGGCATATAGGGGCACACACATTCGATATGATTGGAAGGGGGGTATCACCTTTGTATTATTACTATTATTATTACATACATGCAAACAAGTTATATAATTTTATAACGTGATACTAGACATGAAAAGGTCGGAAGCTATATAGATCTGCCACGTGGTGGTGATATGGTATGTGACTTGGGTAGCCACGTGGGCACCAAGTGGAAGGTAGATGGCATGGAAAGACCTGATAGGCTAGACTTTAATTGGCCATATATTTTGATCGAGGAATCATATTAACAAAAAAATTATATCACTGGAAAGGTCTCAATGAGATGAATGCAACGTTTTTATCCATCTTAAGTTCTAATGTAGTTGAAAAAAAATGAAAATTTTAGACCTCATTTCCATAACGGGACATTGGAGGTGAGGTCATCAGAGTAATTTCCTCCTTATACCCTTAGTAGGGGTTAGGGATAGTAGGGGGTGTGTTACAACACCAATTCTTAAATACATGTCTCACTAAAAAAAAATCCCATAATGATATAATTCAAGTTTCAAAATTAGAATTGAGAAGAAAATATTTGAATTCCTTTGAATATAATGTCGTCACATTGGGGTTCAATTAGTAATTTTCAAAACACATGTATCCATGGACTAATAATAATCATCCATGTTAGAATTTGTGATATCCTCCTCTTATTTCTCGTATTTCTTTTTGGTAAATTTATTTATAATTATTAATAATGTTTTATGGCATTTTTTTTCATTTTGTTAGAAAAGTAGTATTAGAAATTAAAAATCTGTATTCACATATAATTTTATTGTTTTGTTATCATTCTATAATTTTATTATTGGAAAGAATAATTATATAGGACAACATCAAACCACTTTTAAAGCTGGGATCTAGCCCTACCAGCTTTAGAGAGGACTCTCTCTGTATAATTTAGCTTTGTTTTCTTAATAGATATTAGGCTAGTTATGATAGTGTTGAATTGTTGTTTGTTTGTTTGCTGATTGATTGGTTGGAGGGATGATATTTTTTAGTTAATTATTTTCCATTCGGCTATGGAGTCAAATAAAGATAGATGTTACATCACTTTTTCAAAGAGTATTGACAAGGAAAGCTAGTTACAGTTACTGGATCTTTAGTTCTAAATGAATTGTGAAATGAAGCATTAGTGGATTTAGTAGTGATTGAAAAGCATTTAATAATTTCTCAATCATACTTCAGAAGGAAACATTTAAATTGTAAAAACAACCAGAAACAAGGTGTTCAGATAACAAATCTTATTTCTTCACTTTCTATTTTACAATTAGATTAATGTAATACTCAGTAAAGGGAAAACAATGGAAACAATTGTCACAAATGGAAAAACATCACCAGTAACATATAACACAAGTATCCTATGAATGGTCTTCTTTATTGATGTATCAACAGCTCAAAAAATACAATTTTCAATAGAAAAATTTCAATGATCAGAGTCCAATCCCTGATACTTCGAATGCATGAAGTATTTAAACTAAATCTATGAAGGAAGCCGTATCAAAACATGCAATCTACTTATTAATTAAAATATAATTTTATTAAACCAACGTGCTCCAAAAAGGTGGATTAATTTGAGAATTTCTGGACATCTAGCACTTATGTTTGGGAAACAGTTGTTACATGATTTAACGGTTTGTTGTGCTGGCCGTTGTGCTGGCCGTTGTGCTGGCTATAACTGATCTTCACTCCTCTTGATACTCACATAGATTTTCTCACCATTCCTCATCTGGAATTTGTATCTTTATGTCCCTCCAATAGATTTCATCTACCTCTGTTTATCTAGCAATGGTGGGTTTGACCACGAAGATATGCTTGATCTCATGTTGAATAAAGATATCGTTACTAATAACTTCTAGAAAATCTCTCCCTATCATAATATTTTTAATGTTTGAATGCTTTGTTGTATCCTTTAAAATTTATTTGAGCTTATTCACATAATCATCCCTGGTTATTAGTTTTTCATTGATAACAAACAAAGAAGGCAGACCCCTCTTAGTCAATGGCTCAATTCTATTAAAAAACCTGCTGACTGCAATTTCCAACCCATGAAACTTTTCCTCCAGCTGTTGAACCAAATTCCTTTTTGTAAGGATATTCTTAACCTCCAAGATTGTTTCTATTCTGTCCTATGCTCCCAAATCATCAATTTCATACCTGTTTTTGGAATTTAGGAACTCAATAATTTTGTTATTTGTATCAGGCATATCTCCCAGTTCTTCATTTATCTCAGAAACAACTTTATTAGCTTTCTCAATCAATTATTTTTGCTCAAAAATAATTTGGATGAGTGGCCAAATTTCATTCATGTCTTCAGTGATGTTGGTCCATAAGATTTCCTTAACTTGACTAAACATGTTGCCAATAGAGGATTCTCCTAGAGATTTCTGTAAACCTTCCATCAACATTTGATTTCTCTGTGATTCTGTCAGATGGGCTGCCTCAGTCCTTGCTATTTGATCTTGAAATATTTTGTTTTGGGCCTGTAGTCTTTTAATCTCCTATGTTTGTAATGACATATTCTCCACTAATTTTGAAAGCTGATATGTAGCCTCTCCTGTGGTAGTTGTTGAAGTTTTTGATGCAGGAATGGCTATAATGGGTACAACATCTAAAGGAACAAGAGTTGTTTTTGGAGCTTGCTCTTTTTATTTCACCATTTTCTCCATTTCAACCTCCATATTTTTCATATTTTTTTTGGAAATCATTTGAATATCAAGATTCATGTACAATATGAAATTTCCACTGTAAAATACTCAATCACCTTGATATCCTATAATTTATAGGACCCTAACAATGGCTTCAGCTGGGGATGGCACTTCTCCAAGTGAAATGTTAAGAACATAAGATCATTAGCCTTGAGTACTCCATTTCTACAAAGTCTTCATTTGATTTATTTTTCTGTTTTATGATAGCTCATCAAACCAGGCTTAGGGCCTTCTCTATGGGCTTCAACCATTTGTTAATAAGTTATCCAATCACAAACTGTAAAATCTATGATATTTACAATGATGAAGGATGAAACTGTGTTCTTAAGAGAAGTAATGCTTCAGCATCCTGCCATTGAAAAGACCTCCAGGTATCTCTGTTCCATCTAGTTCCTTAAGGAAATATGCATTATTTCCCCTGAAAACATCAACAATGTATGGTCCTTGTCGAAGGTTGTCAAATTTCCATGTTTTCCTTTGTCTTCTCTTCTAGAATCCCATTTCAACACTTTGTCTCCTAAATTGAAATCGTCAACCTTTGTTCTTCTGTCAAAAATTTTCTTAATATTTTCTTGAACAACTTGGGTTCTATTATAAACCTCTTCTCTAGACTGTTGTAATTGAATAGTTTTATTGATCTTTCTATGTACATCATTTGGTTCAGATTGTATTTCTTGAATGATCTTCATGACTGGAACTCCTAAAGAGGATGGAAAAATTGCATCCATTCCATAGACCAATTGGTATGGTGACATGCTAATTGATTTTTTGGTAGTAAGTCTATTAGCCCAAAGTGCATTGACCAAATTGTTATGCCAATATTTCTTGTTGTCTTCTAATAGCTTTTTGACGATATTCACCAAAGTTTTGTTTGAGAATTCAGCTAACCCATTACCTTGAGGTTAATAAGATGTTGAATGACCCAAAGTAATGTGGTTTTTTATGACAGAAATCAACCATTTTCTTGGACTTAAAGGCTACAACATTATCAGTGATGAGTTTTCTAGGAAAACCAAATCTGGAAAGGATATTAGTTTCAAGGAATTTAATAATGACAGAATTGGTTGCATTTCTAGAAGGAGTGGCCTCTATCCATTTGGTAAAGTAGTCAGTGGATGTAAGGATCCACTTATGCTGGGCTGAGGAAGGAGGATGAATTTCGCCAATGAAATCTAATCCCCATTGTTGGAAAGGGATTTCAATTGAGACAGAATTTAATGGCAGGGGCAACAATTTTCTCTTTCCTTCAAATATTTGGCATTTATGACAAGTAGTTACCATCTTTTGTATGTCACGGAATAGAGTTGGCCAATAAAAACCAGCCCTAAGGATTTTATTTGCAGTGGTTTTCCAATAAAGATGTCCACCACAGTCACCTACATGAAACTTCTGCATGACTTTTTCTGCATCATCCTTTAACAAGCATTTGAGTAAAATACCCCCAAAATCTTTCCAATATAAGACATTTTCTAAAATGCAAAATTTAATTGCTTTCAACTTCAGAAATGTTTCTTTTGTTTTTGTCAGACCAGGCGGACCATTTAAGTTGAATAAAAAATATAAGAGGTCTGCATACTAGGGAGAATTTAGAAATGCTTCATCAATTTGTGGAGTTGCCTATTCCTCTTGATCATCCAATGAATAAACCATATTGATATCTAGTGATTCAAAATTGGACTCAGCCATCAGTTTGGATAGTCCTTGTCCTTTGATCAATTTGGCGGGCTTGATTTCTAAGTCGTATTCTACAATGATGGTAATCCATTTGCCTCGTTTTCCATCAGGTCCATTCTGCGTTAAAATGTCCTTGACTATTGCATTAGGAACATAAGCAATAACATGGGAATGTAAAATATATACTCTAAAATATTTTATTTCTTTAACCAATGCAAAGGCTTGTTTTTTCATAATGTTGTATTTCAAAGATTCATCCCTTAAAGCTTTGCTAAATAATGCAATAGGTTGCTCAAAACCTTCATTATTTTTTCTGCAATAGTATGTTCAGAGGAAAAAGAAAAGATTATGAAATCTTTGGTAAAATCTGGAATAATTAGCACTGGTGTTGTTGTTAATGCATGTTTGACTAAATCAAAAGATTGTTTAGCTTCAATATTCCATTTAATTTCTGAATCTTTTTTAAGCATGTTGGTTATGTTTCTAAGAAGTTACGCAAGTTTAGGAATGAATTTTCTTAGGAAATTGATTTTACCAATAAAGGACTGAAGTTCTTTGAGGTTTCTTGGGTGACTGATTTTTAGTATACCTACAATCCTACTAGGATCAATCCTAATATCATCCTTAGAAATAATATTACCAAGAAGCTTTCCTTCTTCAATACCAAAAAGTGTTTTCTTAGGATTTAATGAGATGCCAAACCTTCTACATTTTTCAAAGACTCTTCTTAGATGTGCCAAGTTTTCTTCATCAGTTTTCGAATAGACAGTAATGTCATCAAGATAAATCACAATAAAATGCCCAATTTCATCAGAAAAATCATTATCCATTTCTCTCTGGAAAGTAGCTCCAGCATTCATCAACCCAAAGGGCATTTTCACATACATGAAATTTCCCCATGGTGTAGTGAATTCAGTTTTATCTTGATCATGAGGATGCACTAAAACTTGGCTATAACTTGAGAAACCATCTAATAAAGAAATCCTACTATATCCTACTACCCTTTGTAATATGTGATCTATTTTTGGTAGGGGGTAGTTATCTTTTAAGGAGACCTTGTTTAGATTTCTGAAATCAATACATAATCTGATTTCTCTAGTTTTCTTTCTTGTAGGCACAATGTTAGAAACCCATTTAGACTATCTAAGAGGAACTATTATTTTAGCATCATGATTTTTCTTTACTTCTTTTTCAGCAAAAGGCATTAGGACAGGATTTATCCTACACAATTTTTGTTTAAATGGTTTTTGATCTTCTTTGTTTGGTATTTTATGATGTATGATACTAGTGTCATAGGTTTTCAGATCTTCATAACTGCATGCAAAAACATCTATGAATTATTTGAACAAGGATATGTAGCTTTGTTTAGTAACAATAGGCAATGATTTTACAACTTTATCATTTTGGGCTTTTGTTTACTTCATATGTTACATTCTTCTATGTTTTCTCCTGTGGGTTCCATTTTTGGCTTTTTTGCTAAATCATTGAAGTCAAAAAGTTCTTCTAAAGGGACAAGACCTGTAGGTAGGACATTATACTTAAGTTGAAGTACTTCAAATTCCTCTTTTTTTGGGGTCCTTTTCATACAATTTTGGTTTATGTACAACTTTATTTTCTGAAATATTTCCATAAGCGACATCAAACTGTTTATCTATAGTAACTTGTACATCAGTTTGACTTTCTAATTCACAATCTAAATCTATGCTAATATCTTCAAAATCATCCTTTGATTGTAAGAAACTTTCAATCTGTTTATCATTCCCAAAAACTTGCCAATATCTCATGTTATCAGGTACAGTTGGACGGTGTTTAACTTCCGTTGTGTATTGTCTATTGGGATGGGGTAACTTACAAGTGATTGCTGAAAAAGCTAAACCATTAGCTAGGATATTCTGATTTCGTGGAATGACCGCAAGATCATATTCATCAAAAGTCCTTAGAAATTCAAGCACATCATTTTTATATGACCTTAATCTGGGATGTTTTGTAGCATATTCTCCTTTTATATGTTTTATGATTAATTCAGAATCTCCATGAACAGAAATCATTTTAGCTCCTAATCTTTTCAAAAATTGTAACCCTAAGAGAAGTGCCTCATATTCTGCTATGTTATTAGTGCACTGAAATTTAAGTTTGTAGGAATGACCTTCTGCATGATTATTCTCTGTATTACTCACCCAAACACCAGCCCGTGAGTCTAATTTTCCATAAGAGCCATCAAAGCTCATGTTACAAAAAGGCTCAGCTTCAGTGTTTAGTGGTATAATTTGCATTGTGTTTTCCTGTTTTTGAACATAATTGTTTTCTTCCTTGGTAAATTGTGCATAAATGTCTCCATCATTATAAAGAATGAAGGAGTCAAGGTTAGAATGAATAGAGTAAATGGGGTAGTTATGTGGTTTCTCTTGACTATTGACCATATACTTCATCAAAGTTTCCCTATACAATCTTCTCTTTTGACCAAATACTAGTATTGTGGCATAAGACATGTCCATTTGAAGGGTCCCTTGTAACTTTGCTCCCCATGAGCGTGATAACAACATGCCATAATTTGGAGGAATTTCAGCTACTACTATGTCCATTACTAGACTCTTAGTTGGGATTTGAGATAAAGTGACACATAGATCTTTAATAAAACCTAAACATCTAACTTTTCTAGAATAAATGAATATAAGTCTTTGTAAGGCCTAGTAATTTCAAGGTCGAGTTTCTCCATAACAACTTTTTGCATTAAATTATGAGATGCACCTGAATCAATCATTGCATTATGAATAATATTTTCATGAACATTGAGACTCACATAAAATGGAGGGACACCTCCTTCTTGTGGTTTACCATCAACTTATGGTCCAAACAAAGTTCAGGTTGATCATCATTTAGATTAACAGTATATGTGTTTTCCCCTATGTTTAATTATTTCATGACCTGAGTCCTGTACACATTTTTGTTTATTAATTCAGTTAAGGGGATTGCAATTTTCACTTTGGCAAGTTCATTTTAAATACTGAATGGTGTTTGAGTTTTGAGAAAATTTGAGAAATTAGACTTTTCAGCAACTATCTTTGTGGCCAGTTTTGTTTGTTGACTAGTGGTAGGGATATCAGCTTGTGCAGTTTTGGAAGAAATATCAACTGTTCTTTTAGCAGGGCTTTATGTGGTCTTGTTTCCTGAATTATCTATACCTTTCTGAGGATTTTTTGTACTTTTCTTAGGATCAGGCTCGGAGACCTTTTTGGAAGAGTTTTCAGTGTTCTTTTTACTTTAGGTGCCTAAATTTTTCTTGCTCCTAAGATTGTACTGCCTATGAACTTCCACGATGGAATTTTCATATCCTTGTTTGTACTCATCAAATTCTTCAGCTTCAAGCTCAGTTTGGGTCAACAAGAATTATTCCTGCTCCTCCCGAGTGAGAAAAACAGTATCATCTTTGTTTACACCCATTAAATTTATTTGGTTTTCTTTTACTTCTTCAACTATTTCCCCATCTTCATCAGCATAATTCTCTTGAAAAGGAGGCCTAATCTGCTGATCAAGACCTCCCTATTCTATTTATATTATATGAGGAGGATTTCTTCTGGGATTTTGATTATGATTAGGTGAAAACTGATTTTATCTAGGAGAAATCCTCTCATTTACGCTAATCCTCTCCATCATTCTTTCTACAGTTCTTGTCAAGGCATCTATTTTTGCATCAGCTAAGGAATTTGTGGCTTCATCTCTTATGGTAACTCTCCCTTAATTCACCATCCTTGCTCTCTTTGCTAAAATATTAGATTCTACGCTCACTACATCCCTCTGCATTTCTTCTAATGTTGCTGAATTTCTCACTCTGAGTTGGTAGGACATTTCTGCCTCAAAATATTTTGGAAATTTGACTAAGGCTAAACCTTCTGGTGGCTTAATGTGAGCGAGAATTGCATTATACAAACTATTGAATCTAGTGCAATAATCCTGAACACTTTCAGCTGGAGCTCTCCTAATGCTTTCATATTCAGATAAAATTTGGAGATGTTTTTTCTTGAATTCCCACCTATTAAGGAATGTATGATGAAATGCAGGATGATCATTACTATTGTTGGCAATCAAACATTTAAACCATTTCCTGACTTCTCCACTTAAACTTTGAGTAAACATTCTTAACTTAACAGTTTCATCATCTACTTCCTGAAGTTCAAAACAGTCATTCATCTTGTCAATATGTTGTTGGCCTGTTACAGGACTAGTCCCATCAAATTGTGGAATTTTTGACTGATAATCCTATGGCATGTTTTCCAGAGGTGCAGGTAGCACCATTGGAGCATACCGTGTTGCCATGATGAGTGTAGGCTAGAGGGGGATTAACAATAAGTGGGAGAGGCTGAGTAATAGGTGAAGTAGGGTGGGTAATGGAAAGAGATAAATATGATGGGGTTTGTGTATTTTTATGGGTAAAGAAATGAGGAGTGGTGGAAACAACCAAAGGAGTAGGACTATATGACTTAGGATGGGTAGACTGAGAAGCTATAGAGGAAATTGCTACGTTTAAAGAAGATATTTCAATTGATTATTGAAGATAACCGTCTTCGACCGTTGAAGTAAAGTTTGTTACCAAGTTCTGAAGGTCATCAAAATCCTGTAGAAGTTGAAGGTCATATTGAGTCTGTGAAGAAACTTCTCTAAATGGACTTTGTTGTAAATTTGATGGATCAAGTATTGTTTTATCTACCAAACTATCAGATTTAGTCTTGAATAAACCTTGTTTGAAGTTTAAGTCAAATTCAATATCTTGTATATTGTCAAACTTTTCAAGAATAGAATTTGTTCTAGAAAGGGGGCTATTTCTCTCTTGATTCTCTGGTTTTCTGATTTTCCTTAAAAGTTTTTCAGGATCATCAACTATAGTTGCAGGATTTGGGTCAGGATGAGATCTAGTGTAGGCTCTTTTGGGAGCCAGAACTAAAACCTATGGCACACATACTCTGAATATTTACAAAAAATTCAAGAAAACCAATCTTCTTGAAAAATTTCTATCATACACAGTTTTATAAACCAGGGTTTCGGAATTTGGAAAGTAATGACAATTTCAATTCATTTGTTTCTCAGTATGGTCGCCACTATGTTATCATTCTATAATTTAATATTGGCAAGAATAATTATATAGGACAACATCAAACCACTTTTAAAGTTGGGATCTAGCCTTGCCAGCTTTAGAGAGGGATCTCTCTGTATAATTTAGCTTTGTTTTCTTAATATATATTAGGCTAGTTATGATAGTGTTGAATTGTTGTCTGTTTGTTTGTTTGTTTTTTTGTTGATTGATTGGTTGGAGGATGATATTTTTTAGTTACTTATTTTCCATTGGGCTGTGGAGTCAAATAAAGATAGATGTTGTATCACTTTTTCAAAGAGTATTCACAAGAAAAGCTAGTTACAGTTACTGGATCTTTAGTTCTAAATGAATTGTGAAATGAAGCATTAGTGAATTCAGTAGTGATTGAAAATAATTTAATAATTTCTTAATCAAACTTTAGAAGAAAACATGTAAATTATAAAAACAACCAAAAATAAGGTGTCCAGATAACAAATCTTATTTCTTCACTTTCTATTTTACAATTAGATTAATGTAATACTCAGTAAAGGGAAAACAATGGAAACAATTGTCACAAAAGGAAAAACATCACCAATGACATATAGCACAAAGTATCCTATGAATGGTCTTCTTTATTGATGTATCAACAGCTCAAAAAGTACAATGCTCAGTAGAAAAATTACAATGATCAGAGTCCAACCCCTAATACTTCGAATGCATGAAATATTTAAACTAAATCTATGAAGGAAGTTGTATCAAAACAGGAAATATCCTTATTAATTACAATATAACTATATTAAACCAACATGCTCCAAAAAGGTGGAGTAATTTGAGAATTTCTGGACATATTCTCCACTGATTTTGTAAGCTGATATGCAGCCTCTCCTGTGGCAGCTGTTGAAGTTGTTGATGCAGGAATGGCTATAAGGGGTACAACCTCTAAAGGAATAAGAGTTGTTTTTGCAGCTTGCTCTTTTTCTTTCACCATTTTCTCCATTTCAACCTCCATCTTTTTCATATTTTTTTTTGGAAATCATTTGAATATTGAGATTCATGTACATTATGAAATTGAAACTGTAAAATACTCAATCACCTTGAGATCCTATAATTTATAGGATCCTAACATGTTCAATACTCCAATTATTTATGATTATTCAATAAATATGTATTAAGAAAATTTCATAGAAGAGAGTACTTACTCTACTTATCATGCACCAAGTGAAAACTAAATTTTTAATTGATGTTTTTTAAGAGCTACTTGTTTTGAATTGATCTTTTGAAATTCTCTTTGACTTAGTTTTTGGCCTCAAATATAGTGATCAAATGGTTCTCTAATATGCATATGAAAATATAAGAAAGTATATAAAACTAAATGAAAAAATATCCATAATTTTCAATCTCGTTAGCTTTTAATGTAGCATTTGGGTTGGTTATATATAGATATTATATTTAATAACCATTGATTCTCCACTGACAAGGTCAACTATGAGAACATGGAAGAGCATTCAAACATTCATGAGCTTCAAACATATAAGTAAATATATTCTTTAAAAATAATCTAAACAATGTTTATAGAGACAAGCAACATTTATACATGCCATTATAGTCTAAGTAAAATAGATAAAAGAACACAAACTCACCTCTTCCAAAGTACCTCGTATCACCAACATATTAAAACATGTCACAAAAAAAAAATATTTAATCATACAATTTGACCTTTGAAATTGAGTCAAACAAGAAAAATCATTAGTGTTCTTCAAATATGATGTCATCACATGGGGATCACTTAGTAAAAATGATCAAAACACATGCTTTCATGGACTAATAATAATATGTTGTAATGGTATGAAATTCAACCATAATGAACAATTTTCTTTATAGAAATTCAAACCATTAATTGATAAACATAAATAATATTTCATTAATAATTAGATAACCCATATGTGTAGTAGGTGATGAGAACTTACCTGTGAAATGAAATACCTCAGTCACAATATTGTGGACACCAAGTTTTCATGCACCAATCTCTGATCTAGATAATCGAAACCATTGTGTGGAGGGCAACTCTCCACCCAGCCATAGGCTCAACTGCACCATGTCTTTCTACAATTGGCCACCCTTGACCCCTCAATCAACTACCTCTACTAGTGAATCCCTACTTTCTAATAATTCTCATGGAAAAGGATGCCTCATCCTTCTAATCCATTATACAAAACTCTTGTATTCCAAAACTTCATGCATATGATCCACGTGTCATTATCCAATTTTTATTTTTATCTTAAGTTTTTCTTAATTTAGCTTTTTCCATAAATTTATCTTTACTTAATTTTACTCTCTTTTTATTATTAATAAAAGAGTTTCATTTATTTATTCTTATTTTAATTTTTCTAGAGAAGTTTTATTAATGAGGATTCAATATACATGTTTTAGTCCCATATCGAGATTGGCCTAGGCTTGATAAAGAGCTCATTCTGCATTCTACTTAGAAAATACAAATTAACTATCAAAAAATTGATTGCTCCCTAGTATCCTTCTGATAAAATTATACTCATTTATTTATTATTATTTAATAATAATATTGGGCATTACATACTCCCCCTATTCAACGAATTTTTTCTCGAATTTAACTTTGATTATGTTAACTCTTTTTCCCTTTTTTTTTTCTTTTTAAATTTTTCTCCTTGTATCTATCACATGACCGTCTGTTAGACTAGTACAAAGTCACCCCAAGTGACCACAATAGGCAATGAAAGTTCACAACAATTGCAAGCATGACTCTATTGCTTCTCTACTTTCGAAAAAATAAGCATCAAAAGCTCCTAGGAAGTGTAAGCAATGCTCTAACACTTCTCTACTTTTGAAATAGTAAGAATTGAAAGTTCCCAAGAAGCGTGAGAAAAACTCTATAACTTCTTTACTTTCAGAAAACTAGGCTTAAATCCATCTCATGACCCTAAGGTTGCAAATATCATCTGCCCAAATAGGCATCTGGCTTGGTATTCACGTTCTCTAGGCATCTTGAAAGGTTATCCCTAAAATCTCGCCACAAATCACTAGGGTATACATCCCAAACCATCAAATTCCAATCACATAACTCCACTAGTGAGAAACACTCTAGTCATTATTTGGACTTTAACATCACAACTCTAATATTAGACACTTGGCCTTCTTAAGATGGTCCTATGTCTCATCGAGCATTAGGAAAAATAGACAATGGCATAAGTAGTTGATTGAGTATGTTGCTAGCCCAGAAGATGTTACAAATTCTACCTCTTATATATGACATTTGAAAAAATCATCAAGTAAACTGGCCCTCTTAGCCCACTCGAGGATTTCTTACTAATCACCACCTCACATCATGTAATCAATGCATTACTAATATAATCATAAGTTCATTATCTCATATAAATAATCCACATTCTACTTCTCACATGTAATCATAAGAACACTACATCATTGTTATTACAACATCCTAAATAGTAGGACATGCTCACACATGCCATCATTAACATCTCATAAAAAAATTGCATACAATTACTGCATGTCTTCGCATCATGAAATACCATAATAATTTTATAACATCAACATATATGTATTAAAAATATGACATTATCTCAACATCATCAATGGAACCATATGTTAACGTAACATCATAAATATGAATAACTATTTCAACACATATCACATGTAGATCCATAAGACATTATGAGCATCCCTATCATGATTAATTAATAAAATTAAAATCATTATCCTACATAAACAATGAATACCAAATATTACAGTTAATGTAATAACATCATTCCACATTCATCTAAAATCTAGGTTGAATCATCAATACTATGAGTGTCATGTTCTCAACAAGATACCAATTGTGTTTCAATAGACATTCTTTTTTTTTCAAGAAAGTTGGAAATTTACATGGTAAGTATAGTCTATATTTCAATTAGATTTTAATGCTTTCATATATTTCCTCTTCTAAATACATTGTTTGCTCTCAAATGGGTCTTTATTATTTAGAACCACAATCTCTAAGCATGTGTTCTTTCGTGAGAGTGAAACTAGATGAATTTCCTTATTATGATCAAAATTTAATAGTCGCGGGCCTGAATATCTTTTGATCATTACCCATGGTTCTTACATCACTTTAGATACGTTTCTTATTGATTATAGGACCACTATACCCAATAGCATGTAAACATTGTCATCATTGTTTAAGATAACATTGTTCTCTGAGGCACATTGACTCATCTAATCCAATTATCCAACTCATTATGGGCATGCATTCTTCTTGCTCTTGATCCTAAGTGTTGACTCACTAGTATCTAAGAATCAACATATCACACACTATATTTCCTTTTCCACAAGTATACAATCGGTATCCTTGAATATCAAATCTTTAAACATTTTTCTTAGTTTATAACTTTTCATTCCTCACCAATTATGAGTTTTCATAAAGTCTTATATTTAAACTAAAATTATATAGGTCATCACTATCACCCTTGCATATCATCCATATTAATCATTCGTGCTACTCAATCCACTAATAAATATCATTAATCAAGCTTGTTTCTTGAGAGAAACACACCTTCAGCTCCTCGTACCAAAGATTAATATTGGCATACAAAGAGCTTATGTCCTCCCATTAATCAATTTTATTATGCATTCTCTATGTTTAAGTTTTCCACGAAATTGTCGGTTAAACACACCTGCATAAACTATTGTATTTATTATATCCTCATATTTTGGCGTTCCAAAATTAGACGCTTCCAATAAATAAATAAAATCATTATAATTAAAGGATTACATTGAAATTACACTATCTTAAACATAGATTCTTCCTTTTGGAATAATAAGACATCAATGTGTTGCTTCTAGAACGATGATATGTCAATGCAATGCCCTATTTTTATTTTCTCCAATGTGATTCCCAATACACTATGAGACCCTTAATCCCATTATTTTTACAACTCAATACCACCTAGTCTCTTTTACCCTTCTTCCAATTGGACCAAGATTCCTCCCCTTCACCATAGTTACATAATTTTTCTCCAGGATTTTTTGCATTTGCATGTTCCCCTAGCAATTCAATTTTGTTACTTCTTGTTGATTTCTTAAATTTGTTTTGAAACTTCAAGTCACTCTCCTTAATTACTCTTTTTTTTTTGTCTTATCATTTTGATATTGTATGATAAAGTTGTCATTGATGTCAATAAGATGGAAAGCAAGGTGCATTGTTGGAGCTATGCTCTACATGTAGTATTCTACATAAAAACATCGTACTTGTTGAACCCTTATTGATGAAAAACATAGTAGCTCTTGCTCTACATGAAACCATAGATATATATCCCTATCTATATAATGGAAATCCTTAGTTTGTTTAAACATGACCTAATAATGACTAAATGAAGGAGCCTCTTCAATGAAATCCTCCTTGACACATGATGGCATATGAAGTGATGACATATGATCTAACATTGTTCAAATCCTTGGTCTATGATGAAAATTTTTTCCTAGGTCCATTAAGATGATGAAACCCTTCAAAGCTAGCCTTGATGAAAAACCTTAACACTCTAGTTCATGTCCCATGATATCATTTCTAGCCTTGTCGTAGACTAGCCATTTATTGAAAATCCCTAGTTCCCTAATCCCGTGGAAACCATAATCCTAATACCCTAATATCCCTAATAATTACATCCTAGCATAAATAAATGAAGTCATATCCATTACCCTGAAGCCCTATCCACATTCCAAATGTTCATAACCCTAAAATTTTGTCATAAAAATTTATTTTTATGAAAGAATTTTTTTATTTATTTTTACATTACACACATTGTCTTGAAAATGTGATTACATTAGCTTGTAGAAGGATTAAAGCCACTTCCAATGAATATTCATATGCCCCCTAACTCCTTGGAATTAAGGAAAATTTTATTTTTGAAATAAAATATATATATATATTCCAACCTATGCAAGTCGATTTACGTAGGCTCCATACACCTTTCCAACCGACATGAATCTTCATCAAACCTTCATACAAGTATAAATACCCATATGAGCTTGTTCTTTTTAGCCATACATCTACGGTCAAGCACAAAGACATATTTCATATCTGAATCAAAAGGAAGAATACTGAGAATCCACTTAAGTAGATCATTTTGGTCTTGCAAAGTAGAAATCTAGGCCTTCTTTTGAAGCAACATTCTTGACATACCCCAGCCCTGAGGTGGGATTGTTTTTAGCCTAAAAAAAGGGAGAATTATCACTTTTGAAAAGGTTGTGGAAAACTTTGTATTTCAATATCTTGAGAAGTAGACCTATCATAATCTTGAAGCAGCATATGTGGGGGATAATTTTAGATTTTATTTTATTAGTCTATGGAGAAAAAAGAACAAATTTATTGATGTGACCTTTAGGAAATCTTGAAGAAGACACCTTTGAAGTCTTGTTGAATACCTATTTATCACATCTTGGATCCATCATTAGAAGTTTCCTTTGGAAACTTATTTTGCAGAATTGGGTAGACCCTTGATATGTGTAGTAGACTCCCTTAGAACAGATCTTGATATTTGTAACAATTCTTGAATACTCTTGAAGCATATTTTTGTAGAAAAAATTTTCTACTTGTTTGGTTCAGACCTATAGAATGCTTTGACATATTTGGATCAGTCCTTGAATACTACTTGAAAATTTTACTGGAGTAAACATTATCCAGGACATTCTTCGAGTCCTTGATGAATGATTGAAGAACTCATGGAGTAATCTTGGAGAAAAATATTTGGGTACCATGAAGAGTTGTGAAGACATTTTTTGTGGTTAATAAAGTTTTCATTGATGAATTAAGCGGGAATTGTTGAAGGGGAACTTTAATATATTGTCATGGTTTGTTGCAGAAGAGATTGGAAACCTTGAAGAACCGTTAAATCCATATTTAAGATCTGAAGCAATGGGTTGGAGCCCCGAAGGATTGGATTCCTCAAGAAGACCAAGTTGGTGCCTGGAAAAGTACAGGTTGGAGCCTAATAGATTGAATGTTGGAGCCTTAATCTAAGGTTCGAGCCTTGAAGAATTATTGTACTTGATTCATTGTAAAGAGGATTAGATTCCTCTTCAATCTTATTACTAAAATTATTTATTTGTAATTTTCATTTTGTGTTATGTTTTATAGGTGATCTTAACTAGCATAAAAAAATAACAATTGTAAAATAAATATTGATTCACCCCCCCCCCTAGTATTTCCAACAATTGGAATAAGCACTAGTGCCTTCACTCACATCCTAACAGCTTGAAGCTAGATCCTTATAAAACAAATGGAAAAGTCAAGGAGTTAGGCTTGCAAACCCTTTGAAGGTGTCACCTCCTTAGTGGAGAATCAAATTGGGAAATCTCCATTGTTCAATGGAAACTTTGAAATATGGAATGAAAGAATGAAGAATTTCTTAATGGCTCAAGGTTTTGAAGTTTGGGAATCAATGGTTATTGGAAGCACAAAGGAAGAAGAAGAGTCCAAGGAACATAATGAAATAGCAATAAAGGAAATCTTGAGTGGGCTACCAAATCCTATAAATTTCAAAGTGGAGAAATGTTTATCGACAAATGATATTTGGGAAGATATTCAAGATCTTCATTCAAAAGGAATGATGGTCGTGACTTCTAATCAAGAAGATGATGGCAAAAATAACAAATTTGAACTAGAGGAAATAATTGAAAGCAAATATGAGGGCACAATTTGCATAAAGGAAGATAATAAAGAGATATCTAAAGTTGATATTGAAATATATATCAAGACAAATCTTGTAACTACCCTAGAAGAAATAAGCAGTTTGAAAAGGGAAAATGAGGAACTAAAAAATAAAGTACAAGTTGTTGCTCGTGATATTGACAATAGAAAGAAGGAATTTGTTGTTTTAAATCAAATACAAGAAATGGATTAGGATCTCAACAAACTTAAAGAATAATTGTAGCAGAACAAGAAGATACATCATGAATAAGTCATATCCATGATAAATCAATTAGACAAAGCATAAATAAGGTAATACAATTTGGCAAACCATCTTGATCTACTATCTAAGGAATTAAACAAAGTTGAAGCAAAATTTTTCCAATATAAAGAAGAATTTTCCTCTCTTAAAATGCAGTTGGAAGGTTTAGCCCTCGAGGAAGGAAAAGTTGGTGAAACAGAAAAGGAAAGGAATTCCATGGCATACCAACTTGAAGAAAATAATGAAAAAAAACTTCAAATTGAAATCATATTTCATCTCTCTAAAATTCCAAGCATGTGAAGCAACAAGGATGAACGAAGAAATGGGGAACCAGCTAGCAAATACAAATGAAGAATGTGATAAGATGAAAGAAGAGATTATTTCTCTAAGGAAAGACGTTGATCAACTGAACAAGAGTCTAAAGAGCTCTCAAACCCTATATGACATCCTAATTCATCAAAGACCCCCCCTTGATAAATCATGACTTGGCTATGTAGGTGAAACCTCAGGTAAAAATTATGAAAACCCTAATGCATCAAAAGACAATAACATGGAGAAGCTTCAAAGTTGTATTAATACCCCTAAATCCAGTAGAAGCAAGGAAAAGAGTCAAAATTACATTGGAAAGATCTATGCTCCAAGAATAAATGTTGATGTTGCAGGTAGAAATAAATACTATCAAGGAACTTCAAGGAGGAACAATTTCAGAGATGCATAATGACAATCCTCAATTTCCAGGTATCATACTATATCTTTTAGTCATTTTTACTCTTGTACAATTTTTGGGAATATGGTAAAGGATTTCAGGGCATATAAAAAAAGGTCTATGATGACTCCAATCAATTCCCAAAAAGTAAAGATGCGAGGAGACACCCCGATGTGCATACCAACAAAGACTATGCTCCTCCATTTATGTACAAAAATGAATGTTTCAAAATCCATGATGTTGGAAATCTAGCTAGAGATTCCAAATTAAAATGGGTCCCTAAAAAATCTGAAGAATCATTAATCACATAGGGAAAGAGAGTCATAAATCTTTGGAGAAGAAAGCAGGTTGCACCAGAAGAAAATGTTGAATTTACTTTGGATGCTCAAGGCATCAATACTTTATGTTGATCAATTTAATAGCATCATAAGAAGATAATGCATATTGTTAGGGGGAGCACAACTCAAACACCATGATAACATGAAGGATAAAAAAAGAAACTTTGTGACAAGAAGACTAGTACAGTACTAAGGAGAGCAGTACAATTATAATAGGGGGAACAACATATCTATCATGGAGAGCTATCATTGATGAAGAAAGGAAGAAAATATGACGAAGAAACATGATGACATGAACAAAGATAGTCTTGATGATAGGGGGGCACTTGATGAATTTTTTTTAGGAAAAACACCCCATTTACCATTGATGCCAAAGGGGGAGAAAATACTGGACGGGGGAGAATATTGTCATCAATGAAAAAGGGGGATATTGTTGGATAAAGTTGTCATTGATGTCAATAAGATGGAAACCAAGGTGCATTGTTGGATCTATGCTATAGATGAAGTAGTTTATATAAAACCTAGTCCTTGTTGAACCCTTGTTGATGCAAAGCCTAGTAACTCTTGCTCTACATGAAACCATAGCTATATATATCCCTATCTATATAATGGAAATCCTTAGTTTGTTAAAGCATGGACTAATAATGACTAAATGAAGGAGCCTCTTCCATGAAATCCTCCTTGAAACATGATGGCATATGAAGTGATGACATATGCTCTAACATTGTTGAAGTCCTTGGTCTATAATGAAAAAATTGTCCTAGGTCCATTACGATGATGAAACCCTTCAAAGCTATCCTTGATGAAAAACCTTAGCACTATAGTTCATGTCCTATGATATCATCTCTAGCCTTGTTGTAGACTAGCTATTTATTGAAAATCCCTAGCTCCATAGTCCTGTTGAAACCCTAATCCTAATACCATAAGATCCATAATAATTAAATCCTAGCATAAATAAATGAAGTCCTATCAATTAACCTAAATCCCTATCCACATTCCAAATGTTTACAACCCTAAAAGTATGTCATAAAAGATATTTTTTATGAAAGAAAAAATTAGTGTTTTTACATTAGACAATGTCTTGAAAATTTTATTACATCAGCTTGTATAAGGCTTAAAACACTTTCCAATGAATATTCATATGCCCCCTAAACCCTAGTCATTAAGGAGAAATTTACTTTTTGAAATAAAAAATATATTTTTTTTCTAGCTTATGCAAGTTGACTTATGTATGCTCAACACACATTTCCAACCGACATGACCCTTCATCAAACATTCAAACAAGTATAAATACCCATTTGAGTTTAGGCCAATGGAACAGTTCTTGTTGAGCAGAAGTTTCAGATATTTATTGTGAAGAAGTTTCTCAGTTTTTGCAAAATACTTACCAAAACAAGTCCCTTAATAGTTTGAGAAGGAGTATTGGTCCTTTAGAGCAGAGTTCTTGGTCACCTACGAGCTGAAACCTCATCCATTCTAAAGCATAAATCTTGGACATCCTGAAGCTCTAAGTTCGTCCTTTTTAGATCAAACACTTAAGAAGATAATTTTGGTCTTTTAAAGTAGATGTCTAGGCCTTATTTTGAAGTAACATTCTTGGCATACCTCGGCCCTAAGGTAGGACTGTTTTTAGTCTTTAAAAAAAGGAATAATTCAGAACTGTGGAAAGGTTGTGGACAACTATGTATTTCAACATATTGAGAAGTAGGCCTATCATAATCTTGAAGCAACATCTATGGGGGATACTTTTGGAGTTTTTTTATCAGTCTATTGAGCATAAAGAAGAGATCCATTGAAGTGAACTAAAGGTAACATTGAAGAAGACACCTTTGAAGTCTTGTAGAAGACCTATTGATCACATCTTGGAGCCATCATTGGAAGTTTCCTTTGGAAAACTTATTGTGAAGTCCTAGGTAGACCCTTGATATGTGTAGTAGACTCTCTTGGAACAAATATTAATATTTGTAACAGACCTTGAATAATTTGGAAGAAAAATTTGGTAACGGAACTTTTCTACCTGTTTGGTTTAGACCTATAGAATGTTTTAACAGATTTGGAGAAGTCCTTGAAGACTACTTGAAAATTGCATTGGAGTAAACATTATTGAGGAAATTCTTGGATACATTCTTGGAGACCTTGATGAATGATTGAAGAACTCATGGAGTAATCTTGGAGAAAATTGTGTGGGTATCATGAAGAGTTGTGAAGACACATTTTTTTGTTTAATAAAGTTGTCATTGATGAATTAAGCGAGGACGTTGTTGAAGGGGAACTTGAAGATACTGCCAGGGCTTGTTGCAAAAGACATTGGAAGACTTGGAGAACCGTTAAATCCATATTGAATATATAAAGTAGTGGGTTGGAGCCTTAGATGATTGAAGTCCTAGAGAAGACCAGATTGGAGCCTGAACTAGTTGAGAGGGTTGGTGCCCTAGAGGATTGGAGTCCTCAAGAAGAACAAGTTTCTTCTTGGAAAAGTACAAGTTGGAACCTGGTAGATTTAAGATTAGAGTCTTCATCTAGGGTTGAAGCCTTGAATAAATATTGTACTTGATTCATTATAAAGAGGATTGGAGTCCTCATCGATCTTATTAATAAAATTATTTATTTTTATTGTTCATTTTGTGTTATGTTTTATAAGTGATCTTAACTCGCATAAAAAATAAAAATTGTAAAAAAATATTGATTCACCCCCTCTCCCCCCCCCCCCACCCTCTCAGTATTTCAACAAAGATGGTTATCATTATGAGCTCTATAATAAGTTATCATCATTATAGAAATTTTAAATTCATCCGTTTATCTTCCTTCATGGGGTGAGTTTCTCAGTTTTATATCACTAACATAAAGGATCCAACTTATAACTTTACTTCATTTCTTAAAACCCTTGTTTATTTATACTCATTTTCTCATCTTCTCATTTTAACAAATAGGTTTACTAACCTTCTTAATTCATTTTCACTTTTATAGTGTTGATACTCCCACTTCAACTATTTATTATTTTCTATCCCTTCCTTCTTTGGGAAGCAACATCCTCGAAGTAAGGTTGACCAATATGTTGAGAAACCAAGTGTAGTAAGATTAGGTTTGATTTATGTGTCTTGATAATTACTTTTGAATGTTAGATTTATTATTTAGTATTAGTTTTGTCTTATTCATCAAGAAATTATAGAGATGATCAATCTTCCAGGAAAATAAAGAGACAAGAGACACAAAAATTATGTTGAAAAGTGTAACTAGGATTGGTCTTCATATTGACTATGTAATTATGTATTTATGTAAAGAAGAAAATATAATAAGATGTATTTTGTTATACTTTCTCCATGGGTTTCATGATCAAGATTTTTACTATAGGCCAATAGACCTCTTCTTAATGTCTATTAGGGTTTGTCTTCTAGTTATAAGCATAATTAAGTGTCATGTATATGAAGTGTCTAGTCTATAGTATATGCTCCAAGACCTTGCCATAAAACAGTGAAGGATTGGCTCAAAACAACCTTAATCAATTTTGGAAGATGTACCCCTACATAATTGTGAAGTCAGCCTACAAGACAGCATGTGAGGTCGGCCTAAATATGTTAACAGTGCACTATATATAGTGTTGGAGCTATGGCTCATTTAAAAATATATCAAGTTGTGGATTTCTCTGAGGAATCACCACGTTTAAATGATGACTTGAGTTCAGGAAGAAGTGCGGGTATAATAAAAAGACATTTCGGATTGTTGTGTGACACCAAAGCATAACAAAGGGTCTGGAATATATGCGAGTTAAGGGCAATAAGTGTGGATCTGTTTTGGGAACTATGCTAACATAGTGAAAGCAGATTAGTAAGGAGTAAGTTTCAGTCAAACCTGAAGTAATACACCTGCACTAAAGTGGAACGAAGTCTATAATATATATACACATCAAGGACTATGACTTGCAACATTCTGTGATATAATGTGAAGTCAACAGGTAAGATAAACTCTGAATTGAAATGTGAGAAAGTAAGGAAGGTAAATATGTGATTTACCTTCCTACTATAAAGTGCATAAAAATAAAGTATTACTTCTCAAGTGAAGAAGATATAAGGATATTCCAAGTGAAAGAGAAGATCTCAAATGATCTTATATCTAATATATGAATCAGTGAGAGAGATTGAGTTCTCTAGCGTTGGTGCAAGTCAGTGCAAGTTGGTGCAGAAAAGAAGGATCAATGTTGGAAGCAGACAAAGAAGCAGTGACAAGGTCTTGGAGGCATTCATAGGTCAAGGGTCTGAGTCTTGGTCATGGTACTTGTCTTTTGAAGATCTATAAGAAGAACTCCTTACATGTTTTCCTCTCCAAGAGGGAGAGGTTTTTCCCTGGCTCGAAGAGCCTAACTTTGTGTCTCTAGTATTTTGGTAATTTACTTGATGAAAGACTAAATAAGCTAAGAAGAGAAGACATAAGTAAATCAAGTAAGCTCAAAAGTAATTATCAAGAAGATAATTTTAATTAATCACAAGCCCTCAAATTCTCAACATGGTATTAGAGCTAAGGTGCTAAACACAAGGGCTACTTGACAAGAAGACACTCCAAGAAGCGAAGATCAAAGTTTGTGTTGAAAATTCAAATCAATTTACAAGGAAGATTTTCAAGCTATGTCATTCAAAGGATCAACTCATTCAATAAAATAATCTTTGCCATCAAAGATTTAAATTCAATACATTGTTGGAAGAAACATCATATTTTGAAGATATCCTTCATCATCAAAGAAGCTGCAAGTCACTATACTCAAGTAAGTATCTATGACCTTAATTAAATTTGTCAAGATGACTTATTGTAAAGAGAGAAACAAATTGGCTGGGTCATCAAACTTTAGTGCATTGAAGAAGAGGAAAAATTTGAATCTAATTGAATACGAAGTTATGGACTACATCGAAGGATCTACAATTCAACCCTCAAAATAAGATGCTCCAGCTCATGCCAAGTACATGAAGGGAGAAATTAGACCCCATAGGATTCTCATAGAGTCCATTGAGGACTCACTCATTCCCTATGTATCAAAACTGAAGTATGCAAAATAAATATATGTGGAACTGGTGGTTCTATTCTCTGTGAGTACTGCAGGAGAAGCAATCTTTCTAAGACAAGAACTATACAAAATAAAATTGTCAAGAGAAGAAGGAATCACTTCATACTTTATGAGGATTTCTGAAATAACAGACCAACTGGAGGAATTGGGATAAGTAATGTTTGATACTGAGATGACTACAATGGTGTTGAATGCTCTACTGGAATAATGGGGAAACTTCACTTCAACTTTATACGGGAAGAAAGAAGCAACACCATTCCATGATTTATGGTCTCTATGTAAAATAGAGGAAACAAGAATAAAAGCCAAAGCTGATACAGGATCAAGTGAAGGGAATCAAGCCTTTGCAACCATATCCAAGAAGAAAGGAAGATTCGGAAAATTTGGTCCTCAGAATAAAAGAATAAATATGGAAAAAGTACGATGCTTTGGATGTAGCGAACTTGGGCATTATTAAAGAGTTTGTCCTAATTCTGGAAAGGACAAGAGGAAAAATGAAGAATCCCATGTCATCGATGAAAGGGAAGAACCTGATGGTAAGAAATCTAAGAAAGAAGAAGGGAGATATCTCTATTATGATTGATACCATCTTCTTCTTTAAGTGATTTATGTTGGTTGTAAAATAGTATGATAGGAAGCAATTAATAGTGTCATGATAGAAGCATGGTAGGAGCTCTTGGTGAAACAACTCCTGGAAAACCTCACTAATAACAACATTGATGGAAGGTAGTCATCAAGATCAAGGGTCATCATGGAAACATGTGCTGACATTTTCTAATGGAATTCTCCATGGATTCACTGATTAGAAAGAAAGCAAGAAATTTTTCATCGAGAATTATATGCTACAGAATTCTGGGAATAGGATGTGATGACATATTGATAAAGTAGGTGAAGGGACTGAAGTTATTCATTCTAGTAAAATTGCTACAATATGAATCAAAGGAAAAAGGTTTGAGGTATACATATATGATGCCACTGGATGTTATGAAGTCATGTCATATGGTTGCAGGTAATGAACTTTTACATTTAGAAGTATGATCTCTCACAGTGCATAGACAGATGAAATCAACATAATATATCCTCATATGGAATATGAGGTGGTTGTATATGAACAAGGAACTGGAAATTGGAAGTTCCTGGGAATGAAGATGTGCAGAAAGGAAGATATCATGAAGTGAAACCATATTAAGAGGTAGTTATCATTAGGAATCCAAGAAGATATGACTATAATATCTCCTGGGACGATATGCAGACTCTGATAGAAGTCTGGTAAAGAAGAATACCCTTGAAAATACATATCATTAGGAGATGTGTCAATCTGAATAGAGGATGTTGATGCCTACAAGAATATGTCCTGGTGAAAGATCATCACTGGGGTAAATTTTGTTTTTAAAAGATCATATTTATATGTTTATCTGGATGAATTTATGCAGGGCCGCAAATCATGTGAAAGGATGTAAGATCCTTGGAGATGGTTCTAAAGAAAGCAACATGGAATAAAAGTAGAAAAGATAAGAAAGAAAGATAAATCAATTTTTGATAGCTGACATGACTCGTGGATGAAAGTGATGGATGATATGTGCCCTATTAAGCCAAATGTTGAAGATTCCTCAATATAGAAATCCATGACATCGAGGGGAGGAATTATTCATGAGCAGCTGGGTGTGTCACCATTGCTGCAGCAGGTCCCTGATTGATAGGAATCCTGGTGATAAGTTTCTTTCTTGGAAGAAACTTGGAGTATGTCCTTCCTGAGTTAAAAGGGAATGACATAAATGATTCCCTAATACACGTGTTATGCACTAGACCATGACTAACAATCGTAAGTCTCAGTGTAGGCCATGTGGAGAGAATGGATAGACACATCATTATGGTCTTCACTTGGGAAGACATAATGAAGGATTGGGTAATCATTTGGCATTCGATACTCTTTGAGAATGTGATAGGTAATTCAAGATAACAGTAGTCAAGGACCGATATTATTTGAGGGCTAGCTACCCAAGAGAAGAATAGTCCAAGAATTTCATACTTTGGGAACACCTGGGTGAATTATGCACCTTGGAGAGACAATGAATATTGTGTCTATAAGTCATGTGTCTCGCTAGCATTGTAGCCCATTGTCTCGTCAAGAGATGGGGTTGTTAGTAAAGGACTTTCACTAGGAAAATGTTGGTTGATATGATGTTATACAGATGTGATTACCAATCCTATTCTTGTTATGAGATTCTTCAATTTGAAAGTGACCATGTACCTGTATGAATACCTCCCTTGTTAAGAGGGAGTGTTGAAAAGTGTAACTAGGATCGGTCTTCATATTGACTATGTAATTATGTATTTATGTAAAGAAGAAAAATATAATAAAATGTATTTTTGTTATACTTGCTTCATGGGTTTCATTAGAAATATTTTTATTATAGGCCAATAGACTTCTTCTTGATGTCTATTAGGGTTTTTCTTCTGGTTATAAGCATAATTAAGTGTCATCTATATGAAGTGTCTAGTCTATAGTATATGCCTTAAGACCTTTTCATCAAACAATGAAGGATTGGCTCAAAACAACCCTCATAAACACTGGAAGATATACCCCTACATAATTGTGAAGTCGGCCTATGAGACAGCATGTGAGGTCGGCTTAAATATGGAAACAATGCACTATATATAGTGTTGGAGCTACATATCATTTAAATATATCAAGTTGCGGATTTCTTTGAGGAATCACTGCGTTTAAATATGGACTTGAGTTCAGAAATAAGTGCGGGTATAATAAAAATACATTGCGGATTGTTGTGTGACACCAAAGCATAACAAAAGGGTCTAGAATATATGTGAGTTAAGGGCAGTAAGTGTGGATCTATTTTGGGAAATATGCTAACATAGTGAAAGAAGAATAGTAAGGAGTAAGTTGCATTCAATCCTGAAGTAATACACCTGCACTAAAGTGGAACGCAGTCTATAATATATATACACAGCAAGGACTATGACTAGGAAACATTTTGTGATACAATGCGAAGTCAACAAGTATGAGATAAACTCTGAATTGAAGTGTGAGAAAGTAAGGAAGGTAAATCTATGATTTACCTTCCTACTATACAGTGCATAAAAATAAAGTATTAATGCTCAAGTGAAGAATATTCAAGGATATTCCATGTGAAAAAGAATATCTCGAATGATCTTGTATCTAATATATGAATCGGTGAGAGAGACTGAGTTCTCTAGTATTGGTGCAAGTCAGTGCAAATTGGTGCAGAAAAGAAGGATCAACGTTGGAAGTAGACAAAGAAGCAGTGACAAGGTCTTGGAGGCATTCATAGGTCAAGGGTCTGAGTCTTGGTCATGGTACTTGTCTTTTGAAGATCTATAAGAAGAATTCCTTACAGGTTTTCCTCTCTGTTGTTCCTTGAGAAACAATTCTTGGCTGTGTACAAGAATCCGTGCTCAAGACATTAAAGATTATGTCACAAAAATGTATATATGTGTCTCTGTTTCTTAACCCTTTAATTGTTAGTAATATATTTCCCAAATATCAAATCTTTAGTAGCCATGCAATGCCATATTCCCTTTATACTGAAGTGAACAGATGAAAGACAGAGAAAGAAAAGGATTTTAACTTGTCATGCTGCTTTACACAGAAACTGTCATTATAAAATCCAGAGAAAGTGAAAAACAGATAAGTTAAAGAAGAGGAGCGCCCATTAAGGATATTTAACTCTTAGACATATAAATATCAAGAGACCTGCAGCTCTAATCACTCTACTTTATTCACAGAAATGCAAATGAAATGGAAACCAAGAAAACTCTTCAACATAGATGGAATATTGGAAACTTGCAAAACTTCTTTATTCATTCGATACTGCTCAGTACAAAATTAGCCTTCAAAGGTTCAAAACTCGGAACCTTCTTCCTTCCTTAAGATTTCTTTAAATACAATCTGAACCAAAATGGTTTCAGTTATAAAACTGATTCTAACAAACTGTAACTACTTAACTACTTTCTGTGACGGAGGCACATGCCTCGGAAACATGTCATTACATTGCATTACTTGACTTGAAACAAAATAAAAGATAACAACTCCTAATCTAAAGGAACTGATGTTCCTGGAACTGACTCAATGATTTCTTGCGGCTGCATGGTTACTGGTGGCTGCTTGGCGGGAAATCCCTTTTCTGTGTCAATAGTGAATTTATTACATTCCTTCCAGAGCTTGTCTTGAGTTATTGGAGCATCCTTATAACGATGATATTCTACTGTGAAGGCGACAATATGACCGTGAGTGAGGTTACTTGTGAACAACGTTTTCACCATCCACAACAGAAGGAAATGTCTCTGTAAGAAATTGAACACTGTTTCTCCCTTTAGTATCTATGTCTTCTCATGTCGGCCATCTGCTCTGCTTTTTGCAAATACCAGTTGATCTTCATACAACTTCCAGGACATAAATTCACCTCCCTCCTTCCAGCATGAGGGCAAACAAGTTCTTATCAATTTATCAAACGAAATGTCAAATTTCTTAATCATCTCTTTAATTACCTGTAGCCGCTTCTCTGATGCTTTCAGAAGGTCATTTTTAATGATCATTTTGTTTACTTCTTCAGCATAAAAATACCTGTCTTGTATCCCCATCTCTTGCAACTCTTCATATGTTTTGGAATTAATAAAATTCATGAATCTCTTGGCCCAATTTGATCTTTTGATTGCAGCTGGCTTATCCGATGACAACTCTTTTTCATGATCAGCAACAATGTTTTTCTCTCTAGCAATTACTTTTATGGAGTCCCATTTTGCTTGTATTTCAGAAATGATCTCATTCCAGATGAGATCCTTAGCTTTAATAAGGGAAATATTTCCCTTCAATTTCTCCTTGAGCTCTTTAATCTCTTCTTCAGCTTTATGTAGCTTCTGCTCATTTTCATTTGCCTTCTCTTCCCATCCCTGCATCAATCTAAGAGCTGTGTCCTTTTTAGACTGGGCCTGTTTGCAATCTCTCTCCGCCATTTTTAACTCTATATTCAGTTGAGCAACTTGGGCTTGTGGATCGGTTACACCTGCAGAAAAATCAAAAGTACAAGTGTGGTTCTGAATTTGATTTTGTAAGGTTATAGCAGTTTGCTTTACCTTATCAAGCTCTTCGTCCTTCTTTATCAATTGTTGTCTCAGCTCCTCTTTTTCCTTTTCTACCTCTGCTACTTCAGCTGCCAAAGAATGCTCTGCAGCTGGCAATTTCAGCTTCTTCCTTAATGAAGATATTTCTGCTTCTGTTCCCTTTATTAGTTTGTGCATTGCGCTTTTATCATTTGGATCAATGCCAATCTTCATTATGATTTTCTTCAGTTCTTCATTTTGAATAGTCAACGCTCTGGCATTGGCTTTCTCCATCTTGCACTGTTTGACAACCTTAGCAAGCATATTCTCTGTTTTGACTGATGTAGCATGAGTCTTACCTAAATCATTAACAATTAACTGACTTGTTTGCATGTGGAGATTCATCTTGTCCCACAAGGGAATCTTTTTCACATCCATAACAATATTCAACTCCTTAAAACTGCCTGAGGGTCCCAGAGACATTCCTGTCGGATGCGACAACGCCATTTTGAACTGATCCTTCTCCAAATCCATTACAGTCAATAGTTGTGTTTGGTCAGCAGATATATGATGTTATGCTTGTGTCTCTATATTGGCCTTTATTCTTTGATTCTTTTCTTCAATTCGGGAGAACACCTGCTTCATGGAAGGAGCCTTCTCCAACTGAAATTCTGATCTGCTAGGAGATGAAACACCCTGTTCTTCACTGACCTGGAGAGTGAAACCAGGTGAATTGGAGGAGTGATCTTCTGCTAATTTAGTCCTTTTCTCCTCTCGGGGCTCTTCCTCATCAATCTCAACAACATCATCTCTCACTCTCTTGCCCATCTTTTCCAGTATTACAGGTGTTTGAATACTAATCCATGATGAACTTGGCCCTCCTGGATTAGCCAGCTTTTCTAAATCCGGTTTACTCACATGAGTAAAAGCAGCATAACCGTTCTCGACCCTTCTCTGTGAAATAATCGCATGTGGGTCATAGGCCCATTTCTCTCCCAATAATAACTGTGTTCCTTCCAACATCATTGATACCTCCTCATAAGCTTGCCTTGTGTTAACGACAAAAGGGCCTACACTCATGGGCAACTTGTACATTAACCCCTTCTTCATTGGAAGAAAATGAACTTGATCCACATTGAGACTTTGCCTTATAAATTCCAAAGCAAACAGTCTCATGGGAACAAATTTTGGAAGCCTATAAGGCTCAACACTGACTCCATATAGCCTTATTTCAGAATAGTCCTAAAAAACAAACCAGTCTCCATATTTACAATTAGGTCCTAATTGCAAGAACTCCTGGGCCTTTGGCAAAAAACAGGGAGGCAGAGTTCCATTGAGAATTTTATAAGCGGTGGTCATAAAGTATTCCACAAATTCAAATAAACCAGCTTCATTTTCTTCTCTTCTGACCATATCAGTCCAAAGAAGAACTGACTGTTTATTTTTGTTGCTATCCATTATGTTCAAACCAACACCCATGAATTCTTCCACATTCTGGTATAAAAACAAGTAAACTATTAATGAGGGAAATCTGAAATAACTTGTTAGTGGGAAAGCAATCAACTGAGAATTCACCACTTCTTGCCAAAAGGATGGAATATCTAACACCACTCCTGGTTTCATCATGAGAGTGAACATCCCCAGAGCTGCCTTGTCAACTTCGCAATCATCTTCTCTCCCCAGAATCTCCATAATACAGCTGAGAACTGACCTGTATTGAACATTAAATGCATCCAAACTAAACTTTCCCGATCCAAACTGGGTCTTCTCCGGATTCGATACCAAAAACGACATGCAGCGGTTAAATTCCTCATTAGAGAGCTCCTCGAAATATTGAACCAGCGAATCTTCTGAGAATTGCATAGGAGAATCATTCTCCGGAAAGCATAATGCCTGACACATTAATTGAGCTGAAACCTGCAAAATATTTTCTCCCTGGGAGTTCATGACAAAACATTTACCGGGATACATGGACGAAACCAACCAGGAAATGAATTCAGGAAAGACATGGGTTTTGGGAATGCAGGCGGACAGCACTCCTGAACTCTTCATAGCGGAAAACACAGGTGACTCGTCGGTGTTCAAGGACACTTGATGATGCAAGAGAGGATGATTTACAGATGAGGCAGTATCACGGACGTCTTTCTCACTATCTAGGAGAGGGTTCAGAGTGGACAGACCAGACAAGGATGCTCGTTTGGCCATGGCTGACAAGAATTTCGAAAACAATTTGGTGCGAAGGTGGCGGGACGGGGTTTAAAACAGGGCAACAGTCACAACTGAACCACGACGGAACGGAAAACCCGACTTATAAACAACGGAAACCGTAATCAATGCAAGGGTGACGTGGAAAGACACACATAGTGGATGAAAACTGTTTGCCACTTCGGCGGATGACGTAATGCGGGGGGTCTGTGAGTACGGCGGAGACCTCCAACCCATACCCCCCGCAATCAATCAGAGCCGTCGATCAATATTTTTCATAGATTTGACCAGTCAACTGCGGGGGGTTGGGTTTTGATAACCGACGGGCAAGTTGCCCCCCCGCAGTTGCTTATCCAAAAGCTTCTGCGCGTGATTGCGACTTCCGCTCCGGAAGTTGCTCGGACTTTATGATTAATATAAATATAACAATCTAAAGTCAGTCCGCTCCGTAAATCAAAATGAAAATAGAAATACATTGTATTCTTTCTTCATCTTTTTCCTATACTAAAGTATAAAACCTTATACTATAGCATATTTCGGATCCTCATGAATATTTTTTCAAAAAACATTTTCTTTTTCCAAAATTTCAAAACTTGACATAATAAAAAGGATATGCAGATATAATGATCCACAACACGTTCAACAATCCCAACTGCATGCATAATGTCTGGTCTTGTCCCAGTGAGATAAAGTAGACTTCCAATCATGGATCTGTATTATGGTTGATTCACCATGGAAGAATCATCATGAGAACTGAGGTTACACCTGGTTATCATTGATGTACTTACAAGTTTGCAATCTTCCATCCCATACTTCTTCAGAATTCGCTTAAGATATTTTGCTTGTGATAATAATATGCCATTTGTTTCTTGTTGCACATAAGCCAAGAAATAATGTTAGTTCCCCAAGTAAAGACATTTCAAATTCTTGTTGCATAACAGAAGAAAATTTCTGACTCATGGACTCTTCATTACTTCCAAAAATGATGTCATCAACATATAAAACCACAATCAATAGTTTATCATCTTCAGTTTTTGTGTATAAGTTGCTATCAGAAGATCCCTTTGAAAATAATTGTTGATGAAGATATTTGTCAAGACAATAATACCATGCCCTTGGAGCTTGTTTGAGACCATATAAAGCCTTTTGAAGTTTACAAACAAGTTTTTCATCATTTCCCAAAATGAATCCTTCTGGTTGTTCTATATAAACTTCGTCTTCTAGATCACCATTGAGGAATGCAAATTTCACATCCATTTGATAAACTTTGATTTGTTGAAAGCTTGAAAAAGCAAGAAACATTCTGATGGCTTCAAGTCTAGCTATAGGAGCAAATGTTTCTTCAAAGTCTATACCTTCTTGTTGAGCATACCCTTTACAAACAAGTCTAGCCTTGTTTCTAATAACATCTCCATTTTCATTTAACTTGTTTTTTAATATCCATTTTGTTCCAATAAAATTTTTATCATGAGGTCTTGGAACTAGTTCCCAAGTATGATTCTTTTCAATTTGATCAAGTTCTTCATTCATGGCTTGAATCCAACATTCATCTTTGATAGCTTGATTGACATTCTGTGGTTCAATGGTGGATAAAAATGCTAGATATCTAGTAGAACCTACAAGATTTCTTCTTGTTTGGACACCCGATCCCTTTTCTCCCAAAATTTGAGATTCTAGATGATTCTTTTAAACATACCTGGATGGAGCCTTTTCAGATAGATCTTCTTCTGCTGCTTCATTGGGTTCATCTTCTATATTATCTCTATTAGATGCAGGAAGATATACATCATCATCATCTTCATTTTTTTTGTGTATTTCCCCTTTTGGAGCTAAGAGAGATTCATCAATTACAACGTCAATGCATTCAACAATCTTCCGAAGTCTTTTATTGTAGCATTTATATGCTTTACTTCTAGAAGAGTAACAATGAAATATTCCTTCATCTACTCTAGGTTCAAAATTGCCAAGTTTTTCATCATTGTTCTTGATAAAACATTTTCTTCCAAAAAAATTGAAATGATTTACAGTGGGAAGATTACCATACCAGAGCTCATATGGAGTTTTATCATTGTTTACACGAACATGTGCTTTGTTAAGAATATTTACCGCAATATGTGCTGCTTCTCCCCAAAATGTGTCAGGTGTTCCTGAGTCATCGAGCATAGCCCGAGCCATCTTTTGAACTGCTCTATTCATTCTTTCTGCTATGCCATTTTTTGTGGGGTACCAGCTATAGAAAACTGTCTTTTATGCCATGTTGTTCACAAAAATCAAAGAATTCATCTGATATATATTCACCTCCTTGATCAGATCTAAGGCACTCGATTTTTAGATCTAATTAATTTTCAACCAGTGCTTTAAAGATCTGAAATTTTTCGAATGCTTCATCTTTGTGTTTTAGCAACCCAATCCAACACATTCTAGAGAAATCATCGACAAACAGAATATAATATTGTTCTCCACGAGGTGAAATTTTTCTCATAGGTCCACATAAATCAGTATGAATGAGTTCAAGAGGCTTACTTGCTGATCCTTCTTTGGCATTAAATTGCAATCTGGTTTTCTTACCAAATTGGCAAGATTTGCATATGGTACTCTCAAGCAGAGTGATATTGGGAAGATCACGAACAACTTTGAGTCTTCTAGATTTGTTGATTTGAGAGAAGCTCAAATGTCCCAATCTTCTATGCCATAACCAATTGTCTGAAGATTTACCCAAGTAACATTGTTCTTTATAGCTTTTCAATACATACAAATTTCTTGGTGTTCTATTTCCTTTTATAATTTTTTTTCTTGTATCAAGATCACGTACCACAAATTATTTTGAGCTAAAGAAAACTTCAGTTCCTTGATCACACATTTGAATTACACTTAATAGGCTATGATTTAATCCATCCACATACACAACATTGTTAGCTTTCACCTTTTCCTTTAGAAAAAAAAAACCTTTTCCCTTAATGACAGCAGGAGTATCATTTCCAAATGTAACATTCTTTTCTCTTTCTAGATCATTGTATGCAAGAAGTTTATTTATGTCACCTGTCATGTGTTTTGAGCATCCACTATCAATGTACCATTGATTTTCTTCTCCTTCTGTAAATAAATCTATGCCACAGTTCTCAACCTATAATTCCTTCTTTCTCCATACTTTGGATTTTGAAGGTATATGCTCTATTGGTTGAAGTTTGCTCCTGCATTCAAATTCTTCATGACCAAATTTATTGTAATAAGCACATTCAATTTCATTTTGAAGAGGAGAAAAGTTGTTATATGTATTCTTCTTTATTCCAGTATCAATTCTTTTCTTTATTGCTTCTTTAGTCATGACGGTTTTGTATGCAACACATTGAACAATTTTATGACCAAAATTATGACATGAGAAACATTATCCATTGAAGAAGAAATTTCTGCGATCATGGAATCTTCTATTTGTGTTTACCTGTTGGTTGGTATTTCTGTGAAAGGTATTCTTGTTAGTGTTCTTTGTATTGAGGTGGTCATGCTTTACTTGTAAAGTTTCTTTGTTTCCTTGCTGAGTGGAAGAATGTTGTAGGCTGGCTGTAGCTGCTTTTAGATAGTTTGGTGCTGAAGATTGAGAAGATTCTCCAAAATATCCAAGACCTGTCTTTATAAGAGGAGAACATTGTACCTTGATAATTTCATCTAAGGTTTCAGATCCTTTAGCAAATCTAATATTCAAAATCTTTACTTTCTCAATTTATTTTCTTAGACTTACTATTTCACATTCTAATTTCTCATTATGTTTCTCCTTTTCTTCAAGCTGGTTTTTTAGAGTTTCTATGGATATTTTGTTTTCTTCCAAACATATTTTGAGCTGATTGATTTCTTCAAGAAAATCATTGTCTTCTAGAGCATCCATAAATGTATCCTTTTCTTCCCTAGACTCTTTTTCAAATTCCATGGGAAGTCTAGGATCTTGATCAGATTCTTCCTCACTGTTTGATAACCCATCACTATCTTCATGAGTATAATAACTTTTTCTAGTGCTAAACCGATTCTTATTTCTTCTTGCTACTTCCTTTCCTTTTTCGTGTGTTTCTTTATGAGGACACTTAGCAGCATAATGACCAACTCTTCCACAAGAAAAAAAATTGAAAGGAAGCTTACCTCTGAAATTTCCAGTGCCCAGTTGGAGCTTCTTTACAAAATTTACCTCATCTTCTTCTGAAACATACCCTGATCCTTCTATTTCTTGTACTTATTTTCCTTTTGTAGAAGCTCTAAAGATGACTTATTTGACTTCATATGATCCTCCTTTTCTCATTTCACATGCAATTAGAATGCCATGAAGTTGAACAATAGTAAGATTTTGAAGATCCTGCTTCTCTTCAATAGCAGACACTTTTGACTCAAATTTTGAAGTTAGAGATCTTAAAACTTTTTCAACCAGAGTAGTGTCAGTTATGTTTTCACCCAAATTTCTCATACGATTTACTATATCATCTAGACATAAAAAGAAATTGGAAATGATCTCCTCATTATGCATCCTTAGATTTTCATATTGAATTCTGAGAGTTTGGAGTTTAAAACTTTTTACCTTTTTATCACCTTCATAGCTTAGAATGATTTTGTCCCATATTTCCTTTTTTATATTCAACTACATGACGTTGACAAATTTTGATTCAGTCAGACTCCCCAATAGTGCATTGACCGCCTTTGCATTTGTTTCATAGTTCTTTTTTGTCGTTGCATCTATTGGAACTGAGGCTAGATATTGATAACCTCCTTCAACAATAACCCATACATCTGCTCCAAGAGACTGAAGATAGGATCTTGTCCATGTTTTCCAGAAGATTAAATTATTTTCGTTGAAGAGTGGAGGCCTGATAGATTCTGTCCCATCTTCATTGCTCATCTTGGCTGATCTTCCTTCTAGAGGCTAAGCTTCTTCAGAAGGACTTGATTTGATACCAATCGTTGGGAAAAATACTGAGAGGGGGGGGGTGAATCAGTATTTAGAGCTCATATCTATAAATTTAATTTTTTCTTTTGAAAAATTCCATATGCGGCTTTTATGAGCCAAACTCGCGTATACATGCGGATATGCTGAAAGAAACTAGCGTATACTGATATAAATTTATAGTTTAGAAAAATTCTTAGAAACAGTCTTTAAATTAGATTTACCAGTTATGCATCAGGTTAGATAATCAATAAATATGTGCAGTAACAGTAGTATAAAACATCACACAAGTGGAACACACATGGACACCAATATTTAAGGTTTGGAAGAAAACCACTGCTGATGTCGTCTCTATCTTCAATATTTATTATATGTAAAACTGTTTACAACATTAAAATGATGCAAACTCATACCAGTACGTAGGTTTATACCTGTAGAAGGCTGCAACCTTCACTCATTTTCCATCTGCTACTGGAAGGGAGCTCCAACCCCCTTTCTTCTCGTTTACCAGCCACTCCTGGAAGGGAGCTTCAACCCCCTGAACATAACACCAGCTTCTATTGGCAGGAAGATTCTACTTCCATACTAAAGGCTTCAACCTTTAGACCCACTGTAGACCACGTTTCATCAATTTTCATACTGGATCAAACAGCATCAACACAACCCTTTATCAACAATCATAAACTTTACCCAATACTTCAATTAGAATAGTGAAAACACTGTAACCAGAAATTCAGAAATAACCTAGGCTTCAGAATAGATATGTAGATACAAACTCAACCCTGAACAGTCATTAATTCAAATAAAAGATTCTACTTTTCTTCACTAAAGCCATGTACATATGCGCTTTCCTACAGACCAACCTGTGTATGCCTCAGTGCATACTGTTTTCATAACCTGGAATGAATACACTACTTTTCTTTGTTAAAGCTGTGTGTATACACTCTTTTATTTATACCAACCCATGTATACTTCTGTGTATAATATCCTTCAGAATGTGATCAGACTCAGATTTAGATCTGAGGCTTTCATTCAGACGTTTTATCAGCAGTGCAGAACCTTTAGATAGTCAGTCAACCTTAATCATGTTTTCTCAATCATTGATTATATTTGTTCGTGATCAACTTAGTAGCATACTCAATATTGAAACAACCCAGAACTTCAAGAAGACTTCATTGACAGACAACAGACAAAAATCAGGGATCACAGTAGTATCATATGTAATAATCTTCAGAAAACCCTAACTACCATACGCGCTTTTCATGAAGTGAACCCGTGTACATACACACTTTTATTGAGACCAACTAGCATATAGATCTATAAAATTAAATTTGCAGAACAGACCAAATCTATAAAACTTAACCAGATTTCTTCATTTTCTTCAGCAGAGTTGTGCTAGTTCTTCATCATTTTTTCAGTAGATCATACTAGAGCTTCATCATCTTCAGATCTAGAGATCTTGAACCATCATTATATCCATGGGTGCATCATATATTTAGATCTATCAATTAAAAAACAAATTTCATCCATGCAAATATTCCTTAGATAATTTTATTCATTAACAACCCTTACTCATGCACTCTTTGCACTATGATCTTCTTCTCCTTATATAGATTTATCTTTTACCAATACCATGAGTCAAAACCACTCAACTGTTGATGGTAATCCTGGATGGAATAAAATAGATAATACAGTGCTCAATACTGTGGGCTAATACCATGGTAAAGCCCCCATGGTATTATAATTTTGGAGCACAAACAGACATACGTGACTTGGGACATACTTCTCCACGTGCATACGCGACTTGGCCTTTACAAACCCATGTATACATTGTGACATATTAAAAATAATCAATATTATGCACAAAACTTCTAAGAGACTGCTAAGATTATTCATACAGATAGTTTTCTTTTTCCTTTTCTAGAGAGTTTCCATCAAGGACAATAAATTTAATATTATAGAACACGAGAAACATATTGCCAACACACTTCAACATCCCCTGAAGTGTAGAGATAGTGATATGATTTGGGAGGATGATATTCTCCATTGGAGGAATACCCATTGGGAGCATGACAGTAGACACTCACCATTGGATGGATGGATGATGTTGATGATCAAGAGGCTGGTGAGCCACTTGCAGATCTATTACACAGGGCAAAAAGAGGCATGGTTGCGCTAGCTACTCTTGAAATAGTTTGGTCAGCATGTGACATATCCTATTCCAAAGGGTATGTTATTGGTTGGGACTTGACATGACACTTGCATGCTGTGTTAGCAAGGAGTTTGGTTGCATTCGGATGATGTGACATTTTTCATGTCAATCATCATGTTTTCACTCCATGGCCTATATGATGGAGATGTGAGGAGGCAGCAAGAGTTATTTTTTCTTTGGTTAATCTTGGGAGATTATGGGCTGATTTCCTCCCATAACTTTCACTATGATTCAGAAGTGGTGGGTGGAGACATCCACTACCAGGATATGATCTTCTTGACTTGGACATCCAAGCATAAGAAGAAGGATTGGCATGTAGCACATGGGGATTTTCTCTCTAGTCACACTGATTTCATGAGTTCATACCGTACTATCATGGAGAGATTCACTTGGGAAGGCATCAAATAGGAGATGCACCATCACATGAGGAAATGCATGGGTTTTTTGGAGGAGGGACATAACTCTTTGATAGAGTTAACACAACCACTTCCTTCCTCATTGGGGATGAGAAGAGGTTCATCTATGAGCCACTTCACCAACTTGTTCAAGGTACATGGTAAGGATTGTGTTTATGTGCATCATGTTTCACTTACTATGTGCTTGTATTTTTTTGCCATCAACATATAGGTTATTGCTCCAAGATGAGGCATTCTTTCTTATAGACCTCATGATCCATTTGGGGACATAAGCAGTGATGGTGATGGCCACTCCCTAGGAGGTGTTGAGGAGATTATATATTTTTTAGTGTGTGCTCAATGTGCACCTCACATCATACACCTTCTCCAAGCATGTGAGAGGATTGGGGTAGAAAGAAAGTGGTTGGGGAACCACTCATCATATCCTATTATGAGGCATTTAGGAGTAAAAATATGCTAGTTGCACTTAAGCGATCATTATCCTTCTCCAGTCTTATATATTGCATCCAATATGACTCTAATTATGATCCCATATGTTGATGATGTCCTTATCATTATTGTGGGCATGATTGGAGAGATAACACATGGATTGGATATTCCAATTAGAGATGAGATTCTCCACATTTCTTATGTTTCATATCTCAGGGAGAACATTGTACAATCCATGATTGCTACATTGGACCTCTTGTTTTGTTATGGGATGAGCCATTTGGGTAACTTGAGCATTTGGGAGGAATTTTTCCACGAGTTACCATTTTGGAGGGTGACTCACTTTGTGTGGATGATAGCTTGGGGTTTGGAGCTTCACATGGGAATTAAGGATCCCAATAATTTTCTGATTCCATGCCTCAAGAAGGCCTCTAGACCACATATAGTTGCCTCCATGAATATCCCACTTTTTCATGATGAGAGCCATTTTTATTTATCACCAAAGGCTTACTTATACACTTGGGAGGAGCAGCTTAGGGACATATTGTTGAGAAAGCATCTTGTTCATTAGAGGAAATTATCATATGAGGATGATACAGGAGGAGGAGAGGAGGCTCTTCAATTCCATCCTTGCAGTTTCTTGGGGACAAGATACATTTGGGAGGGGTGGATTTTAATATTCCTAAATTAGCATGCAACTAATTGGAATATTTATTTTTTATTTTTCCTCTTAGTTAGAAGAATAAGAGGGTAGGGAGACCAATAAATCTCCTTAGTAGGAATAAAAACACTCCTAATGTGAATGGAGGTAATCTAAATAGTTAGATTGAAGACCCTTATGTGTGAAAAGAGGATGGAACATGTAGATTGGGTCAACTTTGACCAAATCAAATAGCGCTCGTACGGAAGGGGTGGCATTCATTGAGGGACAACACAGTTTTAGAGGGAGACTCCATGCATGAAAGTAGTGGCTTTATGAGTGGGGCCCAAGGTGATAAATCTCACCAAGCATATAAGAAAGGGGATGTCAGCCATAGAAGGTATGATTGGATTATTATTTTTTGTATGGTATGTATGACTTGTTTCTCTCTTCTGTTGTTTAGCAGAGACTCCAGTGTTGTTTAGCACAAGGGTGTTACCGAGCAGGAGTCCCACCTTCATCCTCTAGGGACTTGGAGTGCCCACTTAGGAGAATTTATAGAGAATTATTTCCACATTCTGGCATCAGAACAAGCTACATCTTTATTCTATGACATAGTATCTATTTAGAGTTGTGATGAGTTGCAGGCTGGAGCACTGGAGGGTTGAGAAGCAAAACTTCTGAGCTTGTTTTCCAGTGGAGGGAGAAACCCTTCATCCGGGAGGCTTATAAGGGAGAATATTGAGCTTAATTTCATCATTTAGCATCAGGATAAGGTATTTATATCATTTAAAATGAATGTTTCTGAAGGAATTTCATTATTTCAGTGTGCAGTTGCAGTAGAGGGTTTGGAGCCCTAGTTGGGGGAGATAGATTTTCAGTGAAGGTATCAACCTTTCACCTGAAGAATCTATTGGAGGAATTTCCATATTTTTATATCATATCAGCCACCTCCTATCAGGTATCCATTTGCAGATATTATTCAGCCCTAGGGCCATATTTGTATTTTATGCATTTTGTGTATTTGTAATATTCCTAAATGGGAAAAGTGGTACTATAGTGAAAAATGCTGGAATAAAAGTGTAAAACATCATATAAAAACATGATACCAATATGGAGTCTTTCCATTCATCATAACAACAACATATATGTATAAAATAATGGCCCACAAAGCATAGAACAAGATACAATAAGCCTCCAATGAAGAAAACCCTCAAGAATGAGGTGCTGCTACTATATTCAAATGTCGAAATACTTCTACTACGTAGTCATAGGTGCACTACTACAAAAAATGAATACAAAAAATACAGATGGCTATTATATTCTTCAAAATATACAACAAATGTAGATCTAGGCTCTATACAACCTCCAAAAAAGAACCCAAGAGGGTCTCCGGAGAAAACACCCAATAATACAATATGAGTTGTAGCCCTAGGGCTAAAAGTATGCTGCAACAAAGTAAATGAAGAGTTATGGCTCAAGCTGATATGAAAATGAGTATGCTCTCCTCCAATAGATCCTCTGGATGAAAGGTTGGCCCCTTCACTGAAGAAATCACTCCCCAAATCACCTACTGCAAATACCCCTGCAACTCCTCCCTAAAATAACACAGATCCAGACTGATACTATGTTGTAGGGGATAAACACACTATGGCATGGTGCCAAATGTATCAATTATGATCCAAGGCCTTATTTACTAGCCTCCTAAGAGAAAGTAACCTTCCTCCAATGAGGTCTAGCTCATAAATCACCGAAATGACTCATTCCACAAGGAAGCAAAAGTCCCAATGAAGCAATCATGGTTTTCCCAATGTTCTCCCTGAAACATGTAGCATAAGAAACATGGATATTCTCTCTCCCAATGGTCATGATCAATCCTCCCATCCTACCTCCATTCATTCCCATAATAAGAATAAGAAACTCATCAATGTATGGGATTAAAACCAAGTACATATGAACAACAATATGCAAAAATCAAGGTGGGTCTATGTCCCACATGTGGAACCAGCACAGTATATCTCCTGAATGCCTAAGATCATGATGTGGTAAGTGGTTTCCCCACCACTTACTTTCTACCATAGTATTCTCACAAATTTTGAAAAGGTGAGAAATGTTTGGTGCCTTTGGAGTTCACCCAGAATGGAAAATCATCTCCCTATATCCTCCTAGGGAGTGGCCATGCTCAATAATATTTATGGCCCCAAGTTGGCCATGAAGTTTATATGGAAGAATGCTCCTACTTGGAGCAATAACCTGCACATATATGGTAAAGGAATGAAAATAATAATCAAGTAAATCATTATGCATATAAACATCATCCTTACCATAAACCATGCTCATACAAATGGAGTGGCTCATAGATAGATCCCCTATCATTCCCAAAGAGGAAAGATGTGGTTGTGATAAATCCTTCATAGAGTTATGTATCTCCTATATCTCCACATGTTCCATGCATCTCCTCAAATTCTGATATATCTCCTCTTCAAAGCCTTCCCAAGTGTGTCCCTCCATGATGGTATGGTATGCTCTCCAGGAATAAGTATGGCTGAAGAGAAAATATTCATGTATTGCATGTAGTAACTTATCCTTGAGCTTAGAAGCTCTAGATAAGAATATCCTACCATGATAGTATATGACCTCATCTCTAACTGAATATCCCTCCTCTTGTAGTTGGTGATCAAGTATCATGCAAGTAAAAATATCCTTGGAATAATCCACCAACAACTAGGATTTCCAATATGTATCTATCCTCCAAAGTGATAGCACTGATGATCTATCATATAAAGCATCTGTCATGTGGTTGTCCTCCTCTTTGAAATATCTCATTCCAAAGTCACAAAATGGAAGGCTTTTATCCTCCCTATGCTGCTCCTTTCTCAGTGCAAGATCTAAAATGAGAGTGGGTAATGATGATGTTGGGAGAATGTATTCCTCCTCCTTGAGTCTACCCAAGACTCTCAGTGTTGTACCATGACCTCCCAATTCCCCCACTCCTCTTGGATCTATGATTTGTGTACCATGATGTGAGACAATCCTCACCAACTCTGGATCAGGCGGCCTCCCAGGTGGTTTGCCACAAAACAATGATGTCTCATGGGCCAAAGTCATGTGCATAATAGATGGGACTATTAGGTCCTTGCTTCCACTATGTAAATCCATCTCTGTTTTATGTGTGGAATTTGTATGTGAGGGATATGTGTGCATGCCCTTAATCATCTGATTTTTTCTACTTTTTCTATCCACCCATTCCATCTGCAAAGTCTCCCAATCTGTGGTGACCTTCCCCAAATTAATCAACCACTGCACACCCAATATCACATTGGTGTCAGGTATGTCAACCAAAATTAAGTGATCAGTCAATTTATATGTCCCCATGGTGACAGATAAAGATGGAACATAATGCATGCACTACATAGTTCTAGCTCTTGGGACCAAAACATAAAATCCCTCAAAATCATCAGTGGGTATTTCCATCCTTTGCACTAGTTTGGCATCAATAAATTTGTGGGTATCCCCACTTAATTCAATCAAAATTGAAACCCTATGATCTAGGATAGAACCTCGAACCCTCAATGTGAAGTACTTGGGTACTCTCTCAATGATGCAAGAGCCCCTCCAATTGGAACAAATGCCCCATCCCCATCTCCTGGTGGTGTTGGATCATCTCCTGATATGCCAGCGCTATGACCTATTTCTGGTTCCTCTTCTTCTTCCTACTCATCATCTGAGAAGACCTCTATATAGTGTGCCTTTCCGACTGCACATCTATGTCTGGGTGCCCATGATTCTTGGAATGTGAAGCAAAGCTACCTTCTTCTCAAATCTCTTCTAACATCATCACTAAGAAGTACTTTGTTTTGGCTCTATTTTGAAAAAGGCACCTTCTCATATTTTCCCTTTGATAGAAAAGTGGGCTTTTGCTGAAATGTTATATTTTCTCTTGGCAAGTCATATTGTAGATCTCTAGCCCTTTCAATGGCATCTTGAATTTTAGTGGGCTTGGTAGACTTAACCAACCCATGACGAGGTTCTACTAACCCATCAATAAACATATAGACTCTCCTTGCTACAAATAAATTAGGAACCATAACAAAAACTTTTAGAAATTCAAAAATATAAGTTTCTGGATTACCTTATTGTTTGAGCTTTGCTAGCCCCATGAAAGGTGCCTTCGGGCCTCTCTGATCAAACCTCTCCACCAACCTCCTTGTGAACTCTGAATATGCAATCAAATTGGCATGACCCAATGTATACAAGCCATGAAACCACCAATCACGTGCTTCACCCTCAAGGTGCAACGCTTCTATCTTGATGGCCTCCATCTCTGACACTTTTTTTAGTTGGAAGTAGATGTCTAGCTTCTCTACCCATGATTTGGCAGTGCATTTTGATGACTCAACAAAGTTGGGTAAGAAAACTCTGCCCATAGTTCAGTGTAGATCATGATTTCGAATGAATCATCCACCTCTGTTGTGATGCCAGGGTGTCCTATTGTCCTTGATATGACAAAATTATTGAAAAATCAAGTGATCCTTAAATATTTGAGATTGAGACTCATACTCCATGAAATAGTCTTCAAGAGTTTATTTTTCTTGAAACCCTTCATTTCCCACTACTAAGAATGTAGGCATTTTAGAGCAGTGGGAAACTTGTTGCAGCTTCACTGGTTTATCACTCCAGTGATGAGAAATGTCAGAGCCTTCACCATGTAGAAACCCTTTAGGGGATTCCTTGTATCTATCCATCCTCATCTCCTTTATTTCTCTAGCAATGTCTTGCATAGTTTGAATAAGAACCTTTGGGTACTCCTTCTCCTCATCTTCTCTTGATAAAAGGGTTTTACCCTTGTCTTCTTTATCATCTGTATAATAAAACTTCTAGTTTCTTCTTCTAAGATACCTCTTCTCTCTATCTATGATAGGATCTCATTCTTTTGATGACATATTGGCTTAATATGCATAGGCTGAGCCAATATTATGCTCTGATACCACTGTAATATTCCCAAATGGGAGAAGCAGGAATATAGTGTGAAATGCTGGAATAGCAGTGTAAAACATCATATAAAAACATGAGACCAAATGGAGTCTTTCCATTCATCATAAAAACAGCATATATGTATAAAATAATGGACCACAAACCATGGAAAAAGATACAATAAGCCTCCAATGAACAAAACCCTCAAGAATGAGGTGCTGCCACTATATCCAAATGCCAGAAGACTGCTGTAGTGCAGTAATAGGTGCACTGCTATAGAAAATGAATACAAAAAAGATATATGGCTATTATATGCCTCAAAATATACAACAAATGTAGATCTAGGCTCTATACAACCTCCAACAAAGAACCCAAGAAGGTTTCCAAGGAAAACACCCAATAATACAATATGAGTTGCAGCCCTAGGGATGAAAGTATGCTGCAAAAAAGTAACTGAAGAGTTATGGCTGAATCCGATATGAAAATGAGTATTCTCTCCTCTAATGGATCCTCATGATGAAAGGCTAGTCCCTTCACTGAAGAAATCACTCCCAAAATCACCTATTGCAAATACCCCTGCAACTCGTCCCTAAAATAATGTAGATCCAGACTGATACTTCATTGTAGGGGATAAAAACACTATGGCCTGGTGCCAAACGTATCAATGATGCTCCAGAGCTTTATTTACTAGCCTCCCAAGAGAAAGGAACATTCCTCCAATGAGATCTAGCTTAGAAATCACCCATATCATCCCTCCACAACTTCTAGCTTGCAACACAACTCAAAACCTCAATAGGAACTGCGATGTACATTAAGACTGAAACCTTGGCCTGATGCGTGAGTGTGGAATGTAGTGAAATGTTCTTCCTAGAGGTTAGTCAAGGAAAGAGGTGGGATTCATGCTCAGGAACACCATGTGCTAAACAACACTGCAATCTTAGCTAAACAAATGAAGAAAGCTATATGTCTAAACGGACCATATAATCAAAACATAAACATACATAAACATCATGAATATGGCTCCCATCCTATTCCTTATATAAGTGATGAGCTTCCTAACCCTAGGCCCCACTCATTAAAGGCACTACTTCCATGCATGGAGTCTCCCTCCAAAACTGCGTTGTCCCATAATGAATGCCACTCCTCCATGACAACAATGTTCATTTGGTCAAAGTTGACCCAGTCTATGTGTTCCATCCCCTCTTCACACACAAGGGTGCTTAAACAAGCTGCTAAGATGTCCTCCTTTCACATTAGCATTGATTTTATTCATATTAAGGAGATTTATGGGTCTCCATACCCTCTTATTCATCAAACAAGGAAGCAAAAACAAAATTTAATATTCCAACTAGCTCATGGCTAATTGGGAAGATTACAGTATTTTAGGAAACCCTTTCCAGGTTATCCTAGAAATGTGTTTGGGAGCTTAGATCTCTACTCACGACATTATTTGAGCCATATAACATCAGATCCATGTATTGAAATTTTCCAGGAGTAGTTATATCTACCAAAAATGCCTTGTCTTAGCCTTGGGAATTATTGTGTAGCAGTGTTCTTCCTATTTCATGTACATGTTCTCTTTAGGCTTGTTTTGCCTAACTTGAGTGAATTTTTCCTCAAGAACTTTTATACATTTTTCTGATATGATCTTAATATGATGGCTATATGATCTTCTTACATTTTATGTGCTGATTTATCACTTCTCTTTCCATTATTGTGTTCAAATATTGTTTCTTCCCTATTTGGGTATATTGCATTCTGGCTTTCAAAAGGCTTCACATGAGGTCAGATAACTCACAGTAGAAAGTTCCTACTTTCTCAAATCCAAAAATATTGGTGTCTAAAAGGGCTTAGAAACCAAAAACCCCTTCAACACCTGATCCTACATTGTTCACTCCTGGCAGTAGTTCTCATAACCCTTTGTTTGAAGATATCTCCAAGGAACTCCCTTTATTGGAACAAGATTCACCTTTCACACCCATTTATTTTCAAGAACCTAATTTGGAAGTGCATTCTTCGAGTCTATTTCTTTTACCTTTACACAAGCTCAACAAACTATAGTTTTTGGTTCCTCTGTCATTGTTCATCAACCCACTCCCATATCGATTGTTTCACCACCTTCATTCACTTTTCACAACATGTTCATCAACCTCATCCACCCAAGGAGATGTTAATCAACGTGTAAATATGGCAGCACTGGCCTTCTTGATGAATAGATATGCACCAATTAATATTCCAAAAACAATGAATGCCATTCCTCAAGAATACCTTAAACTACTTCCTCGTTTCATTGGAGAAGATGAAGTAACTGTAGAACAACATTTACCCTTGTTTTGCAATTTTGCTGAAAATTTAAATGTAGAAAATCTTGATGTTGTAATGAGACTTTTTGTGTAGTATCTAAATGGAGAGGCTAGAAAATGGTTCAAATATTTACCAAATGGTTCAACTAATAAATGGGAAGAGTTAGAAAATCAATTCACTTAGATATGGGGAGAAAAGAGATATCATGGTTATTCATTGATAAAGTTTAATGCAATTAAAAGAAATCCTAATGAAAACATTTCTGAGTTTATTAAGAGATTCAAAAAATTGTACAATAGTTTACCTATATATATTAAGCTCCCTCTTGTTGGAGAAAAGGTAGTTTTTGTTGGGGCTTTTGAAGCTAATTTTAGTTTTACACCGAGAGAGAGGAGATCCCATACTATTGAGAAAATATAGACAGATGCGTTGGAAATTGAAGCTAATATGTCTGCAACTGGAAAAATTAAAGAAAATAAGTAAGTTCAACAACAGGAAAAATAAAAAGAAAAATCACCACAGGATCAAATAATTGATGATGTGACAAAGGTGATTAAAAAATTTTCAAACAAGCTAGTGAGGATGGAGTTGGAAAGTAAAAACTCCCAAAGACCGGTACAACAAAACATAGGATGATTTAATCCTCAATTTAGAAAAAAACCACTACAAACTTTGCAGAGGAAGAGAAGAGATCAAGACCAAGTTCAAGCACCACTATATATAGAAGTAGCACCTGGAAAATCAACAGAAGATGATCAAAAAGAAGTTGAAGATCAAATATCTGCTATGTACATGAGAGAAGAGGAAGAAGAGGAAGATTGTGAGGGAGAATATGTTGAAGCTGAAGTTCCTTTTGATTAAGATGAGATGGATGAATATTGTAGGAAATTTATAGATTTCATGCAAGATGAGTTGCATAAGAAGTATGATTTAAGATCTAGAAAGAGATCTAGGGTGCAGGATGATGAAGGTGAATAACAAGATTTTGTTCCTTCTCCAATGGCAACTCCACAACAGAAGAACTCAGTAAAACAAGAAGATAAATGGAAGAAACTTGTGAATTTATGATATAGAACAAAAGTGAAACAAAATGAATCTTCCCAAAACAAGCCCGCTGACACTAATATTTTGGATAAGGTTATTCTGGTGTTTGAACATTCAAATCCTAGAAAAAATGAAGAAGAACTTCAGAAGAATTTCAAGCAAATCCAAGTTTTCAGTTTATCAAAGGAGTTGGAGAAGGTCAAGATTCAAGTGCCTCTTCTTGAATTAGCTAAGACTCCAGGCTACAAAAAAGAAATTTTAGAATTCATTAATTTCTTGCAGATTGAACATATAGGTGATACTATGAACTTGCAAGAAGAAAACCAATAGTCACTTTTGGTCCTCACGTAGAAAAAGTAGATTCTTCTATTTCTCCGTTTTACATTTCATTGCTTCTTCATGATTTTATTCTCCAAAATCGCATGTTGGATTCGGGTGCTTCTCACAATATTATGCCACTATCTCTTATTAAAGAGTTGAATTTGAAAATTAATAAACCATATAGGGACCTGTACTCATTTGATTCTAAGAGGGTGAAATGTGTTGGGCTAATCAAATACATGGTAGTATCTTTGGCACATATTCCATCAAAAAGTATTATGATGGATGTAGTGGTTGCTGACATTCCAGCTAGATTTGGAATTCTTTTGTCAAGATCTTGGGGAGAAAATTTGGGAGGATATTTAAAATTAGATTTCACTTATGCTATCATTCCTATTTTCAATGGGGAAGAAATGAGATTTTATAGAGAAGAAAGATTTGTGAAAACCACCACAAATAAGGATGTAGGTAATTCCCCCATTTATAGTCAGAAAAAAAAATCTTTCTTGTTTTATGCTGCATGAAGATGAAGAATTTTCTGAAGACACAGAGAAGCAGCTCTCTTCAGCAATTCTACATAATGAGTTGTATTCAAAGAATATTTGGAAATTCTTTTTTGATGGTGCCTACTCCAAGGATGGCATAGGAGCATGATTCTTATTGGTATCTCCAGAAGGTAGTCTTATGTCTTTTTCATTTAAGTTAGAATTTGATTCAACGAATAATGTAGCTGAGTATGAGGCTTTGATCTTAAGTCTTCAAACTACTAAACAAATGGGAATTTAGTGTATTTCCGTTTTTGGTGGTTCTGAATTAATTATTAGGCAGATTAAAAATAATTTTCAAAGCAAGCATATGAGGTTAAGATCATATAGGAATGAAGTTTTGGATTTTGTTTAGGACTATTTTGAAGCCTTCAATATTCATTTTATTCCGAGGGAGGAGAACAGGTTAGCAGTTTCGTTACCAGTTGTCACTAGCACCTTCAAGCCACCAATGAATCCAAGATTGAGGTATGAGATTGAAATTAGACATAGGCCTTCTATTCCTGACAATGTGAAACATTGGTAGGTGTTTTAAGATGATGAGTAGATAAATCATTTCCTGAAAATGATTGAAAATTTTGAAGATGCTGTGAGAGATCAAGAAGAAGAACAGACAGAGAAGAAAGGAGAAAAAAGAAATATTAAGCAGTCAATAGGTGAGCAGAAAATTATCCAATTAAAAGACAATGTAATTCCTAAAGGATTAGTTCGCCTTCAAATATTATTTGATTCTAATGGCATTTCTATCTATTCAAAGAAAATACATCAAGAGGGAGAGATGGAAGATTGTAATTTGGGAACCCAACAGGATCTAAGGATGGTGAAAATATTCAAAGGTGTTCCTAAAAATGATAAAGAAAGGTACATTGATATCTTTAGGAAGTATATGGTTGTGCTTGCTTGGTCGTAGGAGGACTTGAAGATATATGACGAAATAATAATTCAACATAAAATTCCATAGAAATAAGAAATTAAACCACACAGACAGAATCTCATATAGATTAATCCATTGTTGCTAGCTCCAATTGAAAAAGAAGTGACAAAATTGTTGCAGGAAAAAATTATAGTCCCTCTCAGATATTAAGATTGGGTTTCTAATCTAGTTCCTGTGCGGAAGAAGTATGGAGATATAAGGTTGTGTGTAGGCTTTAGGAATTTGACCAGAGCATCTCTAAAATATAATTATCCTTTGTCGAAAATGGATTATATCTTATATAAGGTGACAGGAGATTACAAGATGTCTATGGTTGATGGATTCTTTGGGTATAATTAGGTGGAAATCGAAAAAGAAGATTAGACAAAAGATCACTTTCACAACCCCCTGGGGCACCTTCATGTATGAAAGGATGCCATTTGGTCTTATGAATGCAGGTGCAACATTTCAGAGGGCCATGGACATAGCGTTTGTTGGTGACAAGTTTGTGGTTATATATTTGGATGATGTAACTATTTTCTCAGGGTCAGATGATGAACACTTAGAGAATTTAAAAAAGACCTTTCAAAAGTGCAGAAAGTTTGGTCTGTTACTAAATCCCAAGAAATATTTATTTGCCTTAGAAGAAGGTAAATTATTGGGTCATATAGTTTCAAAACAAGGAGTAAATATTGATCCAGTAAGGTTGGAAGCTATTCAGACAATTCCTTTACCCATAAGAAAGAAAGATATTTAGAGATTCTTGGGAAAAATAAACTTTCTGAGGATTTTTGTGCCAAATTATGTTGAGATTGTGAGAAATATAATGGACATGTTGCAGAAAAATGCAGAAGTGAGGTGGGATAAAGAAGCAAGAGAAGAATTTGCTAGAATAAAGGAGGCACCGCAGGAAGCCCCAGTGCTGATTAGTCCAGATTATCAAAAAGAGTTTAAGATATTTTCATTTTCATCCCCCACTACTATTGTTGTTGTATTGTTGCAGAAAAATGAGGATAGTAATGAGCAACCAGTGGCATTTTGCAGCAAAGTTCTCAGATATTATGAGCTCAAATACACCATTATGGAGAAACAAGTGTATGCTTTGGTCAAAGCACTTAAGGGCTTCAGGACTTATGTGTTACAGTACTAAATAACTTCTTATGTCCCTAATTATGCTGTAAAAGACGTGCTAGTTCAAAGTGATGTTGAAGGGAAAAGAGGAAAGTGGATAGCGAAAATCTAGGAGTATGATTTGGACCTTAAACCCACCAAGTTGGTCAAGGGATAGGGTTTAGAAAAGTTGTTGATAGAAACAAATTTTCAAGCCTTGGGAATTAATTTTTTGGCACCAGTAGATGGAGTTGTCAATGAAGAAGGTTAGAGCAAGTCCAAAATAGGTATTCAATACAAAATTTTGTGCTCGAATTGGTATAAAGATATTGTGCATTACCTGTGTTTCTTTTCTTGTCCAATTTCACTAAATAGAACAAAATACAGAGCTCTTAAGCTCAAATCTTAGCCATATGTTATAGTAGAAGCAAAGCTATACTGGAAAGATCCTGGAGGTATTTTGCTGTTATGTTTAACTGAAGGTGAATCTATTGAAGTCATCAAGGATTATCATGAAAGTCTATGTTGAGGTCATTATAGCTGGAAGGTCACTGCTCACAAGATTATCAAGTCAGGTTTCTATTGGCCCACCCTATTTGAAGATGTATATAGATTGGTTAGAAGTTGTCAGAAATGTTAGTTTTTTGCTGAAAAGAAAAGACTTGCTCCATTACCTCTCATCCCAGTATTCATTGAAGAACCTTCCAGGCAATGGGGATTGGATTTTATTGGGGAAATCAATCCACCATCAAGTGGACAGTTCAAGTGGATTCTAACTTTCACTGATTACTTCACAAAGTGAGTTGAAGAAATACCCACTAAAAAAGCAAATGACCAAGTAGTGATGAAGTTCCTAGAGGAGAACATTTTCAGCACATTTGGGTGTCCTGTCAATATTGTAACTGATAATTCTTAGGTATTCAACTCTACTCGATTCATTAATTTCTGTCAAACATATAATGTTATTTTATCACATTCCACAACAAATCATCCCCAAGGGAATGGATTGGAAGAATCTTCAAACAAGAAATTTGTCAGAATATTGAAGAAGACAATCACCGAAAATCAGAAGGACTGGGATTCAAAGTTGAAGTTTGCCCTTTTTACAGTTCGAGTAACTACCAGAAGGTCTACTGGTAAGTCTCCCTATGAATTGGTTTATGGAACTCAAGCACGATTTCCTACTTAGTTGGCCAAACCAGTGATTTCTTTCTTTCAAGAATCTCAGGAAGAACCTAATACTCTAGTAAGAATATTGAACAAAGTAATTGAGTCAAGTGAAAATAGAAAGAAAGTCAGGGATAACCTGATTTCTTATCAAACAAATATGAAGTATATATTTGACATAAAAGAAAAGGAAATACTCTTTGAAGAAGGAGATTTGGTATTAAGATGGGACACCATAAGAGAAGAAAAGGGGAAGCATGGTAGGTTTGATCCTCCCTGGTATGGTCCATACAGAATTACCAAGGTAAGGTCAAATAACACATTCATTTTAGAATATCTAGATGGAGAATTAGTACAACTGCCTGTGAATGGGAAATATCTGAAACACTATTTCCAACATTAAAGTTCAACATTTGCCCATTGTAAATACCAGACTATTCACTATTCATATATCACCAAAAAATATTTGACTCCATGCCCGAATTGAAGGCACTAATCTGCGGTTCTTAGTGTTTCGTGGCAAGAAACACTATCCCCAGGTGGAGCCAAATGTTGTGGCTCATTTTCATTTTCTTTATTTTATTTTAAAAAAATACAAAAAATCATATATTTAGAAAATATGACAAAATGTAACCTTTCATATGCTGGAAAATCATTTCATTTCTATATGTTGGTTGATTAATATGTTGTTTGAAAAAATGTGAAGGTGGGAATTCCTGTTGAATTAACACCTGTGCTAATTGTCAGGTGGGATTAAAATAAATTCGAGTTAACGAAGATCAACAGAAAGCCGCAGGCACAAACAACTCATAGGTTCGCAGAGGTGGTGCCTCTGCAGTTGAATCTGTTGAGCGCCTGTTGACCAAGATTGAAGGTTCACAACCACTGCAGGGCCAGAACCCCGATGGATTCTCCATACCCCAAAGAACCCCCGCAGTGACATATGCATCTAGCTGGGAGACATCTCATCTGTCGCGTCATGGTGTCGTTACCTGTCCGATCAAGAATTGAATTGGAATTAATGTTTGAAACCCCATGCCACCTATATAAGCTGTTGAAGTTTTACTTTTCCTTATCGCTTTTCATTCCCAGTTGTCCAAGAAGTCATCCTAGTCACTATAATTACTTACCTCTGCATTTAATTTTCTACCACCCTAAACTATTTCATGGCTAAGCAGTCTTCTTTGTCTGGCTCTTCTAGCCATATCCCTCTCATGGACACTGAGCAAGACATTAGATATACTACCTTCACTGTTGAGCATTTTCCCTTCTACCAATGAGTTCTTCTAAATGAGAAATTTTTCCCCATTTATTCAGCCATGGTCAATTTCGGTGTTTTGTCTGCCGGTGTCCCTAAAACCTATCTTTTTCCTAAATTTGTGCATTGGTTAGTGTCTGTATTGTATCCCGGTAAATTTTTTGTGATGAATTGTTTAGGGTAGAATGTTCTTTAAGTCACATCCCAGTTAGTCCATAAAGCCCTTTGTTATCCCGAGTCTGAATCTTATGTCCAGTTCACTAACAACTCATTGGCAACATTTTATGATAATCTTGCAAGACAGGGGTTTACACAGGTTATCTTCTTTTTGAAGCTGGACACAAAACGCTTTTCTGCAGATGATAAAGAGTTCCCATTGGAGATTTTCAATGCAGAATTCAAGCCAGTACTACAAACTTTGTCAAAGATACTTTGAAAGGTGGATGCTTCTCAAATTGATAGGTCAGTGCTAGGGTTATTTGCCTTGATGATGAATCCTAGAGTGGTGTCGGATATTCCCTCCTATTGGCAAGAGAAAATTAACACTCAACATATGAGCCTGTCCCTTACCGGGTCTTTCAGGTTTCCTTCACTAATCACTTATTCATTCTTGTATCAAAATGTAGAAGAATTTTTACATTTGGGGCTAAATATTATGGATGAAAATAAGAAAAGACAGCTAGTAGTATTTTGGATAGATATAATAAGAAATGAACCAAATGAGGGAGGGGTGTTTGGTTTTGCTGCTTATTTCATGCCAATTGCCTATAAGGTTTTGAATGGAGTTCCTCCTCCATGTTTTATGCCAAAATTTCAGGAGTTTCTTTAGTTAAGTGCTAATAGTAAATTTTGGGATTGGTTTGTGTATATGATCATTCAGAAATTAGATTATATGGATTTGGGATTGAACCTTATAGATTACCAATCTTTGTCCCCATGAGATTGTTTTCATTGGAGTTTATTAGACAAATTTTGAATGTAGGTCAAGTACATTTTGTTCCAATGAAGAAGGGTAATTTATTTAAGTTGCCTATGTCTGTGGGACCATTCATAGTGAATATGAGGCAAGCATCAAGTGAATCTAACAAGATGTTAGAAAATATGCACTTGTTACTAGGTGATAAATGGGCCTATAATCCTCACAAGGTAATCTCTAAAAGAAGGGTTGAAAATGGTTACTATGCTTTTGTTCATGATAGCAGGCCTAAAGTAGAAAATTTGGATAACAAAGGTTTTGCAGACTCTGATAGTTTTGATATTCAAACTCCAATCATTTCTGAAAAATTAAGCAAAAGAAGCAAAGAGAAAGCTGTTGATTCTGAAGATGAAGAACACAGAGCTGAGAAGAGAGCTAGATTGACTAAAGAAATAATAAGCAATCAAACTGGTTTCCTTCTTCAATTAAGAGATGCTCATAATGCACCGGCTTCACCGTCAAGACATGGAGTTGTTCAGGATCAAGTTCCGCTGATCAAGAAATTTTTTGATCAAATTGCAGAAAAGAAACAGAAGCTTAAAGCTAGTGTGGAGGCTCAATCTGAGTATTAGATTACTCCCAACCAAACTAGATTGCTAACTTCTATGGACTTAGAAAGGGACAATTTTAAGATTTCTTTTTCTCACCCATCTGAAATGACAGTAGGGTCATCCAGAAATTTTAAAACTGTTAATTTAACTGTTGATTTTAAGAAGATCCCTTTACTTGATAAAGTTAATTTTCATATGGAGACAGTCCAATTGATTGTTAATAACGTAACCAAAACTAGTGCAGCTTCTCATAAGGCAGAAAATACGTTAGGAAAGGTGATCAAATAACTAAAATTGGATAACGTTAATTCCAGGTCTCTTTAAACTCGGAATGAAGATTTGAAGAAGATAATTGTAAAAATTGGAGTGGATCCCAATGATAAGTCAGTTGTATAGAAGTTATTACAAAGTGCTCAGTCAAATATAAATGTATTGAAGAAGTAGTTAAAGTTACCTACTAGATAACATCCAATGGAAGCATAGGTAGCAGAGGTAGAGAATGAAAGGGAAAGTATTTTACAGCAGCTGTTGTAGAAAGAGGAAGAGATTTCCAAATTAAAGGAGCCTGTATTTAACTTGCAAAGTCAAATTGAATCTCAATCTTGCACCATAATCATGTTATCTAGAACTGATGATCCAACAAAAAGATTTTCCCAGTTGAGCAGAGAGTTAAAAGTGGCAGAGATTGATCTTAATAAGAATCAGAGAGAGCTTGACACAATGATGAAGATAATGCAGGCCAAAGAAGGAGAAGTCAATATGTATAAATCAGATTTCTAGAAAAATTATGATGAAATCAAGAGTCTTAAAGAAAATATGAAAGGAAACATAAATCTGATTCAAGCGAAGGATATTGTGTGGAATGAAATCATTGAATTCATGAAAACAACTTGGGAGTCCTTGATAATAGTGTCATAGGAAAAGAGCATAGTCAGAGTTATGTAGGAACTTGTTGTGGCTGACAAACAAAAAAATATAAACAGAGCTTCATGGGAAAAGAAATTAATTGATTTTATCCATTCCAAGATAGATCATGAGCTGGAGGAAAATGAAATCAAAGATAGGACATTATGTGTTCTATAGATAAATAAGTTGATTGTTAAAAATGCTTGCAGGAAGTCGGCAGAGAATAAATTGACCAAAATTAAACAAGATGTAAACAGATTTCATAACATATTTGACAAAAGGACCAGAGAAAGGTTTCCATCATGCTGGGATCTGAAAGGTAGTCTTCTATCATGGGATTCATATGAGCCATTGTTTGTGATAGCAAAGAGTAATATTGATAATACCCATGAGAAAACTGCAATCTTGAAAGGTGCTATAGTTGTTAATTTCTTATAGAGGAATTTTCATTTATTATGGATGGTAAAGACTTTGTTCATAGAAAGGCCCACTTTCAACATGATCAGTGCCTTCAGATTAGAATATCACAAGTTGGTCAATTCTCCCAAAGCCAACATTTAAATTTGGAAGAAAGTTAGAGCATATATGACTGATTCACCGAGTGACACCTCAGCATCTCAAAAGGACACATCAGCAAATCCGGAGAACACATTGACAGCCTATCAAATCCAGATTCAGCAAATAGATTGATGCTTTATTTTAATTTATCTTTTTATTAGAAGATTCATGTTGTAATGAATTTTTAAATTGTGATGTAATATGTAGTTTACACAGTTCATGGTAGTTTGAGTAGTTACAAGTAGTTCCAGCAGTTACAAAATTCTTTTTTTTATGTATTTAAGAAAATGATAAAGAAAGAGGAGGGTTGCGAGTTTTGGACCTCTGGATGACTGCAAATTTTGTACTTAATTTTATGAGAAATTGATGAAAGAAGATTAAGTTTCCTGCATCTGTTGATGTTGATTTGTCTTTCCAATTTCATTATGTGTTTATTCTTCCATGAATGAAGTGAAGTAATTTAGCTTTCGATCTCTTTATTACACCTATAAGTAATTGTTAAATAACCTTAATATGTGCTCCTTCACTCCAACTATTCTGTCTACATAACACTCTTCTGAAATTTAAGGTGATAGATTTTGTTTCTGAGCGTATCATTTTAAGTTTCCCTTCCAGTTCTTCTTTTCACTCAAATATTGACAGTTAATGACATTGTGAAGTATTTCATTATATCATATTATTGAGGGTATAAAAGAATTAATTTCCAAAGGTATTAAACATAGACCATTTTATATTATAAGTTTTGTGACATATATCTATAAAATGTCTTAAGCATTGATTCCTTACCACAACCAAGGAATTGTCCCTTAAGATACAACACATATAGTACATCATACATGATTATTTAATGGACTAGGACCTCCAACATTCAGATAATTTTTGAAGACATGACACAAGTCTTTATGGTTCCAAAACACTTTTCATTTTATACACCACACCTCTGCGCAAACCTCCTTTCCTTTGTCTTGGCACAAAATTTGAATTTTGAGATGCATGGATTCCAACTGATTCTGAATCTGTTGAGTTCCCAACGCAATAGGTGTTGGGGTAGCCTCTAGTTTCATTGCAACTTATATAGCCTCGGCTTTTGTGGCGATCTTTTTCTTTCCTAATGGTTGGCATAGATGTGGGAGAAAAATAGCAATGAATCATTCTTTATGCTGAGTATCATCAATAACAAATCCACCATCTCTGATGGTGCACTTCAACCTTTGATCGACCTCCCATACAGATTCATTAGGCTCCTAACGAATATCCTTCATTTCTATCACCAGCTGCGCATATAACTTAGGTTTCTTAAACTGCTCTTTAAGGGTTGCCTTGATTTCTTCCAAGGTAGAATTAGGGTTTTCTTGAGCATACCTAATGTACCAGTCTAATGCATGGTCTTGGAATGCAGTAACCAACTATGATTTTCTAATATCAATATTTTTAACTTTTTGAGCCTGCCATACATCCTCAGTCACAAACTAGAAGTGATCCATGTCCTCATTTCCAATGCCTCTAAAATGAGGTAACTTCATGGATGCAACCATATCTACTTCAGGGGGAGGTGGAGGTGGAGATGGATTGCACGGTGGAGTAGGTGATCTGTGGTGTGAGTTCAGAAGTGGAGTGGATGGAGTGGGAAAAATATTCAAGGGTTTCTGATGTGATGAGCTCTCTTCCTCAAAGTCACTTGAGCTAGCAGTTTCTGGTTCAGGTTCACTATCATATCTACGCTTTAGAGGGCTATAAATGAATTTTTTCAGAGTCTTTGTGGTAAATTCTTCCACTGCATGTACTTGAACCTCTTTGATGCATTCAAGAAGTATGTTCGCGAAGACAACCCCGTTCACACAATAGAATTTTCAGCAATAATTTTAATGACTGCATGAAATTACCTCAAGGGCCATTGAAAAACCTTCTTTCTACTTCAAAATAGGATACAAACTAGTCAATGGAAAATTCAATCACAAATCCTCCCAAGAGGGGATTGATCCAGTGATATACCACGCGAGTGATCTTATTATCATACTTCTCTAATTGATGGATCAATTCATGCGTCCACTCAGTGACTACGTCGTCCTTTATGCAGTGATGGAATTAAACTGATCTTGAAAACCACTCTTGTAGTTTGTGCACAAAGGAACAAAATAAAATTTCATGAAATTCTATATAAATATACTTTTGTATCCACTATTCAATCGACAATTTAGTGCTTCTATTCTCTTGTAGCTCAAATTTGAGGATCTTTCTATCCATCCAATCTTGTAATTTGTTTCGTGACAGATGCCACAACATCAAATATCCCTCAAAATGATGATCCCGGTCCCGAAAACGGAACAATTTATTGGCTTGAGGGGTCTTGACCCAGGTTCAGAGTTTATGGATAAACCAACAAACCCTCCAACTACTGGCCCTTTTGGCACTGATCTACTTGTGCAGAACAAAGTCTCACCTGAAGCAGTATGGGGGGGTGTTGGAACCAGGTTTCCGCACCTTGAAGGAGAAACTAATGAAGTGGTCCTCAGCAAAACCCAATGTGAACATATACAGATGCACACAATAATATATAAAAAAGTTAAAGAGAATGCACTGTCATTAACAGAATAACACATAATTGATGTTTGCCTTAGTGCAGATAAATAGAACAAAAATCGATTCAGATATTAACCAATGTAAACACTTAACAGATCTATTAACCATCGATAATCATGCATAATCAGATCAGATATCCTTGTGCAACCATTAATAAGTAAACAGACAATGCGATCTTAACAGAGCATAAACAGTAAACAATTCATATGCATAACACAATAAACTTCTCCAAAATTTTCCTTTCTATTATCTTTTAGATATGTCAATCAATACATCAGGTATCCTTACAAAACCCTTTAAAAACCCTTCCGCGCACACACCCAGCGGAGTCCGCACACAACCGTGACTAGGTCTTCGTGCACACAGCCAACAGGATCCTATTAACCTAATCCAACAACCCTTACATATGCATAGATTTTTCAGAACATCAATAAATCATAAAAAATATATCAGTACCTAAATTAGACACATTCTATCTATTTATATATGCCTAATGCGCAGGTACCATGGTCTCAAACCATGGTTTGAGGCCCATAGTTTACACTTAAGCCCATTTACATCAAAATTGGGGACTTTGACATACCCCAAAGCTCCTTGACTCTCTTTGCATGGCACACACATAAAAAATTATACAAAAATTTCTTTGGAACTTGTGCCAGAGGGGACTCCTCTCCAATAGGGAGTGAAGGTCAAATAATCCATAGGAAAGATGACAAAAGACTAGTTCTGATCATTGATGTTGAACAACGATCAGACACAATATGTTGTGCATCATTCACCTGGTGACTCCATGGTCAAATAGTCCAAAGTTAAAATATTTCATGGAGACTCTATTGTCACAAGGATTCATTGCTCAAAAACTTCACTAGTGACTCCATCAATTCTAGAATGGCAAGATCATTTACTAATCTAGTGACATCGTCAATCAAGACAACAAGGTTTGTTGTAGACCTTGTTTCTCTTCAATATTTTAAAGAAAGGAGTGATATGTTTTCTAATGATGAATGGTATGAAGATATTTGTTCAACCTTATTTTCTTATTTAGACTCATACAACATATTTAGTTAATAAGATAAGCTAATTTTTGTAAATAATCTCGTTATGGAACTTGAGATAGAACAAAAATCACAAAGGATATCCAAGATTTGCATCATCAGAACATTTCTTTTGATGATCCTTATGACCAATAAAAGGAATAGTATGAGTCAAAAACAGATGAAACATTATTTACTGATTTAAAGCAGTATAAAAAAATGTATGAGGATGCAGTAGTTGACTCCCGGAAGAAATATAAATTCAAGTCAAAGGAATATAATTAGGTGGTTGCATCTTCAATTGAGAGTGGTCATAAATTTTATGATGAAAAACTTGACGAATCAGAAGAAGGAGAAACATCTAAATATGAAGGATACCATGTTATTTTTTCCCATCAACAAGGCATAACATTCCATATTTTATTTATGACACTTTGCAGTCTTGTTAGAGTCATTGGAGGAAATGAGCTTTTTAGTTTCCAAGGATCTTGGAAACAAATTCAAATTTCATGATTTATCCAATTTCAATTTTTTCTTTATGCTTGAATAAGGTGAAATAAAACTACAATCAAGTAGCAATTTGCTTGCTTGGTTTCATTGGGAACATGATTTTACCTGACTAGAGAAGCTTATTGATTAGAATAGCAATAATGTACATAAAATAAGCTCATATTTTCCAAGTATATTTAGTTTGTAGAAGTATGGATTAAAATGCATCTATACCAGTTTAAGTCTTCAGCATGGTTTGATGTTAGTTGGTTTCAATGTGAAAGTTTTCAGATTTCACTATGAAGTATTTTTTGTTTGGTTTTCAGTTTACAACTATTAAAACTGGAAAATTGTACAAGTAAAGATGACATTATTTAATGTGAAGAAGAATAATTTACAGAGCTGAGAGGCATTAGGGAATCTGAAAAGTATTTAAAAATATCTAAGGTCTAAGGAAAAATCAAATTTGAGCAAGTCATAAATGCTTTTGTGAGAAAAAACCTTCGAGAAGAGTACCTTTAACGGCAACACCGGCTAAAATAAAGGTAATCACAGGAAGTCGTGATCGCTAAGGACAAAAGCACACTCTGGGACAGCCACCTCCACCGCCCGACGCCTGAATCTACCAAATCTTCCTAAGACATCAAAACACCACAGTAGAATGGTTGTGGCCACACAATGGAATCATCCACCTCTCTTCGGTCACCATCCACAATGTACCAAGAGAGGGAAGGAGGATTTGAATTCTCCTATATAAGGCCACCAAGAGATGAAAATCTTGAGAGCACATTGTTATGCTGGCCAGAATTGCCCCATGCAATACCAGCAGTGTGTGATCTGGAGTTGAGATAGAGGGGACTCAATTGCTAGCCATCCAACAAGTTCAATCCACCACAGTAGAGAGAGGGATACTTTACACCGAGGCAAGCTTGGAAGTAAAGACATCCTTGCATCGGGACATAGAACCCAAGTTCTAAGGGCCCCTTGGCAAGTGGTTTAAAGTTTCATCACCATTTCCTACCAGCACTCTATAAGAGGGGCCGAAAGAGCCACCGTTTGGATTATTGCAGTTGTTTGAATCTATTCAGAGATTTTGTTTTATTTGTTTTAGTTTTAGTTTGAATATGCATGCTATTTATCTATCTAGTATGTTTATGTTCTAGCATGTTCCACTAACTTTCTTGACTCCACTTCTTTTTTCTTCCTATGACCAATAACTTAAGAGGGTAAAACACACCCCTTAAGTTGGTGTAATTTTGTACATACATCCACCAAACACATTAACACAGGATTCAAGACTCCAGTAACATTTATTTCCAAGTTTATGTGGTTGTGCCTTTTTGCAGAGACCTTTTTCTGTGCTGTGGATAGGAACTGAATTTCCCCCCTTTTTCTCTTGCAGTCCCCAGTTCATCCCAAGTGACAGACTGAAGCAGAACAGCTCCAAAAATTATTTTTGCAAGAATTTGTGCCCTTTTCCCTCCCACGGACATGCCCAGGGCATGCGTTCAGAGCTGACCTGCGCATAGACATCGCGCCTGTTGTAGTCTTTTGCGCGCAAAAGACAGAATGAGAAATTTCTTCCATATTTCTATCTTTTCCTGCTTGTAAAGTTCTTGGAAGCCCATAATACATATGCTAGCACTAGTTGAGGTACCCTATAGCTTGCTAAAGCTCACTCTTAGCTGCTTTTTATAGGCTTAGTGTTAGTTTTATTTCAAGTTGATTTTTTCAAAGTTCACAGATAGTTTAAGTAGGGGGGAAATTAACTTGCATTCCAAAAAAAAATTTATGTTTTGCAAATTTAGGTACCAACACACCTAGATAATTAGCTAAAGTAAGTGGCCTAAGTACATGCATGCTTAGCTAGTTTCTTTTTTTCTAGTGTAAAAGTAATTCGTTTAGTTCAATTTTTGCACTAGGATTTCGGGACCAGGATTGAATTGTCGATAGAAGAGCTAGGAATCTCTACTACGTTTTCACCCTTTGGTGATCCTAGGCAAGCATATCAACGCTCTCTATTCACAACTCACCATCTCCCTTTATTTTATCACATAGATTAACTAGGAAAAATAGAAATCGGCCCATATTCGCACATGTTTTTCTTTTGAGCAAGGAAAAATAGAACATAGTTTAATAGGGGATTTTGAAAAGGATCATCACATATCCACACGTTCAAACTATGTGCTTGTCCAATTTTTTCTCACACACATCCACACAATAAGAAAAGAAAATACACCTAAAAATAACTTAACAAAACTCACTAAATTCTCCCCACAGGGGCCACAAAAGAATTTATAGTTTAAGTTAGGAACAAGGGGTTAGGCATCCAATAAGTCACCTTGATCATTCTGCATCTTGAAACATATAATTTGATTATTTAGGGAGCTTTAAATCCACCTATCAGCCCACGGAAATGAAAAACCAAGTGTGGTAGAGACCTGTTTCAGAGGGGGTTATGCTTAGGCGCAGTGCGTGCGGTATCAGTTAGGGCTACCTGACCCGACTGATATTCGGTATTGTTAGCTAACTTACCAAGAATCCCAAGACTCAAAATATCATGTGGGACGGTGGTAATTAGTGGCCAAATCTAGGTCATCGTTTCCCTATGGGTGACGGTGCAGGCAAGGACTAGATCCTCTACCCTTAGTTTGGTGGATTTTCTTCGGCTAACTGGGGGCATCACCAGCACTTATGGGACGTTGTTCCAACACTTTCAAGATATCTTTTGAAGGCCCAGTTACATTTGAGTGTGTGAGGATGATTAGGTATTCTAGGATTTAAGTATCATATACAAAACAAACAAAACCTCATTTTTTGATTGACTGATCACATAGGATTAATTTAAAGGGAAAATTAATTTTATTTTCACTTTGTTTTATGTATGCGATCAGAATTTTGATTTTATCATAAAATCTATCCTCTCAAATATTTCCAAAACCAGACCTAGTCAACACTAGAATGGACCCAACGAGACCTCATCGATCTATGTGTCTTTTGGACCTCCCCCCATTACCGGGAGGGGTTCCAGGTCTTTCGCCATTTAAGCGTCAAAGAGAGAATGCTGCTACCATTATTGGTTCGTCCTTTACTGGGGAATCCTTAGTTGGGAACCCTGATCGGTATCCCAATGCCACACCACACACCACTCCTCCAACAACCCCTAGGGGGTAGAGGAGTGCTACCCATTCGGGAAGCCAGTCAAATACACAACAGGGTATGTCGCAGACAAACCCTCTTCCTAACTAGAAGTTTGTGTTTTCACAAGTTGCAATGGCTTCAACCTCATAGTCGCCCTTTTTAGCTTCTTTGAATGTACCAGATTTAACCTAGCTAACGAATGACCCCATTTCACATAACCCTACATGGCCTCCCATGACCACGAAGCTCCCTTCAGATATTCCAAAGTTTGAAGGAAAGCAAGCGGAAGACCTATGTAATCATGTCATGACCTTCCACCTGTGGTGCTCATCGAACAATGTCATTGATGACACTATTCGATTGAGACTATTTCAACACACTCAGACAGGAGTAGCAGTGAAATGGTATGTGGATAAGCCCTCTACTACACATGGAACCTTTAGCGCCCTCGCCACCATGTTCCTAACATATTTTCAGTTACCCATTCACCATGATTCTAGAAGGGAATTACTGACACACTTTAGACAAACCCCCATCATCCATATCTCAGACCATCTCCATGAATGGAGACGGCATCATAGTTTATGTAAAGTCAAACTCAATGATCAGGTACATTTATATTTTTTCTTGAAAACTCTCACTTGTGGCGCAATAAATGCCCATATCCGAAGAGGACGCCATCAAAAAATCCCAACAACTTGAGCTTATTTATACGCAGTTAGGATATATTTACAATATCCTACCGAACGCTCTGTGCCTGCAAACTTATCAAGAATTTCTAGGCACGTCAAACTCTGTAGGCGTTCTAATTGGGTCATTGACCCAAAGTTACCTAGGCAGCATCAGTCAAAACCCTAGTTATACGTATGGTTCTACCGAGAATAGACCACAACTCGGTTTTCAAAGTCATCATATGCCTCAACAAAATTTGACTAATAGGGCACAATCGTATCACCATGGAGGACCCTATCCTCTGGCTTAGGGGGGCCAGTACGCAGAAAGACATACTGACGGAAGAGCTCCCCCCAACAGCTAGGTGCTAACCAGGGATCGCATTAAGGTCAGTACTCAGCACAAGACCCACCTATGCAGAACAATGCATAGGTGAACTTTGTGCAACCTTCCCAAAACCAACCACACCAGTCTTATAACTAGGAGAACCACCCTCCTAACGTGGTTAATAAAAAGGGAAAAAACAAGCCCAAAGGGAATCCTAGACAAGGGGCAACAACAAGAAATGCCCACCACGATCGCAGGCTAGAGGAAACTCCAACCCAAATAAGAGCCAGGAGCCAAGAAATGCCCAGCAACAGAGCAAAAGGCCACCTCTTCATAAAAACACTCATGTTCGATCTGTGGTGAGTATGGCCATTATACTCACCACTGTCCCGATCTCCCTGAGTTGAAGAGGCTACAAAGTAACTGAGTACAAGGAGGATCTTCCCAGAAAATAGTTGTGATGTAGGAAAATTTCCCCCATGAAGGGACGGTTAGCACTCAGCAACAAAATCTTGACAACTCCCAAAAAAATAGCCACGAAATCTACATGACTGGTGAAGAGATGTTTTTTCAAACATGAAATCGCAATTTTGAAATCCCACCAGACACCAACGCGTCAGGGGCTAGTACTAGTGCACCAACTACACCTTTGACCATTTCAAAGATGCCTATTGAACCATTTCCCAGGATGGTTAAGGGACCAAATAGGCGAGCAAAAAAATACTCCAAAGCGACCCATAATTATAGCATCGTCGAAGATCTAGCCCAATCTATCGTTGCTATGTCAGCATTGGAAGTTTTGCAGTTATGACCAAAACAAAGGAAAGCCCTAATTTCCACATTAGGCGCTATTGACCCTGGCGATACGCGCCTAATGGCTTTTTATCAAGACAAAGCCACCCCTAGGCTTCCTTCGATGGTCGCCTTTCAGATACTAGTGTCGGTCCAGAATATCACCACTCACCGATGTGTCATTGATGAGGGTGCATCCGCATGCATCATTTCAAAAAATGTTTGGCAGAAGTTAGGGTCTCTCGAACTAAAACCTTCAGTCATCATGCTTAGAGCATATGGCGGTCGTCCTTCAACCCCCGTTGGCCTCTACAAAAACGTCTCGGTCTGCTTAACCAGAAATATGGTCCACATAGACATTGAAGTCTTGGACGCACACTTGGACTACAATATACTCCTTGGTCAGAGTTATATGTACGCCATGTCATCCATACCCTCCTCTGTCTTTTGCATTATGATGTTCCCCCACAAGAACCGCATCATTACTGTCGACCAACTGATGCATAGTGAGAAACGACCCCTGAGAAACACCAATGTAATTCTACCCTATGTAGATACGTCCTCGGATACACTTTCACGGTACCAATAATATGGCCTTGGCTAGTTCAAACCATTGTCTGTCTTAGGATCATTCCTAGGAGATCCTCCCAATATACCTGAGTCATCACCTGATGCCACAGGGGCTCCAGTGTGCATGATTTCCACATCAAGTGCCAAAGCTAGTGAGGCTATAGGCACAAGAAGTAATGACACCAAATCCTTGGCCACGGTAGCCTCTCTAGCCTATGCCGCTCCCCAAACCCCTTTCCTCTGCCCCCCAAATGGTTTTGTCTCCTAGTAGGTTTTGGCAATAGTAGTATTACCAAACATATCGTTTGAAATACAAGTTTGTTACCTCATCCCCCCTACAGGAATAAGAGCCCCACACGTCACTGCCACAGGGTTAAAGCCCCTCACTCCTGAGGAGGCCCCACCCATTTAAGAAACGGTCTAAAACATCCCTGCAAAGGAAATTCCAATTGCAAAAATGGTGATTACGGCTAAGAAAACCAAGAAGAGGGGAAAAAAATGGAGACGCCCATCATACAACGAGAATCACCAGTTTGCACCATATGCGACGTAATAGGTCACTCTACCCATATCTGCCCAGATCTCGAGGAATTAAAACCACTCCTCAGTTCTAAGGCAGACATTGCAACACCACGGTCTCGTAAAAAGGAACCTGCCACCCAAGGTAAAGGCAAAGCATTGCGTACCAATCACGTATGCGATATCTACAACAATTAGGGGCAATATACCCATCATTGCCCAAATATCTCGCGATATAGGGATTCCTTACATGGCATCGATTGATCCTATCTAGAGGATCCCTCCATCCAATCTGCTGGAAACAAACCTCATACCATCCCGTACCTACAGGAGGAATGAAGGGCACCAGAAAGATGTTGGAAATACTAGGAGGGGGGGTGAATCAATATTCCTTTCAATCAGAGCATTAGTTAATCTTCAATTATTATCAATGTTTGTACAATGATAGCAGCAAACGAAAGGAACACAAATGCACATAGTTTTTAAGGTGGAAACCCACTCCAGGACAAAAACCACCTAATGCTTTTCTAATAATTCTTTAATATTCAACTCCAATTGAAAATAAAGCTCCGACTTCCTAGAATCTAGAAAAGCATTCTTCTCCAACACCCAGTGGATGTGTTACACCATTTTTTAGTCATCTAACCTATTGTTATTAGATGGACCCAAGTACACCATGTAAGACTAATTTTACCCTAAGTAAAATTGCATTCACTATAAAAAATAACTTAGTAAACCACCTTTATTAAGTTGTTTATGATCTAAACAGGAAAGCCCATAAGGAAATATTAAATAAATCTACATTCGTTTGATTTTCCTCAAGGAATAATTAGTTAAAAAACAGTTTAATTTATATTCCTGGTTATATTTAACCCAAAATAGGGAAATTAATTAGATAAATCATTATTTATCTTATTATCTCCTAAGAATAATTATTTAAACCTTATTTAAATAATATTTTTTGTTGAATATGACTAAATCACCCTTAAATAATTAAATAAATCATTATTTATTTGATTATTACTCAACCACATCCTTAAAATGATAAATAAATCATTTATTTAATTATTATTTACAAATAAAGGGATTTGACCCAAGTCAAATTTCTTTTCCCTCCAACAAATATAATAAAATATTCCATAAAAGTTGGATCTTGATTTGGTTAATAATATTTTAATTATGCACCAATATCTAGACTAACTCAATATTTTGTTATAAATAGAAGGGTTTTTCCATTCATTTACTACCTTTTGTTGCCTAAAGATCACTCTGGATCTATACTTTTGGTCTGACTATTGATCCACCATCATAGTCATATTTTGCTACCATTTTTGTCTGGGTTTTCTACACCATCAAGAGAGAGAAATTTTAGATCTGAAGTGCTGAGGACTTACAAGAACCCATCCCATTGAGGAGAACTGGTAACACCCTTCTGTGTTTTCCTCCCAGGTGCCATTAATACAAAATTCATTCAACATATTCTTGTCTTGTCTATTGGATGCATGGAGTAAATCTTGTTTTTTCTACTACTTAATGTCTTATAATGCATAGATCTAGATTTTTGTAGCATTTATCTTGATCACCTAACTGTACATATGAGGATATTGGTAGCCATATTTGCTGTTAGGGCTTCTTGTTATGCACAGCTAAAGTGGTTTTTTTCGTACGCTTGGAATTAAGATTCATACTAAAAATTGGCAACTCCACACGAGTTTACGATTACAACTGCTGTCATTTTTCTGATCCTTGCATATCCAACTACTTCAAACCCTAGGATTTCTCTTCAACCTCTTTTTTTTCTTTTCTTGATGTTTTTTTTAACCTATAAAACCCTAAAACGATAAAAATTCTAACTTTTGTGTGTTTTCGGACCTATTGTGCAGGTCACAGACATCAGCTACAGCTGAGACGACACTTTTTTCTAAAATCTGCCACCGAGATTGCTGGAAGTGCAGGTTGCACTTTTTGGCCCAAAAACTTCGACCTGGAGCTTCACGAAGCAGGAATCAGCCCAAAAACTGTGACCTCTGCTGAAAACAGGTCAGAAACTGCGGCCTGGATTTTTTGACCTCTGTCTCTACCCATTTTGGACTTGTACTTGTTCTTTTTTACTCAACTAAGTGGGAACCTAGCCCCCTAGGGCTTCAGTACCCTCCACACTTTGTGGAAGATTTTTAGCTGCTGCAGGTTATCTGAAATTTTCAGAGTGTTCAGCGATTTTTCAGATTTGCTACCTCACCTTCATATTCGCTTCAGGTCATCTTGTTATCCATCCAAATCACCTCATTTAGCTTTGTTTGGGTTTTCCTCTAGGGTTCACTCTGTTTCCCTCCAAGAGATAGCCTTTCGCCACCTCATTTACAGAAATTATTCCTCTGATTTGTTGTTGTTTTCTGCACCACTTTCCAGCAGATTTTGACATTTAGATCCCTGTCTCTCCTGACCTCAGATCTATTGGCTATTTTGGTGTTTTTTGACTAGTTTTTGCCCACCTACAGACTACTTGTTGACAGGCTGGCCTCCTTGGGTTTAAATTATCACATTATTGATTGTTTATTTATTGTTATTTCAATTTTATATACTGTTATCTGCAGGTTTATTTTTAGTTACACAGCACACTTTTTCTTTTTTATCTACAAATGTCTGGGTATAAAAATTAAAACTTACACACTTTTCACACACACCCTAAGTGAAAAATGGCTTGGTTAACACCGCCAAGAAAAGACTCTAAAACATTAAAATCAATTGATCCTGCACCTCTTCGCCCTTGTTTCAACATTGTAATCAGTTGATCCTGCACCTCCTTGCCCTTGTTGCTCCCTTTTTCCCTCGTGCTTTGTTTGTGTCGTCATCATTGTGCCACCAAGGCGTTTATCCCGAATACTTCTGGGCCTTCATCCTCAGTTTCTGGTAGGAAGACTTACTCCTCCATGTAGGATTCGAGTTAGTCCTCCTGTGAGTCCACACTCTGACTCTTCTTCTGGTTCATTGGGTTCTCCTTCTCGTTCCACCTTCGGTCCTCCCCCTGTCACCTTCACCATGTCTGGTGCAGGACCTAATGCTGGTGGTAACCCTTAACCTCATGCTGGGAATACCACTAGTGGGACCACAACAGACACTACCCTAGCTATGCCCTTGCTCCCATTCATGGTAGGCCTCAGCCTCCTCGATTTTGACCAGTTAATAAATGACCCTATACACCATGATGCTAATTGGCCTGCTATGCTAACTAAGCTCCCTTCCGACATCCCCAAGTTTGAAGGCATTGCTGGAGAAGATCCTACAAATCCTGTTCGATCTTTCCATGTGTGGGGTTTGTCTAACTCCATTACCGATGAATCTATCCGTCTTTGGTTGTTCCAATGTACGCTTACAGGTGAAGCTTCTAAGTGGTATGTTGATCAGGCCCCTTCCTCTCATACCACCTTTGCGACTCTTGCTCGGGATTTTTTGTCTTAATTCAATCTTCCACTTCGTTATGACATTGGTACCGAACTCTTGACTTATTTCTGTCAATCGTCTGCAACCCGCCTATCTAACCATGTCTAGGAATTACAGAGAAGAAAGAGCATATGTCGAGCCCCTACCTTCAAAGACCGTGTCTACATGGATTGGTTCCTTATATCTCTCTTGCCACCTATCGGGAAAGATGTCGCATCGCACTTTCATCAAACTGAAGAAGTCGTTCTCCAAATTGCGTTAAAATATGACCTGATCTACGCTTAGTCGGGTTATGTTTATACCGTTCTACCTGATCTTCCCAGACCTGGTGGTGCCAATGCACTGGGGGCATCTCACACCGCCGACGGTATCATTGGAGCTCTCTCGAATCCATATGCTCAACGTCCCATGGGCTATGGCTTTCCTCTATGGGGGGCCAGCACCTCTTGCACTTTTCCCCCTCCCGGTAGCACGTATCCGGGATACGACATGACTCCTCCTTTTTCCAAACGTCTTGTTTACCACACTGTTACCCAACCTTCTTATTATCCGTATCAACAGCCTGGTTCTCCAACTCCTCTAGCATTAGCACCTCCTCCTCCCTTGCTTTCTCAACCCTCGCAACAGCAACCACCGCCCCCTCAGGGGAAGGTGTATGCACAACATGGTGCGACTAATCCTCCTCCCTCAAAAAATAAGAGGAAAGGCACTTAAAATCAAGCTAACCCTAGTAATCCTGGACCTAATCAAGATAATGCTCCTAGCACCACGAACCACCAACAGGGCACTCAGCCCAAGCAGGACATGCTTGTTCGCACGAACAAGCCCTGTTCTTGTTGTGGTGTTTATGGTCATTACACATATAATTGTCCTCTTTTTCCATAGATGCGGAAACTATGGGAGTCTCAAGCAACATTGCGAGGACAACAAGCTTCCCCTTCCTTCCCTCCTAGTGCTGTGCCTAGTCAGCTAGTTGTGCTTACTAATCCTTTCCCTCAGCAAGGATTTGTGGCTACCCAACCACCTAAAGGTCAGGTGGCCACTAAACCTATTCCATCTGGTACCTCCGATTACTATATTATCATGTTGAACTCTGATCAACCTCTAACCATAGACATCAATCTTCAGACTCGGTCTCGTCAGTATAATAAGCCTCCCGCTATGTCTGTCCCCGAGTTGCCTCATTCGGTCTCTATAGAGCCCCTTTCGACACCTAATGGTCCCTTGCAGATCCCTCAGCCTAAGGTGGAGGTTCATAACAAGATCCCTAAGGGACCACTACGCTGAAATGTTGCTTCTGGAAAAGCTGCCCATTCGTATAGCATAGTAGATGATTTGGCACAATCCCCTACTACCATTTCAACGCTGGAACTCCTCTAGTCGTGCCCTTCACAACGAAAAGCCATACTATTTTCCATGGGTGTTGTAGATCCTTTCGACAATCGATTGATTGTCTTTGATTTTGACTGGTCAGAACGTCCTCCTCTCCCTGCTTTCGTCGCCTTCCAAATCCTAGTCAAGATCCGGAATGCCAACGTTTCCCGGTGCATCATTTATGAGGGGGCATCCATTTGTGTGATGTACGCTTAGGTTTGGAAGCAACTCGGATCACCTGAGTTGGCTCCTTCCATGATAACTCTCCGAGCGTAGGATGGCCATGCCTCCTAGCCCATTGGCTTATTCCACAATTTTCCTATTACTCTTGCGGGCAAGACTATTTTTGTTGACATAGAAGTCATAGATTCCCCCTTATATTACAACATTCTATTGGGTCGTAGCTACACTTATGCGATGTCTGTTGTCCCTTCCACGGTCCACTGCAAGATGTCCTTCCCTCATAATGGAAAGATAATCACCATTGACCAGTTGACATATTACGAACCAAAGTCTCATACCTCCCATAAGTCCATCATCTCTTCGGTGGCCAATAAGAAAATTGTCGATCCTTTGACCAGTGTCTCACCCAGAGTCTACAAATATTCCTCATTGCTTGGTACATTCCCTGGTATTCCTCCTCCTGTCTCTGATCCTAGCTCATCGAATGTTTACATGATGCAATCGTCTTGGGCTGCCCTCAAGTGGGCCGCCTTGGCTAGTTAGCAGCCTCCTCACCCTCTGCAGCCTACTCCTAGCCCTTCGATTCAGCCTTCTAGACCTCCTCCTCTTGGCCCTTCAGCTGGTATTCATAAGCCTCTTAATCCTCTTGGAACGGTTCCTCCAGGCCTTAACCATTTAGGAGCTGTCTCGCCTGGCCATTACCCCTCTTGTCAAATACCATTCCTATCTCCCCCACCAGGAGTGTATATGGCACCTGTCATGGCCACCCTCTCTCTTCATAACTTGACCCTTGGGATTCCCATCTGGTACCTTGATCCTCCAGCCGCTACCCCGCCGGTCAACCCAAACCTTATCTTACTTTGAACCTAGTTCAACCAGTCCCCATGACTTCTCCCGTTGCAACAGTACCTCAACCACCTCAATAGGAACCCCCTCCTATTGCAATCGCTTCGGGTAAGAAGGGCAAAGCTCGCAAGAGGGCCTCCAAGGACAAGGTTGCCCCGACGGACCCTGTACCTCCCCCACCTGGAAAGCCCTGTGCCTTGTGTGGTTTCGTTGGCCATGCCACCCATACCTATCCTTAACTGCCCCGTATCAAGCCCATGGTTAAAGTTGCATTCCCTGAGTCTACGGTCCCTGAAGCTTTTGTTTCTTCCTCGATTGTAGCCAAGAATCCTAAAACTATTCACACCAACCAACCTTGTGCTTTGTGTGATCTCGATGGCCATTATTCCCACCATTTTCCCCACCTTACGCATTACCGTGCCTCTTTAGAGGTAGTTTGAGAGTACGATATTGAACAAGACCAATCCACCTCTCCCATACTTGCGTAGTATGTTGCAGGCCAGAATCAGGATTTACCTGCTCCCATTGAAATTCCCCCTCCTGATGTCAAGATGACAAAGCCTGCGGCCACCATCCTCTACCTTTCATCATCCATGAGACCCTTGGTGGAAGCTCCTTCCGAATCTTCCCCTGTTGTTTTGGTTGACCTCCCTTAGCGATCACCCTGGGCTCAACATCAGTAGATCCCTTATCTGCTTGTTCTTCCGTCATCCCTCGTGATGATGCACATGTGGACCTTTCTTCCCATGATGATGAATCAGGTAGCTTCGCTGCATCATGTGGTCTCCCTTCCTCCAGTCACTCCATCTTTTATTGCGATGATGACATCATGGAAGCCATTTAAACCCCTGACTTCATATTTCCCGCCCATAAACGGGATGGCACCATCTGTACCTATGGTGACTTTCACAATCTCAGCACAAGCTACACCTCCGGTAGCTCCCACACTTCACCTCATCGTCGGTGTGTGAGTATTAGACATCCTACCCAAATCACTCCCTCCCGCGGAGTGCATTCGATTTCTACTTTGCGCTCAGGTTTCCAGAATTGTTCATCATCCTCCCATTTATTGTCTTGTGGCACTTTTCAGATGGACCTCTCGTCCACACCTTATATTGGTTTTGCTGATGGTGCAAGTTGCTACTCCATGAATCTAGCCTCGATAGGTTGGGCCATATTTACTCCCTTGCACTCCCTTGTTCTTGCAGATGGTGTATGAATTTTTACTGCTACCAATAATCAAGCCGAATATGATGGAGTGCGAGGTTTATTAGCCAATTCCCTTTCACATCGCATCCTCCACCTTCATGTTAGTTTAGATTCCCTGCTTCTTGTCATGAAAATGAAAGGTGTCTATCATGTGCATAATCCTATCCTTTTTAGAAGATATTTACGAGTGAAGCTTTTAATGCGTGAATTTGAAATCATTACATTTAGTCATGTACCTAGAGCACAAAATCACAATGTAGATAGCATTGCAAAACATATTCTAGATTGGCATTTAGTACATGCATTTAACATAAGACAATAACATAAAAATATCAAAACGATGCATATCCATAATATCTGTTATATAAAATGTTTTAGAGTCCATCAAATCTGATACATATGACATGCCCATAGCATGTTAAAAAAACTCAAAACTGGGGGCACCACCTGACCCTACACACTAATCACTATCTGGAGGATCCTAAGTTAATGGCTCGGCTCTCGCAGCTTGTAGATCATGCATCCCCTATTCGGCCATCACCATGTGCCGCATGACCCCTCGCCACTCTGAGGGTAGACCAATACATGGCTCGATGTATTGGTCTTTTAAGTATTTCTAGCCACACTCTGAAACACCAGCCAGAAGCCTCTCACATCTACGATAGATGTCCTCTAGGAAGGCTGCTACATCCTCATTTTGCTGTGCCCTTGATCCACTAGGTCCTGCAGCTCCTGATACTACAAGCCGTCCCATATACCCAGCCGGTTTTACCAGTGCTATATCTGCATACAAAAAGTGGAAGAATTGGTACCATATAAAACATTCTGAAACTTTATAATGCACATAAAAATATTAGCAATTTGTCACTTACCATCGGGCCCCCATACTCGACCAGGAGGCAGTGGTAAATTCGGGTCCCCAAAATAACTCATCCCACTATAGGGATAGTCGTCTATGTACAATGGCATCTAATCCCAATGTGAAAAGAACTTGGGTCGGAACACCTGTCTGACTACCCCACCTCCTCCTCTATATAGCAGTCACCCCCATCGGTGCATCATGGGCTCTCTCGAGCCCCCATCCTGGAGCTGTATACGAGGTCAAAGTGTAGGGATCTTTTCAAAGAAGAGCGAGCACAAAACCGTACCACATGCACAGTCATGGTTCACTTTCTGCTTGCATAGCGACAACCGTCATTTCAAAGACGACAACATCATCTAGGCCCACCCATAGTAGGCCCACCCAACACACTCTCCACAAGCATTATCTGCCCTCCGGTGATGTGGTGGAGTACCTGGTTTCCTAGGATCCGTAACATCGTTGCATCCACAACACGAGTCTTTAACCTCTCTAGATCCTCGATAGGTATCCGAGTCCCCTTGACTTGGAGACCTGGTCGACAATGGTGCTCTACAAACTCCATGATGTTCCACCCTCACGGTAACACTTACTGCATATTCCCACCATCCCAAGAGGTGGAACACCAGTCAGGAAATATATATCTTGGACCATCAACTCGATCCGGTGCCCCTACACTATAAAGACCTCATGGTCTGGACCCCAATAGCTGACAATATAGGCCAATAAGGGCTCTCCAACTCTCATCAGAGGGTTCTCCACAAACTTCAGAACCCCAAACCTGGCCAATGAACTACGAACACCCTGATCCTCCTGGATCTCCGACCGTAATGCGCCCATGTCCCTCTCTCTCTATTTGATCCATAATTCTACCATCTCTGCACAAAAACACCATATTTGTTAGTATACAGATAGGAAAGATTGTATCTCAACATAAAACCCCAGTGCTCAAACAAAAAATAGCACAAAAAAACCCCTCCTTGATAGGTCGCACTTTTCAAGCCCAAACCTAGGATAGGTTGCACTTTTCTGCCTAGAACCTGCTACCCGGGTCACATTTTTTGCCCCAAAAAGTGCGACCTGACTGTGAAGAGGAGTAGAGGTCTATTTCTGAGCCTTGGGGACCTAAACTGAACTTTTAAACCACTGAAATGAAAAGAGTAGGGTTAGGCCTCTTACCTGAAACTAACAGATCTTGATTCCAACGGTCGGTTTGTCTGCTACGATCACCGCAAGATTTAGGGCCTTCTTTCCTCTCTACATTCACCACAACTCCACATGAAAATGAGTGAATTTGGAGGGAAAATGCCTTATTAAAAGAGAAACCCCTAATTTTTCTTGCGCCTGCTGTGGCCAAACCATAGCTCTGTTTTCCAAACCGTCTATACCATTGGAAAGCTCTCACTGAGCCCTCAAATGGGTATCTGTTAGTTTTTCATAATTTGATACTTCACCAAGACACATTTTGTCCAAGAAGGGTCACTTCACCACTCCTCAAAATCGAATTTCTTCACATGCAACACTTGTACTTGGGGGCACCCTTGTGCTTCCATACTTGTCAATGCTTTTGTCGACCTTCGTCGTGAGTAACCATCATGTACACATGTTTTTATGGTCCCCATTGGGCCTTTTTCTTTGTGGCAACACCATCGAGTCACCCTTGTTTAGAGCATTTGAGTTGAGTCATCATTGCATTCATGGAGTCTATCCTGAGTCCCTTTGTATCCCATTATAGTCCTCCATCCTTCATTTCTTGGTTCCTCTCTCATGTCGCACATTATGACCTTCAGTCCCACTGTCCCCCATCCCTCATGATGTTGTGTCAGTTGCTACCAGGTTATCCATCCCCTTTATTCTCTAATAAGGGAAGTCGTCCATCCGCTACTCAGTACCCCCAATTTCATCATCATCCCTGGTGTCAGTCCATCAATATCTCTACTATTTTCTCTCATGCCTTAGTTGAGGATCCCTTATTGCCTCACCTATGGCGGACCTCCTTTTGTCGACATCAGCTCATTCATTCCAAAAGACAGGTCTAGAGGGCGATGCACCTTGGTTCTAGTTTCCACTCTTGTTCGGTGCCTCGGATCAGGAAAAGGGACTCCTTATTTCCCTTTGACTAGATTTTTTCTCAGCTCCAGCTCCTTTCAGCATGATCGAGATCTGTATACTTGATGGTCCAGTGATGCAACAACTGATATTAGTGATTCCCAAGTGTGTGTGAGATGTCTCAGCCCTCATGAGGGGGTGGCCCTATAGGTAGCCCCCCACATGCCTGGATGACCTCTTCATTACAGCCTTTTATGCAGCTCCATAGATTTGATGATGTCGGCCTCAGCTTCTTGCAGCACATTTTTGATTTCATGTATCAGTCAAATTTTCAGAGCCCTTTTCAGAGCGCAGGTACTCACTCATAAAAGAGACTTTTCACACCTGTAAGTCTTGCCTCCTCAGGGTCTAGTCCTTTCAACACCTTTTTCTACCTTATACTTCTCCCTCTTTTACTTCCCCTTCGGTGTCTAGTGATTGAGTTCTTACAACGTACTTTGGTCATACGATTAGCTCCTAACGATCGCACATTGGGGGGCAATCTGTTACACCATTTTTTGGTCATCTAAGCTATTGTTATTAGATGGACCCAAGTACACCATGTAAGACCATTTTTATCCTAAGTAAAATTGCATTCACTATAAAAAATAACATAGCAAACCACCTTTATTAAGTTGTTTATGTTCTAAACAGGAAACCCCATGAGGAAATATTAAATAAATCTACATTCATTTGATTTTCCTCAAGGAATAATTAGTTAAACAACAGTTTAATTTATATTCCTGGTTATATTTAACCCAAAACAAGGAAATTAATTAGATAAATCATTATTTATCTTATTATTTCCTAAGAATAATTATTTAAATAATATTATTTGTTGAATATGACTAAATCACCCTTAAATAATTGAATAAATCATTATTTATTTGATTATTACTCAAATACATCCTTAAAATGATAAATAAATCATTTATTTATTTATTATTTACAAATAAAGGGATTTGACCCAAGTCAAATTCCTTTTCCCTCCAACAAATATAATAAAATATTACATAAAAGTTGGATCTTGATTTGGTTAATAATATTTTAACTATGCACCAATATCTAGACTAATTCAATATTTTGTTATAAATAGAATGGTTTTCCCATTCATTTACCACCATTTGTTGCCTAAAGATCACTATGGATCTATACTTTTGGTCTGACTTTGATCCACCGTCATAATCATATTTTGCTAGCATTTTTGTTTGGGTTTTTCTGCACCATCAAGAGAGAGGAATTTTAGATTTGAAGTGCTCAAGACTTACAAGAACCCATCCCATTGAGGAGAATTGGTAACACCCTTCTTTGTTTTCCAACCAGGTGCCATTAATACAAAATTCATTCAACATATTATTGTCCTGTATATTGGATGCATGAAGTAAATATTGTTTTTTCTACTGCCTAATGTATTTTAATGCATAGATCTATATTTTTGCAGCATTTATCTTGATCACCTAACTACAGATCTGAGGATATTGGCAGCCATCTTTGCTGTTAGGGCTGTTTGTTATGCATATCTAGGTGGTATTTTTTCGTATGCTTGGAATTACTATTCATACTAACAAGATGGAAGCTCCAACACCCAAGATTCTTCAGTGGTCAATTGAATAGATGTCGCAACACCCAATGAGCTACAACGCACCCTAGCACCACCCTACCACCCTATAGAAGAATAAAAGAAGAATGCACTCCCGTACTAGGGAAAATGGTCCACTTTACAATGATATAGAATGATGTAGAAGAAGAAGACACACTAGATCATAACCCCAACTATGATACAACCACCTAATGATGATCCTAGACCTCATGACACTACCTCTTCAACTCTTGGCAGATAGACACTTGAAATTTTTTTACAATAATGTATTTACAATGACTTAGTACAATGATACCTTTATAGTGACTGTATACAATGCTGCCCACTTGAAGACTTCATGTGATGAAATTCTTGCTGTTGTTTTGCACCTTGGTTTTTTCTCTTATCATGCTACCCTCTACTACGCCTTTCTTTGCTTTGCTGCCCTAGAAAGTTTGGTCCTTTGTAGCCCTTGACAACACATGATCTAGCGTTTTCTGCCTTCTAGGATCTCGATATTGAATCTGTTGTATCTCTATTATTTCAAATCCCCAATATCTAATTTTTGGTCCTGTATTATTCCTCTGATTCGTATTTCCAATGCCACAAGTTTGACCCTATTTGGATTATTCAAGGGAGATTTATACCCAATCTCTCAAAATACCCTACTTATCGACTGTTTCAGTAGAGTGAACTTGTATGGCATGCCACATGTCACTGTTTATTTATTCTGCTCTGAAATTTATAGATCAAAAACCATAGTCCATGCACTATCTGCCACTTTTTACAAAATTCCAATTTGATACTAAGAGAGAGAGTTATGACGTTTTTACAAAGGTCACTTCTTTGAGATGAATTTCAGGAGCTTGCCAAAACACTGACTTCCACAGATCATATCTTTGAAACTATTGCGCACCTTGATCTGAAATTTTCATAGGAGCTTCCTCAAGATTTTGAATTCTCCTCATAAAAAATTTAGCTTCTGAACCTCCATAGAAAAAATGTTAGAGCAAAAATTCCACGATGACCTGTTTTAGATGGCGAAATACCTTCCATAAGGAGGATATGAGGATCACAATTTAGATAAATGGTTAGGTTGAGAGGGGCTTTAACAAGTGAACGTGGGAGGGATTTTAGGAGCTTAAAAAATATAATTATCACTTTTCAATGACCCATGCCACAACCCCATGGGGTTTTAGCCCACTAACTGTGGTTACAAACTTCAAACATGAATATCTCTCAAACCGTGAAAAATTATGTAGCGTGCCATATATCAACAGAAACATCTCGACAAGAAGAAACCATAAAAATCATTCTTGACTATAATATAGTAATTTTGTAGGTCAAAATTCACATGAAATATTGGGGTAGCCCCTGGTGCTTCTTGGGTTGACATCAATGACAACCGTTGATCAACAATATCCCCCTTTGGAATTGATGGCAACACAAGTACTCCCCATGCGATCATGGCACCTCTTCCTAAACATTCTCTCCCCCTTTGACATCAGTGGCAAAGGGTAACTCCCCTTGACACACAACCATCCTGTGGACCTGTACACACTTCCACTCCCCCTTTATATTATGAATAAGGAAAATATAGTGAGAACTTGGGAGAATCCCAAGCTTCTGGTGAAGATATTAAAATGCTTCACGAGGTAAAGGTTTAGTGAAGATATCAACGATTTTTTATTTTGTACCAACATACTTAAGTTTGATATTATTTTCAGCGACTTTTTCTTTAACAAAATGATATTTTATTGGAATGTGTTTTGTTTTTGAATGCATGACAGGATTATTGGAGATGCTGATGGCACTAGTGTTGTCACAGAATATGGGAATAGGCTCACTGAATTGTACTTGAAGATATTGCAAAGTTTGTTTCATCCAAATGACTTGAGTACAACATGATGCCGCTACAATGTATTCTACTTCCACTATAGATAACGAGATTGAGGTTTTCTCTTTTCTCAACCATGATACGAGAAAACCACCTAGATAGAATGTTGCTCCACTAGTACTCTTATGATCATCAACGCATCCTACCCAATCTACATCTGTAAAGGCTTGAATAATGATATTGTTACCCTTGGGATACCAGAAGCCATATTCTTCTATGCCCTTTAGATATCAAAGAATTCTTTTGACGAAAATAATATGTGATTCTTTTGGTGCTGCTTGGAATATTGCTACTTGTCCAACTGCTTGCATAACATCTGGCTGGGAGTCTGTTACATATAGAAGACTACCAATCATAGATTTGTACAACCTCTGGTCCACATCCTTAGATGAGTCGTATATACTCAATTTGCAACCTGTTACCATCAGAGTAAGGACGGGTTTGTAATCTTCCATTTGGAATTTATTGAGCATTTCCTTGATGTACTTGGCTTGACATATAAATATTCCTTTCTCTTGTTGAGATATTTGAAGCCCTCAGAAATATGCCAGCTCACCAAGTAAATACATCTCAAAATCACTTTGCATCTTTGTAGAAAATTTCTTACTTAGTCGATCATCATTGCTACCAAATATTATATCATCCACATATACCTCAACGATTGTTCAATTATCTTTATCTATTTGTACATAAAGATTGCTATCAAAAGTACCTTTCTTGAACCCTTGTTGATGTAGATATCCATCAAGACAAGCATACCATGCTCTGGGAGCCTGCTTGAGACGATATAGAGCCTTCTTTAACTTGCAAACATAGTCTTATTTTTCTGATAGTAGAAAACCTTCATGTTATTCAATGTAAATTTCTTCTTCTAATTCTCCATTCAGAAATGTTGACTTAACATCCATTTGGTAGACTTTGATTTTTCTTTAACATGCATAGGCGAGAAACATTCTGATGGCTTCCATTCTGGCAACTGGTGAAAATGTTTCATCAAAATCAATTCCTTCCACTTGTGCATAGCCTTTGAAAACCAATCTTGCTTTGTTTCTGGTAACCTGTCCATATTCATTCAATTTGTTCCTGAACACCCATTTAGTCTCAATGACATTTTTATCTTTTGGTCATGGAACTAATTCCTAGGTGTTATTCTTCTCGATTTGATCCAATTCTTCATTCATAGATGCTACCCAATGTTCATTCTGGCTGGCTTCCTCAAAACTACTAGGCTCAAAGGTTGCTAGAAAAGAAATGTGAGCTTGTTGTGATAAACGAAGCTGTCAACCTTCATTTATGTCACCAATGATTTGATTTGATGGATGGTTCTTTTGAATCCATTATTTTGTTCTCCTTGGAGGAGCTTCTTGTTATTGTTCTGGTATATCTTGATGATCATTATTTACTTCTTCTTGGTTGATAGTTGCTTCTTGTTCTAGAATTTTATCTGTGTCTTTTTCATCCTCTCTCTCAAGTTTCAAAGATTCTAGATCCTCATCATTATTAGCTAGAACACCATCTTCGTCAAATGTAACATTTATGCTCTCCACTATCTGTTTTCGTCTTAGATTATAACATTTATAGGCCTTTCTTCTGTGTGAGTAACCAACAAAGATACCTTCATCAACACGTCATTCAAACTTACCCAAATTTTGATCTTCTCTTTTGATATAACATTTTCTTCTGAAGATTCTACAATATTTTACATTAGCTAGTTTTCCTTTCCATAATTCATATGGGGCCTTGTTGCAATTATTTATGAGAATACTTCGGTTGATAATGAAGACTGCTATATCAATTGCTTGAACCCATAATTTTTCGTCCAATTTTGAGTCCTTCAACATTGTTCTACCCATTTCTTGTATGGTTTTGTTCTTTCTTTCAGCAACTCCATTTTGTTGAGGTGTACGTGCTGTTGAAATTGTCTTTTTATTCCATTTTCGTCACAGTATTGCTGAAATAATTTGGAAGTGAATTATTTACCATTATATAATCTTAGACACTTTATTTTCAAATCAGTTTCATTTTCGACCAACTCCTTGTAGATCTTAAAGCACTCAAATTCTTCAGATTTTTTCTTTAGGAAACTGATGCCTATCATCCTGGTATAGTCATCTATCATTAACATGAAATATAATTCTCCATCTAAGCCTTTTTTTCTCATAGGATCACATAGATAAGTATGTATCAATTCCAATGGATGTGATGCAAAGTGTTATTTTGTTTTAAATTGGACTTTTGTCTGCTTACCATGCCAACAGGCCTCACATAGTGTGTTGGAAGGTTTTGAGATTTTCAGCATTTCTCGTACTGCTTCCTTTTTGCTGATCTTGATAAGATTGTTAAAGTTTATGTGACCCATTCGTTTGTGCCATAACCAACTTTCATCTTATTTAGCTAGTAGACATGCTTTAGTTGCTTCATCCAGAACATATATGTTGTTTGAAGCTTGACTTGCTTTAGCCACAATTTTACCATACCTGTATTTCTTGATTTTACATTTTGTGGAGTTGAATAGCATTGTGTGTCCTTGATCACACATTTTTCCAACACTGAGCAGATTGTGATTCATGTTTTCAACCAATAGAACATTCTTGGCTATAACATCTTTGCTTCCAAGAGTGATGGTACCTGATCTTATAACATTTGAAGATCCATCATTTCCAATGGATAAAGTTCCATCCTTCTTCTCTTTCAGAGATACAAATTTCCTTCTATCTCCAGTCATATGATTGAGTGACCACTGTCAACATACCACACATATTTTTTGTTTTGAGCCTTGAGAGGGAGAGCACAATTATCAGTCTTCTTCTTCTTCCATGTTCATTCATTTTGTGGCTTAGAAGATTCTTTTGGAGGATTTTCAAGTCTGCAGTCTCTGGCTATGTGTCCAAGGTTCTGCCATTTGTAGCATTCCATATTATTTCTTAAATGTTCAAATCTATTGATGTTTCATTGAGCCCTAGGAGGTTCGTATTTGAAGGATCTCCTGGAATTGTATTGGTTCCTAGGGTACGTGCGACATTCTACAACTTTATGACCAAATTTTCCACATGAATAACAATAGCCATGAAAAATATGTTGGTACCTGGATAGAAATATTCGTTGAGGAATCGTCTTCCAAGGATGTGCTTGCAAATCTTGTCCAATGAAGTCTACATGAATGCCAGATCTCATAGGTTCATTGTATTTTGTTGTAGAAGGTCTTGCTTCTTCTTCTTTGTAACCAAGTCCAGTTCTATCATTGTAAGGTCATTGATTGTTGATGATTTCTTCCAATGCCGTTGAGCTATTAGCATAGTTTTGGACAGTTTTTCCCTTCTTCACTTCCTTACATAGCGAGACTACTTCGGCTTCTAATGCTTCCCTTTCTTGGTTTCTTTTTTCCAACTTCTTTTGAAGTGACTCTTCAATACATTTGTGTTCTTCAACTTCAATTTTGAGACCTTGAAATTGTTCTTCAAGAGTATTGGAACGTATCTTCTCTTCTTTTAGCTATTTTATAAGCTTGATTCTTCCGTAGAAAATTCTTCTATGGTCAATCCTTCTTCTTCATTGTTTTATACATCTTGTTTATTATGCTTGGACATAAACAATACTCTCTCACTGGCTTCTTATTTGTTGTCATTGTCTTCATCGGATGATGAGCTATATTCTTTAGAGAGAACGTTCCTTTTGGATATTTTCTTGTTGAATTTATTAAAGCCTTTCTTTCCTTTTGAGTTGCCATCACTTCTATTTGGACATTTTGCTGCGAAATGCCCAACCTCACCACAGCCGAAACATATCAATGGAATTTTACCTTTGAATTTTCCCTTACGAATTTTCAGTTTTCTCGTAAAGTAAGCATATTATTCATCTGAAAGACCTTCTCCATCATATCCCTTTTCTTCACACTTTTAGGTGCATGTATTTTCAATTGAAGGTTGTTTGTCCTTATTGATTTTCTTAGATGAAACGAACGTAGTTTCTAGATGTGAAGTACACTCTTCTTCATCAATTCTCATTTCATATGCTATGAGAACTCCATGTAATTCCTCTTTGCTGAGTTTTTCCAGATTTTCACTGTATTCTAAGACTGATACATTTGGGTTGAATATCCCTGGTAACGTTCTAAGAATATCTCGTATATTAGTCTTCTCGTCAACTGGCTCTCCCAACCCTTCTAGAGTATTGGTTATTTCATCAACGTATTGGAAGTATGAAGCAATGTTGCAATCTTCTTTCATTCTGATTTGCTCAAATTTTGCTCTATAGATTTGAAGCTTTGCTTCTTTGAAATTTGAGTCACCTGCATATATATTCTCAAGCTTTTCCCATACATTTTTGGTGGTTTCACAACCCAACACCTTATGATAAGCAGATTCAATAAGTCCACTGATAATAATATTCTTTAATTTTGCATCATTTACCAAATTCTTCTTACCTTTTTCATCCACGGTTGATGTAAATCCATTTTGAACAGTGTCCCATACTTCATAGCCTTGTGCCAAGAGATAGACCTCCATTATTCCTTTCCAGAGTGCATAATTATTTTCATTGAACATAGGTTACCATTCTTGGTATGCTCCATAACCTCCTTCTAGCTGTTAAACTGCTATTGAAGGAACCAAGCTCCGATTCCAATTGTTGGAAATATTGAGGGGGGGGGGGGGGTGAATCGCATTCCTTTCAATTAGAGCATCGCTAATCTTCAATTATCATTTTTCAGACAATGATAGCAACAAACAAGAGGAACACAAATGCACACAGTTTTTAAGGTGGAAACCCACTCTGGGAAAAAAACCACCTAATACTTTTCTAATAATTCTTTAATATTCAACTTCAATTGAAAATAAAGCTCCAACTTCCTAGAATCTAGAAACACATTCTTCTCTAGCTCCCACTAGATGGACGCTCCAATGCCCAAGATTCTTCAGTAGTCAACTGAACGGATGCCCCAACACCCAATGAGTTACAACTCACCCTAGCACCACCCTAGCACCCTAAAGAAGAATAAAAGAAGAATGGACTCCCATACCAGGGAAAATGGTCCACTTTACAATGATATAGAGTGATGCAGAAGAAGAAGATATACTAGACCATAACCCCAACTTTGACATAACCACCTAATGATGATCCTAGACCTCCCAACACTACCTCTTCAACCCTTGGCAGATAGACACTAGTACAATTTGTACAATAATGTATTTACAATGAATTAGTACAATGATACTTTATAGTGATCGTATACAAGACTTACCCACTTGAAGACTCTTATGTGATGAACTTCTTGCTACTATTCTACACCTTGGTTTCTCCGGGATCTTGTCATGCTACCTCTCGCCGCACCTTTTTCTTTTCTCCCGCTCTCGGAAAACCGGGGGTCCTCGTAGCCCTTGACAACACATGATCTAGCTTTTTATTTCCTTCTAGGAGATCGATATTGAATCTGGTGTATCTCTGTTTCAGATCCCCAATATCTAATTTTTGGTCCTGTAGTAGTCCTCTGAGTCATCTTTCAAATTCCATAGGTCTGACCAAATTTGGATTCTTCAAGGGAGAGTTATACCCAATATTTCACAATGCTCCAATTATGGACTGTTTCAGTAGAGAAAACTTGTATGACATGCCACATGTTACCGTTTCTTCATTCGGATCTGAAATTTATAGAGAAAAAACTAAATTTCGTGTACTTTCTTCTGCTTTTTATAGAATTCCAATCTGATACTTAGAGAGAGAGTTATGACGTTTTTCCCAAGGTGACTTCTTTGAGATGAATTTCAGGAGCTTGCAAAAACACTAACTTCCACAAATCATATCATTGAAACTATTGTGTACCTTGGTATGAAATTTTTACAAGAGCTTCCTCATGATTTTTTTTTCGCCTCATAAAAATTTTAACTTCTTAACCTTCGTAGAAAACAAGTTAGAGCGAACATGCCACGATGACCTATTTTAGATGGCAAAATCCCTTACATAAGGAGGAAATGAGGATCACAATTTATTTAAATGCTTAGGTTGGGAGGAGCTTCAACAAGTGAACGTGGGAGGGATTTTAGGAGCTTAAAAAATATTAATTATGACTTTTCAATGACCCATGCCCCAACCCCATGGGGTTTTAGCCCACTAACTGGGGGTACAAACTTCAAACATGAATATCTCTCAAATTGTGAAGAATTACATGGTGTGCCATATATCAATGGAAACATCTCGACAAGAAGAAACCATAAAAATAATTTCGACCTAGAATATAGTAATTTGCAGGTCAAAATTCTATGCAATATTGGGGTAGCCCTTGTGCTGCTGGCCGATATTAATCACAACCGCCGATCAAAAAAGACTCCCGCCTTGTCCCTCTCGTTCACGCGCACACTGTGTGAGGAACGTGGTCACTTTCTCGAAGAATGCACAACCCTGGAACTCATCCATAGATGGTATCCTTTACAACGAGTTTACTTTGTTGGATTACGTGCAACACAATTCACATATGATTTGTGCGCCGACAATCACCTTCTGGAAAATTGTCACTATATCCCTGGGATTCCGTGTTTCAGCCTCGCCAGTTTACGCCTCGCCTATAATCCGCCTCTCCCAAGAAGATGACATGGACACAAAATCCACTGACAACTCCACAACCTAAGAGGATGTGATGAGGAAATCCATCCTATTCTTGTCAGCTGAAAATCAACTAATCTAGGAACCCCTAGTTACCCCCAACCACTCTCTACAGAGAAGGCCAACATGCGCGTTATGCAAAACGCCTAATCATGTGGTCGCCACTTGCCTTGATTTATCAGTGTTACGATGTTGGTTCCTTGCCAGACCAAAACTGAGCTCGATGGGACCCCCATATCTAGGCTATTTTTCCTAATATTTTAGGGCAATCACTATGAACAATGCTATACCTATATCTCACGAGTTTGTCCTACCATCGATATGATTCATACCATAGAGAATAAATGGGATGATACCCACAGGCGATTTAGGAAGTACATCACCGCTAGGCCAGTGACCCCAGACCCACATGGGTGTGATGGGCAAACTAGGACGACACACCAACTGAGAATGACCCAGGCCAAGCCCAGGATAACATGTAGACTATGCGACCTGAATGACCATCGAGTTAATCAGTGTAGAGAACTGAAGCCCCTTGAAAATAGTTTCTGTACAATCTCTTCACTCCCTCAGAAACTTCCCTCTAACCAAGAGAATATCACGCAGAACTATTTCCGGATTTTTTCACACTTTCACCATACGATTAAATGTGTGCATCTCCCCAAGCTAAGAGCATCAAGAGCAACGTTAAGTTTACACTCCCCCAAAGAGTTAGACACACCCAAGCCAACAACACGGAAATGGAAGTAGAAGACCACCTCTTCTACAACAGATCCTTTTTAAGCATCCACTTCAGGCACAATGATTAGTGTTGATTCCCATACAATCTACTCAGTTGGCATAGTGGTACCATGCACCATCTTCACTGGCCAAAACCATGCACCAGAGTTATGGCCAAAACTGGATGGGACATGCCTCAAAAACCCCATAAACGACCTTTACCTAGAGAAATTCTACCCATAAGGGCCAAGAAGGCCCTGCCTTAGAGTGAGTGGACACAAACCCAACCACTTTAAATTTTTGACCAAAATTCTTATTATGAAACACACTCAAATTTCTGCCATGGATTACGAAACCGAACCTTACCTCGGATTTGCTGATGGAGCATCAAGATGGTCTCAAAATTTTTGCAGCAGCTGCCTGGGTCATCTATCACCCTGACCAATCACCACTCTACACAAACGATGTGTGCATCATTTCAGCAACAAAAAATAAAAAAAATATGACGTCGTCATCGGACTTATGTGCTACGCCCTCCATCAGGGCATCTGCCATATGCATGTCTACCTCGATTCCCAGTTAGTAGTGTCGCAGTTAAACCAAACATTTGAGACAAGAGATTCACATCTATTTAGAAAATATTTGCTTGCAAAAAGATAAAGTAGACAATTTGATTATATTACATTTACACATGTACCAAGGAATCAAAACGAAATAGTTGATTGCATAGCTAACAATAATATAAACTAGAATGCATCTCGAATAAACCATCATACATTAAAAACCAAAAACATAGATATCCATCATCATAACATCATCCATAAACCGAAATAGGTGACACAACATGTAGAGCTGCAAAAAATATCTCTCTCATATATATATATATATATATATCATGGTGTATATTTCTGAGTACAAAAATAGTGTCCCTAACCCATCGGCCAGCCCAAATATACACAAAAATTTGTCAAAAATAGGGGAATCATCCTCATAATGAGTGCTTTCCCCATGTATAAGTAAACTCTAGGGAAATTCTCCCTCAGGCGGGGCACCTGGACCCACAACTGCTCCCAGTAATCCTACTGGAGCCGCTGTCAAAACTGATACTGCCACCCGACATAAAATAGGCCGATAGTCCCTCTCCTTGGCCATCACTGTCTATAACCATACCTCCTCGAGGTTATCTAAAAAACCTAGAGAAGGCATCCCCTGGGTCAAGTGGTCCACTCGACCCCAGGCATGCTCTATAACTGACACCTGAGTAGTCAGCTCAGCATTGCAAACCTTTGCCGCATCAGCACATGCTGCCTCTGCATCGGCACAAACTCGCTCAGTCGCAGCCTAGGCATTAGTTGAGGTGTTGCCCTCCCCAGAAGGGCTAGCACCACCACCAGGTCCACCACCCAGAAGTTGTGCAGCAACTCCTCTCAGCCCCCCACGATTGCCCCGAGGTCTCTGAAGAGGACCGTGCCTGACCAATCGAGCCACGGGGTGACCTACCTCGTCAACATCTGCAAGAGTAACAAAAACTATGTCAGTGTCACCATCAAAACACATAAACACATATACCCTCACATAAATGCAGAAAACATAAAAAAACATACATGTTGGCCCCCAAGAATAACCAGGAGGGAGACCCATCTCTAGACCCCCCTTAAATTCCATCCCTACATACGGGAATGGAAAAAACATATGGGGGTTCACCTCAAACCAGGCCTCTGTCATGGCATTCTAGTAACGCCCCAGCATGCTCCCACCACCTCACGGCATCACCAGATCCCACCTCCTCATGCGAGACTCTCGTGGCCCCCTATGAGGCACTGCCACCACGGTTCATGGTAGCACTACCCTCTTGTATATAATGTTGGCATATGAAAACAAATTTGATCCATTACAAACCTTGTTGAGATGCATCACCATCCCATCATAGAAAAAGCAGGAAAAATAAAAGAAGTGTTTGGACCTCAGCTGGCACAAGACTCCAACCTGCGGGCCAGATGCTCGATGCAGAGCCAATGACCCTACAAGTCTCACAATCACTTCCATAGCACACTGCTCAACCAAATCTATCACTGAGGCAATGTTGATGCACCCCTCGATAAGAGGTACCTCGCCACAATGACGTGCCCAGAACCTCTCCAAATCCACCCTCCCAGAAGGGAGTTGATAGTGCAATGCCTCACCATGAGGCAGTAACCCGGTCACAAAATATACATCCATGTTAGGACGTATGGTAAGGTTAGTCCCACGCAACACAAGCATGTTACGCCTCCTACGCCAATGCTGGATCAAGTAACGAAGCAATCGGTCCTGCGACCAAAGAAGCTCATTCTCCACAAACTTCAAGAGTCTCCATTGCACCAGCTGACGGCACACCCCAACATCAAAAACCAATGCAGTATGGAGCTCAAGCCAATATCGCTCCCTCCACAACAACCTGTCATCCAAATAGGAACCCATAAGCAATAGGAAACATCAAAAAATAGGCAAAAACTCAAAAAAAATTGACTCGACCTTTTGCGCACCTATCCTTCAGTCGTGAGCGCTCAAGGCATGCCTATATTTTTCACAGGAATGATTAAGGCGAGCCAAAGAAAGGGAAAAATGAGTTTAAAGCACACAAATCCCTAGAAAATGCACATAGAGGGTGTGCCCTTGCCCTGATTGCCCGCACAATCTGGGGCAAAAATCACTCAGAATCTGTACAAACCAAGTTTATACGGACCTCGGCACCATCAAACTAAAAACATTAAAGTGCAGGATGTCATGGAGGTTTCCTGGGCATGATATCGCTAATCCCTGGTGCTCAGGATAACAACAATCGCAAGAACTGCTCCGCAGAAGCCTTTGACCTCTCAAAAACTCAAAAAGTACAAATGAATTAATTAGGGCTATATTCACCTATATATCGCCCTTTTCAAAAACTTTGGAGGACCATAATGAGAGATCAGAAGGTTCATTCTCCAAACCGAAAGCAACACTATGATTAACACTCCATAATGAAAAGAGGTGATGCCACACATTCGCACACCCGAAAAAATAATTTTTCAGTGCCAACAGGTATGCCCTCTCTCATCTTCTTTTTTAAATTTCATGACTTTCAATAATATTTGGTAAAGAAGATGCTTTCACTTGAGGTAGTTGTTTTTGCAGGAAAAGCTCACAAACCATTCACAGCTCCATCCACTGAAAGTTCCAGAGTAGGTATCATTCTACCCCCAGCATGATATAGTCCCAGAAAACTCTACATATCTTGTGTAATATTCCAAAATTAGCATGCAGCTAATTGGAAAATTGATTTTTGCTGTTTTCACTTAGGAGATGAATAAATGGGTAGGGAGGCCCATAAATTTCAGAAATAGGAATAAAATCCCTCATAATGTGAAAATGGATCATCATAGGAGCTAGATTTCACACCCTCATGTGTGAAAAGGGACATTTGCATGTGGACAAGGTCAAGTTTGACGAAGTCAACAACACTGGAATGGAAGGTGGAGTTCATCTATGGAGACAACAAGTGATAGTGGGAGGAAGATTCCTTGGTGGAGGAAACCCTAATGAGTGGGACCAATGGTGAGAGGGATTCCATTTGTATAAAAGGAGGGAAAGGCAGCCATAACAAGACATGAAATTGATTATTGATTTTAGGTATGTATGACTTTGTGTTTTCTTCAACTATTTAGTTGAGATTGTTGTGCTGCTTAGCACAAAGCATTCTTGTTTAGGAATTCCTTCTCCTTTCTTGAGAGGCCTCTTGGGGGAGCTTTCACTTCATTTCTCCACATCCAGGCTTAAGGCCAAGCCACCTCCTTCAGCTAGAACTTTATTTCTGCAGAAGTATAACGTTGTGTTGTAGGGTGTTTAGTGGAGGTTTCATAACACCACTTCTAGAGCTTGTTTTTCAGAGGAGGGAGCTTCCATTCCTCTGGGAGGTTAGTGAGGAAGATTATGTAGTAGATTTCATATATTAGCACTTGGCCAATACATTTTATATCTCCTACATCACAGTCCCTCTCCTTTACTGCGTTATTTCAACGTGTAATTGCAGTGAGGGTTTGTAGTGGTTGTTTGGAGGGTGATATATTCAGTGTTAGGATCAACCTTTCTCTTAGAAGATTAATTGGAGGAGGTCTATTAATATTGTACAACATCGTCTTCCATCTCCATCCATTTCTTTATTTGCAGCTGCTATTTAGTCCTAGGACTACAAGTCTGGCATTTTTTCCATTTTGTATATTTTAGGAAATCCTTTCTGGATTGTCTTGGAATTGTGTTTGGGAGCTTAGATATTCACTCCCAACATTGTATGAGCCATATATTTGCAAATTTATGTTATTTCACATTCCCATGTAGCAGTGTACTATCTATGACTGTGTTGTACATGTTCATGAACATTCTGCAATATAGTATCATTTCACTTTTGGCATATGTGTTCATGAGAGGCTTGTTTTCCTTGATTGTTTGAGTTGTATTGCACCTTTTTGTTGCTGATTTACATAATAAAATAGCTCCATGGTTTCCATACATTTTGGTATGATTTTATTCACTACTATTTCCAGCTTTGTGTTCATGTATTGCTGCATCCCCATTCCAGGATATTATAGTGTTATCAGAGCATAATCTTGGCTCAGCCTATGTATCTAAGCCATTATGCAATCAGGAGAATAAGAAGAAGAAGAGAAAGATAAAAATTATGGAGCGAATGAGTTTTCTCTCATCTCTTTTCAAAAGAAAGAAGGACCTCAACAAGGAGGTCAAGCAAAGAAGAGAAGAAAGAAGCAGTGGGACTATGCCCTTTCCTTTTGAAAAAGAGGACAAATTGCATAGAGATGAAGGTTACTTGGATCATGAGATTCTAAGTGAATACCTTGCTGAATACAAATCTAAACCTAGAGCCTTCAAGGAGACTCTAGCATTACCACAGTTCATTCAGCTAGAGGAAGGAAGGAGACCTTGCAGCAAAGGGAGAATCAAGGGAAATAGGTTTCTATTGTATAACTTTGATGGATCATCTACAACAAGGGCTTGGGCAAGAAAACTTGATGCATTCTTCCTACTACATCCAGTGGAAGAAAGGGAGGCCGTGGAGATTGCAGTGCTGCACCCTGAGGGTGAAGCAAACATTTGGTGGTTTAGCCATTTGATCCATGCAAGAGTGACTAAATTTGTTTAGTTTACTTAGAGGTTGATTAGAAAATTTTTCAAAGAGAAATCAGAGGAGGAGAAGCCCTCACCACCATTGGGGGAGACTTGTACCAGCGCTGTCACAACTTTAGAGGAGCATCCATCAACATCAGCAGTTGGGGGAGCCAACACATTGGAGGAAGGAACTCTTGCATCCATAAAAGATGTACCCAAGCTTCACCAAGGTATGATTAAATTTCCACTTTCTATTATTGCATCAAATATTTTAGAGGGTTGTGGAAATTTTCCTTTGCATGACCAAGGGTCAACACATACTGCTGATTTGGAGCAGCAAGATTGCACTACGCTGTGCAACCTTGAGTTATTCAAGGAAGGGATGAACCATCATCCTCATGTGCCATTTTTTAGTTGCACACAACACTTGAGGTTGGGGTGTGAATCATTGGAGGATAGGATGAACCTTGTCCAAAACAAACTCATACAAAACCATTTGTTCATCATTGAGTTGGAATGTAACACACCAAATACACCATTGAGGAGTTTTATAGCGCTGTCATTAAGCAGCAGTGAGGAGGTTTTTCCTCCAGCACACTTGGATCTTTATGGATTCAAGATGAACATTGGTATGAGATATTATCTAGGAGGTCTCCAGGGAGTTTCATTTCAACATCCCATGAAATGCAAGAAGAAAAATCTGATTTCGGAGGATGGTAGTCTTCATTGGAGGAGTACCAAGATGGAGCATGGTAGGAAACATCCACATGTGGATGAATGGGTGTGGACGGAGATCAAGAGGCTGGTGAGCCATTTGCATATTTATGACACTGTGTAGCAAGAGGCATGGCTGCGTTGGCTACCCTTGAAGGAGTTTGGCCATTATGTGACATATCCTCTTTCAAAGGGTATGTGGGAGGAAAATTTTTGGCAGGATACTTGCATGGAGTATGGATGCATTGTGTTGATATGACATCCTTCATATCAATCATTATGTTTTCATCACATGATTTGTATGATGGAGGTATGAGGAGGCAACAAATACTTCTTTTTCTTTAGTTGTTCTTGGGAGAGCATGGGCAGGGTTGCTCTCATACTTTACATGATGTTGCAGGAGTAGGAGATGGCACTTTCATGGTGCGAAGGGGATACTCATTAGCCTTGGATGATCAGGAGGTACTTCCACCTTGGAAGGAATTTCCCATATATAGTAGCATTATGGTTGATGTATTTGACAATGGACATATCAAAGAATGGAACTATGAGTTGGCAGGAGCTTATTTTCATAGACTAACATCATTGTCACTTGGGATTTGGGGTTTATTGATGGAGTATCCCCAGGATCACTTCACATTGGATGCACTTGGTGGACAAGTAGGAGGTCAGAGAAATGGAGTAGTGGATGGAAACACCTATTACAGAGATATGATCTTCTTAACTTGGGTTTCCAAGCATAAGAAGCATGATCTTCTGGCAACATATGATTCATTCCTCTTCATGGGAGTATATCAAACCACTATGGAGGACTTATTCATGGATCCATACATATTCTTACTTCCGGTACATGGTATGAATTCTATTTTTGCATTTATTAAATATCTAACATAGTATCTGCATACTCTTACCATTCCTATTCAGTACATTGCTCCACAAGAGGGCAAGCTTCTCTTTGGGCTCCATGACCAATTTTGGGCCAAATTATATGATGGAGACAACCATATTTTGTGTGGCCTTGGGAAATTGTTGTATTAATCTTTTTATGCTCAGTTTATAAACAATGCCATTTACTATTCATTAGTAGATGAGGTGACATGCACAACTAGCCACTTTTTGGGAGATAACTTGCCATGTCATGTTTTGCAACAACAGTTAGAAAAACTACATTGTGATCACATGGGAAACTGTTGGTACCTTTCAGCACTATATGAAACCTTTAGTACCTTTCTCAATTGGATGCCATAATATGATAATGTCATATTCATCACATATGGGATGGTTTGGGCCAGCTTGATTCACAACGTTGGAGAGGAGATATTTGGAGATATAGTCTTCATATTTCCACTTGAGGGAAACATTATTGCAGCCCAAAATCATCATATAATCTACACTTGTAATAAGTGGAGAGGAGGACAGCATGGGGTATGATATTTTTTCTACCATGATCAGATTTTCAGCCCACCTACATTGCAGGGGCCAAAGGTGGAGGAGGATTTGCATGAGTTACCATTTTGGAGGGTGGCTCATTTTTCATGGATGATAGATTGGGGATGGAGGATCCACATGGGAATGATGGTTCCCACTACATTTCATATCCAATTCCTTAAGGGGACCTCTAGACAACACCTTATCACCTGTTTGAGTACTCTACTTGTTCATGATGATAGTTATTCAGCTAGCATACATGCTTGGGAGGGGAAATATGGAGATTTATTGATAAGACAACATCTAATTCCTTGGAGGATTTTATCATATGTGGATGCTACAGCAAGAGGAGGGGAGACTTCTTAGTTCTATCCTTGTATTTGCTTGAGGAAAAGAAAAATTTGGGAGGGGAGGACTGTAATATTCCAAAATTAGCATGCAACTAATTGGAATATTGATTTTTGCTGTTTTCACTTAGGAGATGAATAAATGGGTAAGGAGGCCCATAAATTTCAGAAATAGGAATAAAATCCCTCATAATTTGAAAAGGGATCATCATAGGAGCCAGATTTGACACCCTCATGTGTGAAAAGGGACATTTTCATGTGGACAAGGTCAAGTTTGACCAAGTCAACAACGCTGGAAAGGAAGGTGGAGATCATCTATGGAGACAATGCAGTGATAGTGGTAGGAAGATTCCTTGGTGGAGGAAACCATAATGAGTAGTACCCATGGTGAGAGGGTTTCCATTTGTATAAAAGGAGGGCAAGGCAGCGATAGCAAGACATGAAATTGTTTATTGATTTTATGGTCTATATGACTTTGTGCTTTCTTCAACTGTTTAGTTGAGATTGTTGTGTTGCTTAGCACAAGGAATTCCTGTTTAGGAATTCCTTCTCCTTCCTTGAGAGGCCTCTTGGGGGAGCTTGCACTTCATTTCTCCACATCCAGGCTTAAGGCCAAGCCACCTCCTTCAGCTACAATGTTATTTCTGTAGAAGTATAACGTTGTGTTGCAGGGTGTTGCAGTGGAGGTTTCATAACACCACTTCCAGAGCTTGTTTTTCAGAGGAGGGAGCTTCCATTCGTATGGGAGGTCAGTGAGGAAGATTCTGGTGTAGATTTCATATCTTGGCACTTGGAAAATACACATTTTCTATCTCATACAATGCAGTCCCTCTCCTTGACTGCATTATTTCAGTGTGTAATTGCAGTGAGGGTTTGTAGTGGTTGTTTAGAGGGTGATATCTTCAGTGTTAGGATCATCCTTTCACTTGGAAGATTAATTGGAGGAGTTATATTCATATTGTACAACATATTTATCCATCTCCATCCAGTTGTTGAGTTGCAGCTGCTATTCAGTCCTAGGATTGCAACTCCGAATTTTTTTCCATTTTGTATTTTTTAGGAAATCCTTTCCGGATTGCCTTGGAATTGTGTTTGGGAGCTTAGATATTCTCTCCCAACATTGTATGGGCCATATATTTGTAGATTTATGTTATTTCACATTCCCATGTAGCAGTGTACCATCTATGACTATGTTGTACATGTTCATGAACATTCTGCAATATAGAAACATTTCACTATTGGCATATGTGTTCATGGGAGGCTTGTTTGCCTTGATTGTTTGAGTTGTATTGCACCTTTTTGCTACTAATTTACATAATAAAATGGCTCCATGTTTTCCATACATTTTTTTATGATGTTATTCACTACTATTTCTAGTTTTGTGTTCATGTATTGTTGCATCCCAATTTTGGGATATTACATCTTGACATCATTTCTCCATCAGAAATCAACCATAGGTTCCACACATCTGACCGTGTTTATCATCACCTCACCCTGCACAAGATTAACATCCTCGTTGGTCGGTAGAGCCTCCCCTCCATGGCACTCTTCACCCATGGTAGACCATATATCACAACAAAAGTGACGCCATGGCCATACCACTTGAGTCCAAGAAGCACCTCATGCCCATCCATCCACCATGCATAAGGTCAATTTTTACCATACAAGCTAAAACCCCTTTCCAAGATGGTCTAGTTGTACAAGCAGATCAAAAGCGTGCTATCGGGCCTCACATTTGGCCCACCATACCTCCACCAGCTTAATCCCATCTACGTTACTTTGTCATATGCTTCATCAATCACACACATGAGACCAACCAATGGGACCCCGACCCTTAGCAAAACACCTTCCTCACGCCATCTGTGAGTGAACACTTTCATGTTTTGGGGCACTTGTCTCTGTGTTTTATACAAACCAAATCCCATTATTTTATTATTTTGGTAAGTGTACAAAGACTGCAAATGGTGCACTATGTTCCCCACCAACTCATTCATTTTTTCTCCCATGGCAGCAGTCCCTAAATACCCTTTGTCGAATTATCACACCCTCATGCACAAGCCACCATGACATTCATAACCAATTTATACCCACCCTGGAAGTCCTACCGACTCCAGGAGTTTCCCCATAAGAAATAGCTATGACTGCCACCAAGCAGCTTATAATACTTCGAACTTTGGCCACAGAATCCCCCATCATCAGTTTTCAGTCACCCCTTGCCACCATGCCTATGTTAAGCCCATCACATCCAGGATCCTAATCCTTCATATCAGCGACCCCTCATTCGGTTGAGGCTTCCTTTTTATCGACTCCAACACATATTTTCCAAAAAGGAAGTGGTAACTTGGATCAATCGTCTCCACAAAAGGGGCATCCTCGGGTGGCACTATGGGAGACATCATTGCCCACATATGTCATCGATCCTCTTGACATTCGACTACAACACAAACTTTCATGTCAAGATGGTATCATCCCTTACAACCATTGCACTTTGATCAAATTCGTCGAAGACCCGTGCCTTCATAAGTGTCTCTTTCAACAACGATTACACGGGAAAGTACTAGCCAACACCTATGTGTACAATGTGTAGTTATATTCCATACCAATTTTATGCATATGGGTACCATATTCCGCCTATCGTCAAAGAAAAAAATGCCCCTGAGGGCATCAACAGTCGTTGTCATCAACCAACAGATCACTACCATATTACTGACACAGACAAAACATGTATATGTCAAATAGATTTGTTTAACTAGCCATGGCATTACGAGCATGGGACATGCCTGCCTCGTAGAATTTTTTTATATATTTTATTATATTTTCTTACATGGGTCCCATAGGACATTGTCATTCTTCAAACCAGTGCAGGGTGTCTCCAATTATGAGCTTCATGCAGGTCTCTCTCTCTCTACACACAGTATACATAAAAGAAACTATAATTTATTTCAACTATATAGTTCTTCCTAGACCTCACACATTAGGGGGAAACTGTTAACATTGGAAAATCATACAAGCAAAGATGACATTATTTAATGTCAAGAAAAAGGATTTACAGGGCTCAGAGAGATTATAGAATCTGGAAAGTATTTAAAAATCTCTAAGGTCTAAGGAAGAATCAAATTTGAGCAAGTAATATATGATTTTGCGCACAAAAACCTTCGAGAAGAGTGCCTTTGCATGCCTTTTGACCCGAAATGCGCGCAATCCTGGGAGTGGCGGAAGTCACTTTGTAGGACCACAAAAACCACACTCTAGGATAGTCATTTAACACTTGAAGCCGCCTAAGGATAGCCACCAAATCCTCCTTAGACATCAAGGGAGCACACAATGAAATAATTGTGGCACACAATGGAACCATCCTCCTCTCTTGGGTCACCATCGACAATGTACCAAGAGAGGGAAGGAGTATTTGAATTCTCCTATATAAGGCCACCAAGAGATGAACAACTTAAGAGCACACTGTTATGTTGGCCAGAATTTCCCCAAGAAATACCAGCAGTGTGTGATCCGGACCTGAGATAGAGGGGACTCAATTGTTGGCCATCCAATAAGTTTAGTCCACCACAATAGAGAGAGGGAGGCTTTTTACCGAGGAAAGCTTGGAAATAAAGACATCCTTGCATCGGGACTTAGAACCCAAGTTCTAAGGGCTGCTTGGCAAGTGGGTTAAAGTTTCATCCTCATTTCCTATGAGAACTCAATAAGAGGGGCCGAAAGAGCCACCATTTGGATTATTTAGTTTAGTTTTAGTTTGAATATGCATGTTATTTCTCTATCTAGTATGTTTATGCTCTAGCATGTTCCAGTAACTTGCTTGACTCCACTTATTTTTCTACCTGTGACCAATAACTTAAGAGGGTAAACCACACCCCTTAAGTTGGTGTGATTTCGTACATACGTGCACCAAACACACTAACATAACAATAATGTGAGATTGGTTGAAGAACAGGTTAAGGATATATAAATGAGTTAGTTTCATATTTTTGAAAAAGTGAATGGACTAGGCACCTTATCTATGGGTGTTATTGATGCCTCTCAAGGTGACAACATCCTCATTGGAGTCATTTCTTATAAAATTTTAGTTTTAGGACAAAGAGCTCATAGGTAATGAATTGAAACTAAATCTTTAATTTTTTCATAAAAAAATCAAGCACGTTGATAATTAATTTTCTAGTGCCAGTTCAAAAAATTTAAAACAAGAGCGTTGACAAATCATATTTCCACCTAACCTATCATCATTTGACATATGGCTCTAAAATATCAATTGGTATCTTATCATATTATCATCTAATAGGAGACACTGACAAATATGTTGGTAGCATATCCTATTATCATCTAATAGGTGGCACCCACAAATCAAATGGAAAAACTCTATTTTACTTTTTTTTTCCTATAAAAGAAAGTAACTTTTGGCATAGTTTCCAAAATGTTGAAACGAATTTTTGAAAATAAAAATAGCTCTTTATTGGGAACAAACACCTTAGAAAAAACCTCTTTTATTTTTTACACAACTCTCATGGTTTAATAGATTAGAATGGATCTTTGAAGCCTATTTTTCAGGAATTCTCCGGAATTACTTTTTTCTATATTTAGAGAAACGCCTAATCAACTTTTAATTGGAGATCCACCTCATAAATTTGACTTGGGAATAGTATCTTATCTCTTCCTTGATTTTTTGATTAAGTAGGCTAGAGATGGGAGCAATTCAAAAAGTAAAAATACATATATATTGGGATGGAAAAGATCTAAAGAAATAGGTTCTGATTTTTGGGCTAAAAGTAGGGGATCATTTTTATATTCCAAGGAGAAAGATCAGGCCAATATTCAGTAAACAGTGGTCCAAAAAACTCAACCTTTCGAGACATTTTTGAAACCTATTCTAGTTATTGTTTATATTTATTATTATTTAATTTTTTATGAGTTGTATTATTTTATTTTTATTTTTCAAAAGACATTTTATTCAAAAGTGTTGGACACCTAATCCTCTAAGGGTTGGTGTAGAAGGCGAATAGACATAGGAATTCCAAGAGACATTGGGAGATGAATCCAAGGGTCACAATAGTGTATTATAAATGTGCATCATGTGAATAATATGGTACAGGTAGATTATATTTCTCATCTATTTATTTCCATTCCATTTGTGTCTAACATGGTATCAGAGACGAAAAATTATATCCCTGTTCAAATCTGAGGCACTGGTTTTGTGGAAAATTCTATGGTCAATCCTGATTCCCTGGGATCTACAACTCGGCACTCTACCATTCTAAATAGTCACTGGTCCCATCGTACCAACCATGCTTCTATATATTAATTTTATATGAGATTATTCACACTAGTGTAACCGTAACATCTTTCTATACTTGTCACCGAAATATTTTCTACCATGCACCTAGTTTTTAGTTGAGCAATATTCAGGTGTAACGCTCTAGCAAGAATTCTATCCCTAGTGCAACGCTTGACTCCTAATATGCTCGAATCACTCTTCCCATATTAGCTTGAGAGGACATCTGTTGCTGCCAATAATAAAGCAGGGCTAATGTTGTGGGTTTTGACATCAAACGAAGAACATGTAACCCAGACATAGCACAAGCCCTTTCAAAAAAAAAAAATTGGAACTGACTAAAGGAAACATACATTGTTAATAAAATGGTGTGAAAAACACATCCTAGTTGAACCTCATCCATGGCTTGTAACTCTGCTAGAAAAATCATGAATACTTCTTCCGGAGTGGTCAACTGCCACACCTCACTTGTTAATGCTACAATGAAGGGGCACACACTGATATCCAAATTATGGACCATAAATGGAAATTTCTTGCTCTTGTGAACCACTTGATCATTTTCCATCTTGCTAATTAGTCCTTTAATTTTCAAAATTTAATTCCCCGAAATAAATTCCTTCTTGTCGTTGGGTTTCCTACACAACACTCCTCTCAACATCCTCGACCTTCTGTCTAGCGTTTCCAACTGCATCGACACCTCTTGTCCAACCTCTTCCTCTTGATATCTCCATATATCTTCCAGGGCCTAGCCTGCACTCCCTCCACCATATCAACTCCTCTCCACATGGAGTCTCCCCCTTTGGCTCCCTCACACCCGGGCGAACTCCCTCACACCTCCAAAATCTCCTTCACACCCCCAGTTTCTCTCCCACGATAGCTTTGCTCCAGACTCATTGGTTCCTCTCCCCTAGTTGCTCTCCCACTGCCCTCCCATACAACGCTCCCTTACAACACTCCCTTACCACCACTCCCAGTCCCTTGCGGCAATTTCTTATGGCAATTAATACCGCTCCTCCTATCATACCCATACCACCGCCCTCCAAACCTACAAGTCTATGGATTATTGAGGACTAGGCTAAGTTTTTCCACCCATAAGTTTGTTTTTTTAGTAAATAAAGGGTAGAAATTGCCAAAATTCTGCCATTTATATTCCCATCCCTCCACCAACCGGGAATAAAAACTACGTGAAAATCTGGTGGTCGAAGGGATACAAACATTTTGGCCTATACGAAGCAGTGAGTCTTGACCACTAGAGGTGTGCTCTAGAGTTGTTATTGATTGCGGTGAAATATATGCATGGGTATTCTTTGTGTGTGAAGTATATGTGTTGAATCATATATTTTCAATGCATCCAAACCCTTTATATATTGAATGTTGGAGCATTGATATATATATTAAGCACTTGAAATTACCTTCTGTCACCATGCATTGAAAACCATTGGTTGTCCCATCACCTGTCATGCTTGGTGTGTACACTAATAATGCAACATTGAAGACCTAGTATGTGTTAGTGTATTCCAGTCCTGCCAGTCACGAGTGTTCAAATATTCACTTACAATGTTTTTCTAGGGTCTTAAGTCAAATTTGTATTGTTTTAGTAGGTCTTCAAATAAAAATTTGGTCACTAGCTAGTGTGTCTAGGTGTGTTACTACTCCTTTCAATTCATGTTTTGGTCATGGCCATCATTCATTTTGATGAGTCACCATTGAAAAGTATCAATAATCATGCTAGTTTTTTTCACCATGGCTTGGTGAAGGTCTTGGTTTTCCATCATCTATCACAAATCAAATTGTCATGGGAAGGTTTTGTATATTCAAATTCTCTTTTGTCTTCTCCAACTCAATCTAGCATTCACTCTACAGCCTTGGCTTCACTAGTATATCAAGAGGTTGCTTTGTCAAGCAAACCTACCAAAAGAATTCCTAGGGAAAAGGTGACACAAACATATGTCAAACGTAAGAGGCTTGTTTTTTCTCCAAATATTTTTGAAAGGGCCAAGTCTACATCAGGTGAACATGGATCATCATCATACCATGAGGCACCATTGCAAGATGAGGAGCCATTCCATCCAGAAACTGACATGGAATAATTGGAGGTGAATGAAGAGAAAAAAACACCAGAACAGATCATCATAGAAAAGGATGCTGAGATCAGAGAAATTAAGGAGAGTTTGTCAAAGGAAAACTTCTTGGTTTCATTCTTGCAGCAAGAGAATATGCAATTAAAGGTAAATCAACTACTCTTAAATAAGCCCAAGGTTTATTTGAGAAAAGATTATGTAAAAGGTAAAGAAATGGTTGATATTGATAATTCATATGATCAGGAATAGTAGGTTAGTAGAAATAGACCAAGGAAAAGAGGCCTCAAGAGGGCACTTGAGCAGCAGAAAGAAGCATCTCCACCAAAAACTCAAATGACAGTTGATGAGATCATCTTGGTAGAAATTGAAAAGGACAAGGTAGGTTGGATTGATAGAGTGATTTGCCACATGGATATGCTTCTCAAGAAGGAAAATAAGAATAAAAGCTTGAAAATACACATGGCCATGCATTACTATACAAGAAATCAAGTCTCTGAGGTAAGAATCAAGCAATTGAAGAAAAAGCTCAAGGAAACCCAAATGAGGAAAAAAGAGAAGGATAAGTTGGATTTTCTTTCCAAGGCCCCTCTCATAGCATGACACATAATCAAAAGCTTCATGGAATAATTTTGGCGAAGTTTTGAAGAAATTTTGGAAATTTTTGGTTTTTTGAGACTTTTGGCTAATTTGGAAATTGCAAAACAACCAAAAGTGTAGCGCCTTGGCACTGTGATTTTTCCTCAAGAATCCAAATGAAAAAAAAATGATATTCCTAGATAGATATTGAGCCATACATCTCATCTATCCACCTATGGTGCCTTTTCAGTAATCTGGTTGAGAGAGAATGTCAAAAAAGGGGTCAGAAACACACTTTCTAGCACTATTTTGAAACAGGCACTACACTTTTGGGAGTAGATGTTGGAAAATCAATTTTTATCCCCCACGAGGTGTCCATTTTTCTTTCTTGAGGTGTATAATGACAAAGAAACATCCTCATACTTCAACAACATCTTTTAGAAGTGGATTTGGATCATGGGAAGGCCTCCAAAAGCCTCTCACAAGCCAGGTGTTGCGCTTTATCAGAAGTGCACTGCACTTTATCAGTTGGGTGTTGCGCTTTTTCCTGTAGTGCATTTTTTCAAGTTTTTTCTTAGTGAAGCTTGATTTGATATTTTAATTACTCTATTTAATTATTTATGTCATGTAATTAAGGGTAAATGGGCATTTTATGGTGTAATATCCCAAAAGGGAGAATGTAGTAATACACAAACACAATGTTTGAAAAAACAGATTATGTACACATAAGTTATGGTAAAAACAGATATAGACAAAATAAGTGAGCCATTTTATTATGTGGACATGGATGATAAGTACAACAGTGCATAAAATATAAGCACTCAAGCTAATAAATTTTCCTAGAATGACCCTGAGATCATGCCAAAGTAGGCACTACGTAACTGGAGCTGCTAGAAGATGAATACAACACTATCCCTTTAGCTGATGATGAACTTACAATTTTTGGATAAAAGGGAAAGTGTAGATATATAGTCCTCTAGAGCTCCGATGATGCCAATATTGCAGATCTGGGCAATATGATGGAAACCCAAGATAACCCAGAAAGGAAATCCAGATCTAAGAAGATCATAAATTCACCCTCCTAGGGTTTGATCCCTTGACTACTGGGTTATGAAGGTATGAAGCATAAACTGATGTAAGATGGCTGCAATGTGTTATAGATCAGATGTGTTACCTATGTAAGTAGGCACATGAAATCCCCCATGGGTAAGGGTGGGATTCCCGCTCGAGAACACCCTATGCTAAACAACAATACAGACTTAGCTAAACAACATAAGCATGCACATAAATGTCAAATGTCAAATATATATCTAAAAAAATCAATAATAAATAATTAAAATCATGCATCTAATGTTGCCTTCATCTTCATTATATATATTTTCATCTTTCCCATGCCTTGGCCCACCCCATAACTACGCTGCACAAGTGGACATAGGTATCCATGTTGACTGCCTTATCTCTCCATGATCTCTGCATTTAATGTTAACCCCTTCCATCATGTGTGCACTAATGCACCAATTCGTCCATCATCTCCTCATTTATTACTCTATGATATTATTTTGATTCCTCCTAGATCTTGTTTGACTCCTTCATCTCTCCATGTTCTTTCTTATTGATGATGTTTGGTCCCCACTCTTAATTCATTAATAAACTTCTCCACTATTCCATGATTTAGCTTTATGAGCTAATTAACCATGTTCACACTCTTAGAAGTGGATTTATTCATATTAAGGGGTTATGGGTCCCTCCACCCATTTATTTACTTAGTTAAGAAAAATAAGTAAGAACTCTAATATTCCAATAAACAGATGTAAAATTTGGAATATTACAGGCCTCCTTGCCAAAATGTTGCTTTTCCTCAAGAAACTGAAAAGGTATATGCTCCACCCATCTATCACCTTCCAAATGGCATCCTCACAAGGAAGGCCTTCCCATTTTCTGCAATATGTTATGCATTCCCCTCTCCAAAGTTGCCTCTCTAGAATCTCTAGAGTGACCTCCAATTGTGTAGTTAGATGTCCCTCATCTTCAATGAAGTTCCAAGTGACAACCACAAGTTGTCCTACATCATCAAAAATACATTAGATATATGAAATGAAGTGGTTCCTCCCACAAAAGGAAAGTCCCAATTCACAAAATATTCCTCCACCCCATGCTTCATGAAGTAGACTATGTCTCTCCATGCTTTCATCTTTAGCCTTGTTGGCCTTGTTGGATCCAATCATCATCCCAACATTGTGAAAAAGATGAAGTAGAGACATATTGGTAGACATGAAAGATTTCAAACCATATTCTCCCAATAGAACCCATTGCATCAAAGCTTCTTTCTGCCACACCATACCATCATTGTACCAAGTGGGTTGACCATATTCTCTCAAGAGGAGCCAATGCAAAAAAGCATCCTGCTGCCCCACCACTAATCCAAAATATTTTGCTTGAGATGTATGAAATAATTACATGTGAAAATTGTAACTTTAAACAAGAAAACTTAAAGGAATAAATGGAAAGAGAGAGAAGCAATTAACATCATGCAAGAAGACACATATTTGATATCAAAGTTCGTCCAGGAGGGAATATGTCTCATGGTTCCGCCCCCTATTTCTAGGCCTGCTCATGGTTTTGCCTGCATGGAAAACTGTGCCCACCTCGAACTGTGTGTTGCCTTGGCTTCCGTGTTTGCATTTGGTTTCAATAAATTAATATTAAAACTCAAAATTCATGCTCCATTCCTCCATGTCCTCGAAATCTGTGCTCAGGTCTGCTGGCTTGGGTGCATCTGAGAGAGACAGGTTAAATAAGAATGGATGGGTGGATTAATCAAGGCGCGTCGGTTGATGCAATGGAAAACTTGGAAAAATGGTGGAGGAGGGGTCGGGGGATCAAATACCACCCCTCCATTTTAAGACATTTGTTGTAACGTTATATCCACAATTAATTTTTTGGTGCACCATGGGTGGGTGGGGTCCGCAACACATGGCCCGACCCAACCCATTTACATTGTGTATGGTGGTTGTGTTTGTTATATGTTATAACATATAACATATATGTTTTAATGGTCACATTGTTTGGTTTCAACACAACTTACCATAACCCATTAATACTCAATTACAACCATATGATTCTTTTTTATTTGTATTTGTTTTATATTTTTATATAGTTATTTAAAATAACTATTTTAAAACTTAAATGTTATATAGTTATTAAAAATAACTATTTTCTAAAATGATTTTGTTGGTTTAAAGATTATGAATTTTTTGTGTCTTTTTGTGCAGGTTGAGGACCAATGGAGAAGTTCCATGTGTCAATAGCTGAGGGGCTTCCATGTGGGTCCCCATGTTCCTTGTCTTACAAAACTTCAAACTGCTCTAACTCCCTCATACGAGCTCGGATTGACACGCTGTTTGCACCGTTGCGATCAGGGAGACAAGATATTAAATCTAAAGTTGAGTTTACCACCTTCTTGAAACTTTGAATTTTGAACCATTTTCCAAGCCATTAGTGTCTGAAGATCCATCTGGATGAATATTCCATACTGAGGAGCTTTTATTCCTCCAAAAGAATCAAAAGAATCTGCATTTCCTTGTACTATGTTTGCACCACAAGCATCCTAAAAAATTCACCCTTCCTTCTCCTTCACCCGTGTCCTTCGAAGCCATAAGTGATGAGCTGACACCTACATCCCCTGCAAACATGTAGTACAATCTCCTACAAATACCTTCTCCAATTGACCAATCTATGACCCAAATATTCCCATACTTGCCACGAGTTTATAAGATGTACTCGGTGGTCAAGTTTACATCAAAAGGGAATCATACCCCAGACAAGACATCATCATCGTATTTGAAGTGATGGAAAACACATCATCACTTTGACATGAAATAAATGCATCACACGACTCATAAAACAAGTCCAACAACATCATCATCGCATTTAGAAGTGATGGCAAACACACCATCACTTTACATGAAATAAATGCAACACATGACTTATAAGGCCAAAAAATATCATTGTCGCTTAACAAGTGATGGAAAACATATCATCACTTTCTCAATTAAAAATGTGACAAATGATTTAAAAACATGGCCATGACAAGCTAGCATATCTAGAAAAAAAAATAGAGAATAATCATCGCTCACTTATTAAAGTGAGTGGCTCATTTCCCTATGGTGAACTTGCTTGTCGATCATCTCTTTTGACTGGTGTATGCATGAGTGCTTTTTCTTTAAGGCATTGCTTTGGATGGAGTCTCCAACACGTGGCTCTTTGGTGGCCACTTTGGTCGTAATGGGTGAAAAAGGTATTTTTCCTCCAAACCTGCTTAATTGATTTCTTTTCCTGTTGGGGAGAAGGCTTTTCACGCCTCATCCTTCATTCTACTACCATCCTTCTCCAACACTTATAAATCACATGGTTATGTAAATCACAAAAATGGCATGTTTTGCGATGCCATGATTTACAACCGTGGTTATCAACATTCCTATAATTAAAATTCACTATGGAGTAATGAGACTTATTATACCTTCTATGGTGGTCCCTGGTGCGATCATGGTGATGGGAGCTTGCCTCAGCCCTTTCACTGCAACATGCGCTGCCATGGGATGATGGAGAAGTGTCCCCATCATTCCTCTTCCCTGGAGAGTTCATAAATATCTTTTTTCCCTTGATGTCCTTTGAACAACCTTCTTCATTGTACCCCAAACCTACATAACAAGGTCACTGCAAAACCTCCAATGGTTGAGTTATGCCTTGGCCACGAATGCCAAGTCCTCCTTCTCTATACCCCATCTTGGTGAGGAGTCTCCTGCCGGTACTTGCAATGGGTATTGACACACTTCCAACCGAGATATATCATGTGAATAAACTGAAGAGAAATCAACATTTTTTACCTTAGCTGTCGATTACAAAATAGGTGAAGAAGGCTTCTATAAGCCTTTGTTGCACTTCACTTCCTCCAAGGCCTCTGTCGTGGCTTGTAGCTAAAGTTGCAACCACTGCTTCTCCTTCTTCTCTTCCTGTAGGAGTGCCTTCAATATATCATGATCTGCTTGAATAATTTCATTGTTGCGCTGCAATTATTCCCACACCTCTGTCGTGGCTTGCAAATGAAGCTACAATCAATGCTTGTCCTCCTCCTCTTCTTGTAGGATTGTCTTCAATTCATCGTTCTCTACTACTTCCTTTTCATAAGCCTTGTACAACATGTCTGCTTTCTCATACACCCTGAGCATGTTTTCGTACATGTCTTTGAAATTATCCATGGCTCAACTCAGCGAATGTTCAATGTTTACGCCTGCAATCCAATCAGCAAGGAGACCTGCTTTGATACCACTTGATCCAGGGCAAATTATTGATACCTTTAACTAAGAAATTTTACTTTGGCTGATGTATTAGAATTGAATTTAATTAAAGCGATACTAAACATAAATGAAAAACTACATGCTGTAAAGAAGAGGAACATAGCATGTCAAGATAAGAAATCATAAGAAAACATCGTTTGATAATGGAGTTTGTCCAGGAGGGACTACATCTCTGGGCCTCGATGTCAAGATGGTGTAGGCCGCTGCATTAAGTGTTGTAATAAGAAGATGTACATGGATGTGTTTCCTCTGACATACGAGGAAAATTCCCTCACGCAGGAGTGGCTAGACCTCTTTACGAGATGTTCCACAGCCGGAACTCTCATGCATAAAAAGGAATCCTATCAGTATGACAATAGCTCACACATAAAGACTTTGAGTATCCCGCCAATCATGGAAAAAAAGGGATCTCAACAACATACATGAGTATCCCTCCAATATGGCATCAAGGGATCTCAAACATAATACAAGTCCATTACAGAAATTACATCAATAACAAAACAAGACAAGATCCCACAACTCATACATCAACAGGGATCTGTACAGTACTATGCATCTCAGGACCAAAGAAGTACATGAAATCAACTCATCATATACCTCACGCTGAATATGAATGATGAATGACTGATGTCGCTGTTGGATCTGAAATTACCATCAAAATCGTGGCATCAAAAGGTGTGAAATTGACTTCTCACTCATTGAAAGCTGACACCTGCAACTTCACTTCAAAAAGTGACCAAAAAATATAAAGCTCAGATGAAAAATCTGAATGTGGAATCAGATTTGTGGCGTCGAATAGTGTGAAAAGGACTGTCCATTTGCTGAATTCTAATGAAATGAAAATCTGGGGCAAAAAGGAATCTTTTAGATTCCCCCTAGATTCCTCCACATAACCGCTCCATGGGTGGACTGGAAATCTGCAACTCAAAAGGCAAATCTGACCTCCCCATTGCATTCCTTGCAAAAAACCGTGAAAAATGACTATAAACTTGACTATATTCTGACGTGGAGAAAAATTACCTCCTAGGAAAATTTCAAGGCTCATGGTTCCACTCCCTATTTCTGGGTTTGCTCATGGTTCCACCTGCATGGAAAAATGTGCCTACCTCGAACTGCTTGTTTCCTTGGATTTTGTGTCTGCACTTGGCTTCAATAAATTAATACTAAAACTTAAAAGTAATATTAATGCAGTGATATGTGGTTTAACAAAAAGTTTCGTTGGGTGAAACCCATGAGACCTAGGTTCAAATCACATTGAGTATATTGTCATGCTATTATCTCGGCTCAAGGAGTAGACTCCCCCATACTCATTTGGGGTCTCGGATCTTGCTAAATCATAAAGAATTTGCATATTTGGCTTGCAGGTTGCCGAAATATGATAATGGTGTTATAAGGTAGCCACAATGATTGATCTAAGGACCTCCCTTAGATTAGTCTAAAGAGTTATCGATTCACCATTGTAAAAAAGAAAATAAAATTGAAAGTCGTGCTCCATTCCTCCATGTCCTTGAAATTTGTGCTCGGGTCTGTTGGCTTGGGTGCATCTGAGAGAGATGAGTTTAAATAAGAATGGATGGGTGGATTAATCAAGGCGAGTCGGTTGCCATAATGGAAAACTTGGAAAATGGTGGAGGAGGGGTCGGGGGATCAAATCCCACCCCCGACCCAACCCGTTTACATTGTGTATGGTGGTCGTTTTTGTTATATGTTATAACATAAAACATATATGTTTTAATGGTCACGTCATTTGGTTTTAAAACAACTTACCATAACCCATTAATAAGCAATGACAACCATATGATTCTTTTTTTATTTGTATTTGTTTTATATTGTTATATAGTTATTTAAAATAACTATTTTAAAACTTAAATGTTATATAGTTATTAAAAATAACTATTTTTTAAAATTATTTTGTTGGTTTAATAATTATTATTTTTTTGTGTCCCTTTGTGCAGGTTGAGGACCAATGGAGATGCGCCATGTGTCAGCAACTAAGGGGCTGCCATGTGGGTCCCACGTGCTCACTGGGACGCCATGTGGCACACTGTGGGCCCCATGTTCCTTGTCTTACAAAACTTCAAACTTCTCTAACTCCCTCATACGAGCTCAAATTGATGCATCGTTTGCACCGTTGTGATCAGGGCGACGAGCTCTTCAGTCTGAGGCTGAGTTTTTCACCTTCCTAACACTTTGAATTTTGAGCCATTTTCCAAGCCACTGGTGTTTGAAGATCCACCTATATCAACCACATCATCATCATACCAAGTATGGTGTCCATACTCTGCTAATAAGAGCCATCATAGGAATGCCTCTTGCTACCATCCTCCATCATTACCATGCAAGGTAGGGGAGTATCTCAAGCCGAACTCTCCCAAGAGTAACCATAGCAATAAGATATCTTTATGCATCTTCAAATCATCATGTGAATCATGGAGCAACAACATACTGATTGACATGTGGAATGTCATATCAGCCTAACAGAAATAAACTCTATTATCACGCATCATGACAGTGTTATGCCATATTACAAACAATACAAAACACATAAACATGGGAGATGTCATGTGATGGCCAAACTCTCTTAATAAAAACCAAAGTAAACATTCCTTCTTTTTCTGCATTCTACCATTGATATGTAAGGCATGGGTCAAATAAATAAGAGCCATTAGGTTTTAACCATACTCACCCAAGAGTAGCCAGTGAAGCCATGCCTCCTCCTTCATTACATCAGTGTTGCGCAAGGCATGGATCATGAAAATATGTGTTGTTGGGTAGTAACCATACTCACCCAAGAGCAACCAGTGTAACCAAGCTTCTTGCTTGCCTGTATCATAGCTTTTCAAGTGGCTTTACAACCCCTTGCTCCACATCAACAACCATTCATCCCAATGCGGGTGATGGATCTTATTTTGCATAAACTTGGTATCCTCCCATTGTAGGACACCAACCTCCTCAAACTGTTGAAGAACTTTTCACTCCATGATATGTTGAAGTGCACCTCCCATTGGATCTCTCCATAATCTCCTCTCATCATTGACCCTCCAAAACCCATAAGGTTCTGAATATGCTGTAGGTAGAAGCTTCTCTTTGAGCTATGAGATGCTCATTGAGAAGGTGTCATCTTGAAAAGGGAAAATATTTCCCATCTCAATATTTCTACCATCTATCATCTAACTCTCCAATGCTTCATGAGTGAAGCTGCCATTGGAATGCTCCAAATGAATGGGTCCTCTTCTCATCATTACTGCTCATTAACAACGATGTATCTGCTGTCTCATGGCAAGGCACAATGTTGAACTCATAGCCAGGCATTGTACATAGGATCATACTCATCCCATCTTCTGAAACTCCACACTTCAACTCAAGGGGAAAAGTGTAGCTCAACAATGACAAACTGGGATAGCTCTGCATCTTTTCCTTGATTATATCAAGGGTCCTCTACGCAGTGATATGTTGCTGATTCAAATCAACATGTTGTGCTAATCCTTGGTTATGCAATGGCCCTGATGGCATGTCCTCACAAGCTTCAATAAGAGGTACCAAAATAATATGGGATCGAAATTATTGCAAACCTTGGACCAACTAATTTTGGGGAACGTATTTCAAGATCACAAGAGTTATTTCAACTGGTGCAATGTTCTCTCCAACTGCTGGTAAGAGCGATGGGTGATCTTCTATCAATGTACCAACACTCGAATCTACCTCCTCTTCCTCATGCATCTCATGAATCATGCATGGGACTCTATATGTCAAGATCTTAAGACTACCTTGCAAATATGCAAGTGCCTCTTCCCCTGATACAAGTACTTCTGTAGCTGGTGGTGAATGAAGTGACTTTTTTTCCAGAGTGACAAGAATGACATTCTCCCTTGGTTTCTTAGGAAATTTCCCTTTGTGATATGTATTTGGTTCTATTTTATCATACTCCTTCCTTATCCTTTGAAATAAGTCTAAATATTTAGTCACCTTTGCATGCTCCATGTGACCAAACCACCATTCATTTTCCTCACCTTGAAGGTGAAGAATTGCAATCTGAACAACCTCTTTCTCAGCTACAAGATGTAGTCAGAAGAATGCATCTAACTCTTTTCTCCAATCCTTTGTAGTGCTTGAGTAAGATCCATCAAATGTAGGCAAATAGAATCTATTGTGCCTCTTTCTTCTATTACTGTTGTAGGATCTCTGTTCTTCCTTGAGTTGGAAAAACTGTTGGAGAGTTATATTCTCCTTGAATGCTCTAGATAGTGCTTTGTAATCTTCAAGATATAGACTTAGAGTCTCATGAGTTTCAGGTTCCAAATTTATTCTATCTCCATACCATTCACTTTCCTATTCAAATAAAGTGGGCATAGTATATCTTTGAGGAGCTATATGCTTCTCCGGTTTTCTTTGCTGCTGATAAGAAGTATTGGGACCTTCTTCATTCTGAAACCTTCTTGAGGTTTCTCTCTTCCTTTATCTCTTCATTTAATTGATATAATTGGAGAGATACTTCATAGTTCTAAAGAGAGATGCAGTAAAACTTAATCCCTCCATTATTTACAAATATCTACTATCTGATTTTCTTATGTTGTCAAGAATGTCCACAAGCTGAGCCAAAGAACATGCTCTAATTCCACTGTAATATCCCAAAAAAGAGGATGTATTAATACACAAACACAATATTTGAAACAACAGATTATGTACATATAAGTTATGATCAACACAGATATAGAAAGAACAGTTGAGCCATTTTATTATGTGGAGATGGATGATAAGTACAATAGTGCATAAAATAGAAGCACTTAAGCCAAGAAAGTGGCCTAGAATGACTCTAAGATCATGCCAAAGAAAGCACTGCATAACTGGAGCTGCTGGAAGCTGAATATTGCACTATCCCTTCAGCTGATGATAAACTTACAACTGCTGGATGAAAGGGGAAGTGCATATCTATGGTGCTCTAGAGCTCTGATGATGCCAATATTGCAGATCTGAGCACCATGATGGAAACCCAAGATAACCTAGAAAGGAAATCTAGATCTAAGAATATCAGAAATCCAACCTCCTAGGGTTTGATCCCTTGACTATTGGGTTATGCAGATCTGAATCATAAATTGATGTAAGGTGGCTGAAATGTGTTATAGATCAGGTCTATGCTTAGAGGATTGATCCCTCCTTTATATCTCCAAGCTAGAAGCTTGAGATCTAGCTTCTTCTTCCTCCTCTCAAGTTGAAAATTGTTGCATGAACAACAGGAGGGAGATGCTGATTCCTACTGCAAAATATGTCTATTCAGCTCAAGGATGATCGAAATAATAAGTAAAAAGCGAGGGCAAGATCCCTCACAATATTTCCAGCTGAAGTATTGGAGACTTCCCTCCTCCTTTGGATCTACAGGAATGGACTGCACAATTCTTGATGGGACTGCTACTACATGGAGGTATGATATGCTTGGCCTGATGCCTGATATGGATATGAAGTACTCGAAGATTGATCTTGAAGCTCAAATTGAAAGGATGAACCCTCCACTAGTTCCTGAGTTGAAATACTGAAGGACAACCTCCTCCTCTTAAAACCTAATGAAAAAATGTGTTATTTGTGAATATTTATGGGATGCAGAGAGTAGGAACAATGTGGAAACAATGCATGATGATGAATGGCAACTCAGAATAACCTTTCTAGAGTAGGCACTCGAATTCCCCCTTGGCTAAGGGTGGGATTCCTGCTCGGGAACACCCTGTGCTAAACAACACTGTAGACTTATCTAAATAGCATAAGCGCGCATAGAAATTTCAAATGAAAAATCTAGATGTAAACAGATCAATAATTAATAATAAAAAGCCTACGTCCAAAGTTTCCTTCATCTTCATTATATAGATTGTTAGCCTTCCCATGCCTTGGCCCACCCCATAACTATGCTGCACAGGTGGACATAGGTCTCCATGTTGACTGTGTTTTCTGTCTATGATATCCATGATATTTGCATGTAATGTTCACCCCCTTCCATCATGTGTGCATTAATGCACCACTTCCTCCATCATATCATCATTTATTGCTTTATTATCTTACTTTGATTCCTCCTAGATCTTATTTGACTCCTTCATCTCTCCATGTTCTTTCTTATTAATGCAATTTGATCCTCACTCTTAATTCATTAATAAGCTTCTCCCCTATTCCATGATGTAGCTTTATGAGCTAATTAACCATGTTCACACTCTTAGGAGTGGATTTATTCATTTAAGGGGTTATGGGTCTGTCCACCCATTTATTTACTTAGTTAAGCAAAATAAGTAAGAACTCTAAAATTACAATAAACAGATGTAGAATTTGGAATATTACATATGGTATATTTGATGTAATTTTTGACCTCATTTATGAGGAGAAGCTTAGTCAGATTTATATTTAGGGTTTGTTTTAACCTCCCTAGTCTTTAGGGTTTTTTTGAGAGAATCTTTTGAACTATTCCTACATTGAGGGATTTGCGTCCTGAGAGAGGGGAGGCTATTTTTAAGGCTATATGTATGGATTTTTCAGTCATTTTGAGGGCTGGAAATTAGAGGGTGGAAATATTGTAGCTTTTACTTCATCAATTTTTACAGGATATCAAAGTACAATTGAAACTATTACTCAATGTAATATCCCAAAATGGGACTGCTCAACAATGCATGCATAAAAAACACATTTTCATAAATATATTCCACATAAAATGAAATAAACACTTGGATCCCTTAGATATGACAATATATCATCTAAATACAAGAATATATTAGAAACAAATCAAACTAGATGAGGTAAATAGACCTCCCACACATAGTATAGCTAAAAAATGTTGAAACCCCAAAACTACCGCAACATGAAATTACTACATAAAGATACATCACAGTATAATGAGATTTTATGCACAGAAATAGTTGATACAAATATATCTTATATTATATTAAACAATATGGCCCATGAACTGAGATCTTGTCTCCTTTATACAAAATCTAGAGAACCCAGGAAGGGTTTCTAGGAATAAACCCAAATACAAATGGTGATCTTCAGCACTAAGACTGAATAATAACTTAAAAATGAAGTACATGAGTATAGAAGGCTGAAATAATGTACATATTATGTATATATGATCAAATTTCTTCCCCCATGAAAGGATGAACCTCTCAATCATAGGAAAACTCCCAAAAAGAGCCACCAGATGCACTGCTGAAACTGCCCTCCAAAAATAATGCAATTCCAGATTGGAATAATGCTATAGGTGATGGAAATATATTGGCCTACTACCAAAGATCTGAAATCAGCCCAGGAACCCTCCAAACTGATCTCCCGATAGAAGGAATCCTTCCTCCTATGCAAAACTAACTTAGAAAATGGGTTTCTCAACCCTCCACTACAACACCCTGCAACTCAACACAACCTCCTACAGAAACTACACTAAAACTGAAGAATAAATATTGGCACCAATTTTGGATGTGTGAAATGATAGATCAGGTCTCTCCTAAGAGCTACTCAAAGTGAAGAGATGGAATTCCTACACTGTAATATTCCCTTTTTGGGATTTTCTGCAATATGGTCCAAGGGGACACTGTATAAGGAAGGAAATGCAAAAATAAGCTGAAAGGGGGCTGGGATTCCATTTTTAACTCATTAAACACTTATCTTCCAGAATTTGAGCCCAAAAAAGTGACTCTATATGGGTTATTCAGATCTCCCCAAACTAGGCCTCTTAGAAAATGCTCAATGAGAGAGACTACAACAGTACATGAACACAACCATTAAACTCTTTTTCTGATTACAAAATAAGAGGGAAATTTTATGCAGCCATCATTATATTAATGTATCATCAATAATACACAATGAAATCATGAGGTACAAGCCACTCAAGCTATGAGAACCAATCTCCAATGATCAAGCAATGAAATATATGAGTTGCTACAACTGCACAAAATTCTGGAAAGTAGTGACTGCGCAGTCTCTATGAGAGTAGAAAATACTAAATACATACAAAATGGTAATGAAGCTGAAGGATACAAAGAAATTCCCAAAAATGGAAACATGGGCTCAAATACAAAATCTCTAGCCAATCCAGGAGGGATTGTTAGGATTGCCGAACAAAATACAATGTGAAAATTAACTGATAGGGTTAATATGTCACTGCAAAAATGAATACATATGATGAGGCTATGACAGATCTGAAATATGGATTGCCCTCCTCCAATGGTTCTCTTTAGTAGAAGGCTTATCCCTCTACTCAAGAACAATCCTCCCGATGAGCTCTATGAACTCTCCCAACACCGCTTGCATGAAAATAATGCAGTTCCCTCCCTAGACTGCACTGTGAGAGATGGTGAATGATTGGCCTAGTGCCAAATATTTGAAATGATGCTCGGGAGTCTCCTCTGCTGCTCCTCCAAACAATATGCAAGATCCCCACTGAAGAACAATCCAAAGAATGACTCAATGAGTTCCTCTATTGCTGCACCCAGCAACACAACATTTTTTTCCCAACAGGAAAATGCTGTACTGAAGGAGGTAGATTTGGCCAAATGCCGAAATGAGGAAATGGAGCTAAAACCCTCTCATACCTTTAGGATGAGGTAGGGATTCCCGAACAGGAACACCCTTGGGTTCAAGAACACTACAACCCTGCTAAACAGCCCGGGTATGCAAGTCTTTGCAGACCCAACGAAAATGATAAGCTAATGCATAATAAAAATTGGCTACCATCTCCTCCTTATAAATAAAATGAACTCCTCTCACCATGGGTCCCATCCACCCTTGCCACCTAGCTCATGCAAGTGGAGCCTCCACTAAAACTGCGCTGTCTAAGAAGGTTCAATGTATCTAGACAACTTAGTTGACTTTGGTCAAAATGACTAGATCAAGCATGATCCAGTCCTGTTCACACCATGTGGTGCTCAAATCAGCTACTTTATTCTTCCTCCTTTCACACTCTTCCTTCTCAAATATTATGGGGCCTCCTTACCCATTTTATTTAACTAACTAAAATATTGCTAACTATAATGTTCCTTTTAGCTTGAGGCTAAAGATTGGGAACATTACAGTCCCCCCCCCCCTTCAAAATGTTGCTTGTCCCCAAGAAACTGAAAGGTAGAGAAAAATTCCTCCTCCTCTTCTTGTGGCCTCGTCATCAATAGACCCCACCATAGCTCATCAAAGTATGCAATAAATTTTTCCTCCATGTATCCCTCCAAGTGTGTAAAACCAAAGTGTACAACATGAGACAATAGAAGATGCAAGTGGAAATATCCTTGTTGTTCAATGGCCTCCTCAAGGTAGGAGTGTTGAAAAACATGGGAAGTATTATTCCCAATTAGTGACTCCTTCACCCATGCAATCATCCAAATTAAATGAGCCATCCTAGGTAGCTCAACCAAGCAGTCCTCAGCCCCGGATCTATGCAACATGTTGGGGCTGAATGGAGAGTTTAGATTTTCCCATCCAAGTAGTTTCTCTCTCCATTTATGATAAGTATGAGGGGGTTGCTGATATTGGGCTGAAATTTCATGGCCTCCGCATTTGGCCCAAGCCTCCCCACAAAATGAATCAACCATGAAGTGCCTCCTCCAACAACGTATTTCCTCCCAATAGCTCCTCCTATATGAAGAGAAAATTAATGACCTGGCAATCATGGCGTGCCCATTTTTTCTCCTGAAACATACAACATGTGAAAAGGGGAGAATCATACTCCCTATTGGCATCTTCAACTCCAAGCCCACTCTCCAAACAAAGCCTCCCATGAGTATACAAACATTGACAACATATGGAAGAAAAATACAGTGAAAACAAGCTGCCACATGGCAATCGAAGAATGAATCATAGTTCCACATGAGGAACCAGTGAAATGCATTCCATGTCTGCCTCAAAACAGAAGATAACAAGTTCTTTACTAGCCACTTGTTTACTGCCATAGTCATCTCATAAGATGTGAACATGAAAGTACAATGTGGTGTTAATGGTGCACACAAATAGTCATGTAGCTTCCCCCACAAACCACCATTAAGGTAGCCAAAATCAATGCTACAAGTAGCTGCAAATAAATTATACAAAATTCAAGAAGGGATGATCCTTCTTGATACAATATTCTGCTCATATAAAGTAAATAATTACAAAACATAATGTGAAATTATACCTTCTCTACCATGTACTTGAGACCTTGAGCTGAAATGGCTCAACTGAAAAATTTCCCTTGCTCCCAATGAGTAGGAAGGTGGCTGTGACATCCTCCCTATCACCATCCAGGCTATGCATCTCTCCATATGCTGATGTATGTCCTAATATATGCCCTCCCAAGTGAATTCCTCTAAAAAAACAAGATATGCATCAAGGTGCATAGCTAGGAAGTCCTCATGTGCTGCATGTAATAGTTTCTCCTTGAGACTAGATGCCCCAGTCAAGAAGATTCTGCCATAAAAATAGATGACCATATCATCCACCATGTATCTTTCATCTCCCTCCGGGCCATCAAGGACCATGCATGCACCAAGATCCTTGGAGTACTCTACCAAAAGCTGAGACCTCCAATACAGATCAATCCTCCTCATAGACAGCGTTGGTGATCTAAGATGTGAAGCTCCCCTCACGCTGCTGCCTGCTAATTTGACATCCCCCATGCCAAATTCATCCTCCAAAATGCTGCCATGCCCATCATGTAGCTGCTCATGCTCAAATAGTGCTGGTGTCCTTTGGAAGTTGGCCTCCCATGAGAGGCTGTCATCCCCAAATAATCTCCCAAGCTGGGCCAAAGAAAGCATGAGTGGCCTATATCCACTCCTATGTATGAAAGAGTCCTCCCTCAAAATAAGTATCCTCTTCCTCTCCAAATCTATGGAGCATTCATCCTGCATCATGAATATGCAACCCTCCATCCCTACAATAAACCCTGTCAGCGCAGTATAACTGATGGGAGTGGGTGATACTTAAAATGAGAGAGTGTCTCCCTCCTTCTTAAGTTTACCCCAAACTCTTTGCACTATGTTGGACTCCTCCAATGTCTTCACCTCTCCGGAATCCAAGAGTGGTGAACCAAATGAAAATATGCCCCTCATCAACTCTAGCTCAGGTGGCCTCCCAAGTGGAATGCCTCCATATAGTGAGACATCGAGTTCAGAAGTGGACTGTATGTATGAGTGGATTGATTTGTCCCTCTCTTCACTACGCTATATAGTCTCCTTCTCTTGTGCAAAAAATTTCCGAAATAGATAAGGGTGTATCATCCCTTGATGATGATCCTTCTCTTTCTCCTCCATCTCACAATCCCCAATAACTCCTACATATGACTTTGGAATTGAGCAATGGTTCCCACATGTTAAAACACTTGGAACTCCTTGCAAAGATACAAGGGCTCCTCTAATATAAGCAAAGGCTCCCTTTTTACCTCCATGTGGTGATGGACCTCCTCCTAGTATGAAAGCATTGTTGGTTCTCTTGTGCTCATCCCCTCTATAAATAAATGAGAATACCTCATCATCAAGGGGAGACCCTAGATCTTGGTCATCTCTTGAAGGAAGCACCTACATGTCTTCACAAATGGGAGAGGGCCTTTCACATAATAGAGATCTTTCCCTTAGCAAACCATCCTACATTTTTACATCCCCTTCAGAAATATGGAATGGAGTCTATTTCATGGTTCCCTCCAATGCATGCAAAGTGTTTGATGTTTTGATACATAGAGATTCATAGTGATTTTCATAAAAAAAATTCACCAACCCTTTAGTGAATCCATCATATGATTCTACATTTGCATGGTAACATGAAATAGAATTTTCAAACCAACAATCTTGAGCCATACCTTTGAGTTGCAGTGCTACTCCTCCAATGGCCTCATCTTCTTCCTCCATCCTCCCTTTTGTGCAAGTGGGAAATGAACTATGCTATGGATCTGCATGTGTGGCTGAATTCTCACACCAAACATGGTCACAACTAGGGCTTGCTTCATCCACAAACCCTCTCAGAAAATCTTTCCAATTTTCCCTTTCTTTCTCCTCAAGGTCTTCAATGATACCCTCCATGGTTTGGAAAAGAAGAAGGGAGACCTCCTCTTCCGTCATTCCTCTTTTCTTGTTTCCTCTATAAATATTCTCTTCTTGGAGAGAAGCTCCTCTTTCTGATAGCATTAAATCTTGTGCAAAGTCTGAGCCAAGATTCATGCTCCGATACCATTGTAATATTCCCTTTTCGGGATTTTGTGCAATATGGTCCAAGGGGATGTTGTATAAGAAAGGAAATGAAAAAATAAGTTGAAAGGGGTTGGGATTCCATTGTTAACTCATTAAAAACTTCTCTTCCAGAAGTTGAGCCCAAAGAAATTACTTTAGATGGGTTATTTAGATCTCCCCAAACTAAGTCTCTTAGAAAATGCTCAATGAGAGAGACTACAGCAGTACATGAACACAACCATTAAAATCTACAATTTTGAGTAAAAAATAAGAGGGAAATGTTATGCAGCCATCATTATATTAATATATCAGCAATAATACACAATGAAATCATGAGGGACAAGCCACTCAAGCTATGAGAACCAATCTCCAATGATCAAGCAATGAAATACATGAGTTGCTGCAACTGCACAAAATGCCGGAAAGCAGTGACTGCGCAGTCTCTATGAGAGTAGCAACTGATGAATGCATAAAAAATGGTAATGAAGCTAAAGGATACAAATAAATTCCCAAAAATGGAAAGATGGGCTCAAATACAAAATCTCTAGCCAATCCAGGAGGGATTGCTAGGATTGTCGGACAAAATACAATGTGACAACTAACTGATAGGGTTAATATGTCACTGCAAAACTGAACACATATGATGAGCCTATGGCAGATCTGAAATATGGATTTCCATCCTCCAATGGTTCTCTTTAGTAGAAGGCTGATCCCTCTACTGAATAACAATCCTCCCGATGAGCTCTATGAACTCTCCCAACACTGCCTGCATGAAAATAACGCAGTTCCCACCCTAGAATGCACTGTGAGAGATGGTGAATGATTGGCCTGGTGCCAAAGATCTGAAATGATGCCCAGGAGTCTCCTCTACTGCTCCTCCAAAGAATATACAAGATCCCCACTGAAGAACAAGCCAAAGAATGACTCAATGAATTCCTCTATTGCTGCACCCAGAAACACAATGTTTTCTGCTCAACAGGAAAACGCTGTACTGAAGGAGGTAGCTTTGGCCAAATGCCGAAATGAGGAAATGGAGCTCAAACCCTCTCCTACCTTGAGGATGAGGTAGGGATTCCCGACCAGGAACACCCTTGGGTTCAAGAACACTACAACCCTGCTAAACAACCCGGGTATGCAAGTCTTTGCAAACCCAACGAAAATGATAAGCTAATGCATAATGAAAATGGGCTGCCATCTCTTCCTTATAAAGAAAATTAACTGCTCTCACCATGGGTCCCATCCACCCTTGCCACCTAGCTAATGCAAGTGGAGCCTCCACTAAAACTGCGTTGTCCAAGAAGGTTCAATGTATCTAGACAACTTAGTTGACTTTGGTCAAAATGACTAGATCAAGCATTATCCAGTCCTGTTCACACCATGTGGTGCTCAAATCAACTACTTTATTCTTCCTCCTTTCACATGGGGAGTGTTTTTTATTCCTTCTCAAAGATTATGGGGCCTACTTACCCATTTTATTTTAACTAAATAAAATACTACTAACTATAATGTTCCTTTTAGCTTGAGGCTAAAGATTGGGAACATTACATAAACAGGAATACCTTTGTGCTAAACAACACCAACAATCTTAGCTAAACAACGGAAGAGAGAAAAATTCTAAGAAGACATATCAAAATATAATTCATAAGCTAACCTCAAATGTCTGCCATTCTCTTCCTTATAAAATAATTGAGCCTTCTCAACTTGGGTCCCACTCATTAGGGTTTCCACCATCACACAAACAATCTCCCTCCAAAAGTGCGTTGTACCTTCATCAATGCCACTCCTCCATGATAATGTTGTTTGATTTGGTCAAGGTTGACCTCTTCAACCTACTTCAGCCCTTTTCACACCTAAGGGTCTTCAATACAACTCTCATATATTTGTCTAAACTAATCTTCATTCATATTGAGCTGATTTTATTGATGATCCACTCCTCCTACATTTATGTTGTTGACTTCATGAAAATCTCCCTTTTCACATCTGAGGGTGTGAAATCTAGCCATAATAATTATCCCTCTTCATATCATAATGGATTTTATTCCTATTTCTGAAATGTATGGGCCTCCTTACCCATTTATTCATCTCCTTGGTGTAAAAGACAAAAATCAACATTCCAATTGGCTGTATGCTAAACTTGGAATATTACAGTCCTCCCCTCCCAAATGTTGCTTGTCCTCAAGAAACTGCAAGGATAGAACTAAAGAGCACCCTCTTTTTTCCCTATAGCATCCTCATATGATAAAATCCTCCAAGGATACAAATGTTGTCTCATCAATACATCTCCAAGTTTCCCCTCCCAAGTATGCAAGCTAGCTTTTGGTGAGCATCCCAAATAGCTATCATCATGTAAAAGTAAAATATCCATGTAGGAAAAAATGGGCTGTCTAAAGGCCTTCTTTAGGCATGAGGTTTGATATATATTGGGATCTATCATCCCCATATGAATCTCCCATCTCCAAGCTATCATCCATACAAAATGAGTCACCTCCCAACATGGAAACTCCTGAAAATTCCTCTCCACCTTTGGCTCCTGCAAAGTAGGTGGGTTGAAAATCTAAACGTGGTAGACAAAGTAGCCTACCCCACACTTTCCCCCTCTCCACTCATGATAAGTGTAGAGTATCTACTGATCTTGGGCTGTAATAATATTGCCCTCAAGTGGCAAGATGAAGACTAGATCTCTAAAGATCTTCTCTCCAACGTTGTGTATCAAACTAGCCCAAACCATCTCATATATGATGAATAGGACATGATCATCATAGTCATCCAAATGAGAATATTTCTGAAGGTTTCATATAGTGCTATAAAGTACCAACAGTATCCCAAGTGGTCACAGTGCAGTCTTCCCCACTGCAGCTTCAGAAAATAGCATGGCAAGTTGTTTCTTGACAAATGGATAGTTGTGCAAGTCATCACATCTACTAGTAAATAGTAAATTGTTGTGAAACCAGCTCCAAAAATAGAATAAAAGAGATATCAAAGCCTTATAAATAAGCCACTTCGAGGGGGCAACCTCCAATACATTACATGAATGAACAATTCTTGGATGATTCAAATTAAAAAACCTCCTTTCTATATATAGGAGTCCATGGGGCCACAATGTAATCTTAGTGGGGCCACAATGTAATCGTAGCCTACATAACAATAATAATTTAAGTACACAATAATAACAATATGGGGGTTACAGGGGTACAATAATAACAATAAGGGGGTTACGCTAACAACAATAAGGGACTATACTAGTAATATAGGAACCTAACATGCCCCTCTCCTTCAAAAAAGTGTTTTCCTCAACGCTTGAGTAGCTCTGGGTGCTTCTGTATAAAATTATCATCCTCCCATGTAGAATATTCAGTGGGTAAGTTCTTCCACTTGATGAGATACTATGAAATTGATCAATTTCGTAGCTTTCAAGTTCTTGTTTTCGTGACCGCTTCAGGTTCCAATTTGATTTTTCCTTCCTCATCAAGTTTTGGAAATATTGTTTGAATTGGAATATTTTCACCTATAACCTTCTTTAAGCATGAAACATGGAAAACTAGATGCACTCGTGAAGAAGCAGGAAGCTCCAATTTTTATGCCATAGTACCAATCTTTTGCAACACCTTGTAAGGACCATAGTAATTTGGCGGTAATTTATTATCCTTCTTAGCTTGCTTGAGGGAAATTTGTTTGTATGGTTGTAGCCATAAAAATACCCAGTCTTCGACATCAAAACTTCTCTCGCTGCGATGTTGATCTACCTTTTGTTTCATTCGATTTTGTGCCAAATTCAGGTTATCCTTTAAGAGTTGTAGAACTTCTTGTTTATGCTCGATGTGATCTTCCACTACTTGAACCTTCGAATTTTCTCTTAAAGATGATGTGATGGACAGTGGATGATATCCATAAAGTTCCATAAATGGGGTAATTTTTTCTAGAGTATGGAAGGAAGTGTTATACCACCATTCAGCGAGAGGTAACCACTTGACCCACTGTGTTTGTTTATCACATACAAAACAATGAAGATATCCTTCCAAACATTTATTTACTATCTCATTTTGACCATCGTATTGAGGATGATAAGATGAGCTATGAGCTAGTTGAGTACCCAAAAAAGAAAATAATTCTGTCTAAAAATTTCCAGTAAAAATGGGATCTCTGTCACTCACAATAACCCTTGGGTTTCCATGTAGCTTTTGAATTGTGTCCATAAATGTAGTAGCAACTGTACTTGCTTTAAATGGATGAGATAATGCACCAAAGTGTGCATAATTGGTAAGTCTATCAGCTACCACCATGATGACACTCTTTCCTTTGGACTTAGGTAAACCTGTGTTAAAATCCATTGAAATCTCCTCCCAACATTGACTTGAAATGGATAAAGGTTGTAGAAGACTCAGGGTCTTAATTGTTTCAACTTTATTCTGTTGGAAAATTAAACATTCCACCACAAAATTTTGAATATCATATTTAAGACCATCCCAAAAAAATTCTTTCTTCACCCTGTGGTAAGTTTTTGAAAATCCTGAGTGCCCTCCTAAAGGAGAAGTGTGCAATTCCAAAAGAATATTTTGTTTTAGTTGGGAATTCATACAAAGATATAAGCGATATTTGTACCATAAGGAATCATTTTTCCAACTAAATTTATCAGATGTACTAGGATCTTGCTGCAAATTTTGAATGAGTGTCCACACTTCTTCATCCTTCTTCCATTAATCCCTTGCTTTGGTTATCCAATCTGGTTGGATAATAGAAATGGCACAAAGTAATGCTTCCACCTCTTCATTATTTCTTGAGAGTGCATCTGCAACAACATTTAGCTTGCCTTTTTTGTATATTATTTCAAAGTCATAACCCAACATCTTTGTGACCCATTTTTTCTGCTCTTCTGAAGATAATCTTTCTTCCAAAAAGTGTTTAATACTATCATGATCAGTTTTTACCCTGAAGTGTCTTCCCATTAGGTAAGTTTGCCATTTCTTTAGTGCATGTAGTATTGCTAACATTTCCTTCTCATAAATAGCTTTTTGTAAATACTTTCCTTTGATTGGACGACTTTCAAAAGCAATGGGTCTTCCTTCTTGCATTAAAACAACACCAACTACATTTCCTGAGGCATCACATTCCACAATAAAGGTTTTTGTCAAGTCTAGCGTAGCTAAGACCAATACTAGGCACATTGACTCTTTAATATGTTCAAAGGCCTTAGTTGCTTCAGGAGTCCATGAAAATGCATCTTTCTTCAATAATTTTGTTAGAGGTGCTGCTATTCTCCCATAATTCTTAACAAACTTGCGATAATACCCTCTTAACCCGAGAAATCCTCGCAACTGCTTTATGGTTGTGGGGACTTTCCATTCCTTAATGGCTCTAATTTTGTTAGGGTCTACTTTAACACCCTCATGAGATACAATATGACCCAGATATTCCACCTCTTGTACTCCAAAGAAACATTTGGATTTTTTTGCATATAATTGTTTCTCCTGCAATAGTTTGAGCACCCCGTCAACATGTTCAACATGATCCTTCCAAGACCTGCTATAGATTAGTATATCATCAAAAAATACTAGCACAAATTTTCTAAGGAAGGGTTTGAAAATGGAATTCATCAACCCTTGAAATGTAGAAGGTGCATTGGTAAGGCCAAAAGGCATGACCAAAAATTCATAATGACCTCATGAGTTCGAAATGCTGTTTTTGGAATATCTTCAGTCTTCATTCTAATTTGATGATATCCTGAACGAAGATCCAACTTGGTAAAATAAATTGCTCCATGTAATTCATCCAATAATTCATCAATCATAGGAATGGGAAATTTATCTTTAATGGTGAGCTTATTGAGCTCCCTATAATCCGAACACATGCGCCATGATCCATCCTTCTTGTGTACCTATACTACAGGAGTAGAGAAAGAACTTTGACTAGGTTGAATTATACCAGCCTCTAACATTTTTGCAATCATACGTTCAATTTCGCTCTTTTTGACATAAGGATATCTATAAGGCATGATGTTTGGAGGAACGCTTCCTGGAATCAAATGAATAGCTTGATCATGATCATGAATAGGTGGGAGTCCTTTGGGAGTTTCAAAAACCTTGGAATGATTGTCCAAGACCTTTTGGAGATCTACAGAAATAGATGATATTGATGTTGGAACTTCTAGTGAGAATAATTGTGAAATTATGCCTCGTTGTTCTTTTTTTACAAGCTTTTTCATGACATTAGAGCTTACTATCTTTCCCAGCTTCCCTGCAATACCCCATAATTTGACTTCCTCTCCTTGTGAAAAAAATTTCAAGAAAATTTCTTGAAAATTAAAAGCTACCATCCCCAAAGATTGTAGCCATTGTACTCCTAGCACAACATCATCACCTCCCATAGGAATGGAAAGCATTGGACTATTCAATACATATTCCCCCATGGTTCGCTTGATATTATGACATTTTCTAGATCAATTTATAGTTCCTCAATTTGCAACCATCACTTGAGATTTTGGTGTCGGGTATAGGAAACAATTCAATTCCTTGGCTACCTTACAATGAATAAAATTATGGGTACTACTTGGATCAATCAACACTATTACCTTTTTCTTCATGATATGTCCTTCTATCTTGAGAGTTTGAGGAGTAGTAATTCCTTCCAATGCATTACACGATATGGTAAGACTCATTTCTTCCTCTTCTAGGGTTGGTTCCTAGTGTATATCCTCTTCTTGTTCATTTTCTTCTTCCTCTTCACAGTCTATGTAAAATAATTTCTTCTCAACACACTTATGACCTTTAGTGTATTTTCTATCAAAACTGTAGCAAAGCCCTTTTTCTATTTTTTCTTCCAATTGTTGTGGTGTCAACCTTGTAGGTTGTGCAAAATTAGGAGTAGAAACACTTCCCTCTTTATAGAAGTGAGTGGTAGGATTCCTTGTCGCCATAATTTTACATTCAATTTTTCATGCCAACCTGAATGCCTTCTCCAATGAATCAGGTTCCAAAACACGAACTTCATGTTGGATGTTATCCTTTAAAGTACCTATGAAGAGATCAATACTGTGTTCCTCTGGAATATCAGTTACCCTTATATTCAATTTTTGAAAGTCCTCAATGTCATCCCCCACTAAACCCTTTTGTTTGAGATTTATCAATTGGCTAAAGAAGGTGTTGCTCTTTGTATCCTCATAATGTGCTATCATTTCCTCCGTAAAAATTGAACAAGTGACAATTTTTTTACGGGAGAAAAGCCATCGTTACCATATAAATGTATCTTTTTCTAAATGTAAAGTTGCAATGCATACCTTTTGTGTGTTTTTCACATTATTGAGATCAAAATATTTCTCCATCTGTAGTATCCATGTTACAGGATCCTTTCTATCAAAATTCCTCATATCCATTTTTGGAAAATGGTGGTTCTTCCTACCAACATTAGATTTTATGAAATCATGATTAAAATTTATTTTTTTCTCATCATGAGTTTCCTCTACTATCTTTTCACCATTAGGAAACATTTCTTGTATCAAATTTGTCAAACCTTCCATGTCTGCTTTTAGATCATTCTTAATGTTTTCCATTTTTTCATCGATATTAGCTTCCATGTCATCCATCTTAGATTCCATGCCATCTATATTAGATTACACACCTTTCTTCAAACCATACATCTTAGTTTCCACGCCTTTCTTCAAAACTTCCATGTCATTTTTTGTTGCTCTTTGCGAGAGCGAAATTTGTTGCACTTGCTCTTGTAATTTTGATATGTCATGTTTCCATTCTTCGTATTCATGAGTCATATTAGAGTCTTCTAAAGGCTTAGTGGGTGTTGAATTCTTTTTAGGGGCAATTTTAGAATTCAATACTGATATCTAATCTACAATATGCCCTTGGAACCAATTCAACTTGATTCTTCAAACAAGACTTATGCAATTCGGGGAAAAAAATACACACCTTTTACTTGATTTTGAGAAGCTCTATATTGAAATTGAATTATATCAATAATTGTGAATCCTCAATATCTAAAATATGGCTTTGTAGTAGCCCTTTGAGGCTTCTTTCAAATGTCACAGGTCTGACCTGATTTGGATTCTTCAAGGCAAAGTTATGTCTAATCTCCCACAATGACCCAATTATAGACTGGTTTATTAGAGTAGAATTATACGACTTTCCATGTGTCACTGTTTTTTCCTTTGGCTCTAAAATTGATAGGAATGAAACTACAGTCCCTATACATGCAGCCAATTTTTACAGAATTCCAATCTGATGCTCAGAGAGAGAGTTATCAAAATTTTCCCACGATAACCTCTTTGAGATGAAGTTCAAGAGCCTGAAATAGACCTAACTTCCACAACTCATATCTCCAAAAATATTGCGAACCAAGTTCTAAAATTTTACGATGATTTTCCTCAGGATTTTGGCTTCACTCTCTTAAAATTTTAGCTTCTGAATCTTCGTAGAAACAAAGTTATATCGAAAATTCCGCGATGAACTGTTTAGGTTAAATTCAGGAGCATGCAAACAACCCTAGATTCCACAAATCATATCTCCGAAAATATTGCAAACCAAGCTCTGAAATTTTGTGATGATGTTCCTCAAGATTTCAACTTTGCATTCTAAACATTTCAGCTTCTGAACATTCGTAGAAAAAATTTATATCGAAAACGCCATGATGACCGGTTTTGAGCAGTGAAACCCTAGAATCCAAAGCTCTGATACCAAATGTTGTGAAACCAGCTCCAAAAATAGAAGAAAAGAGATATCGATGCCTTAGAAATAAGCCACTTCGAGGGGTAAACCTCCAATACATTACATGAATGAACAATTCTTGGATGATTCAAATTACAAAACCTCCTTTCTATATGTAGGAGTCCATGGGGCCACAATGTAATCTTAGTGGGGCCACAATGTAATCCTAGCTGACCTAACAATAATAATTTAAGGGCTCAATAATAACAATATGGGGGTTACAAGGGTACAATAATAACAATAAGGGGGTTACACTAACAACAATAAGGGACTATACTATTAATATAGGGACCTAACATAAATGGCTGAGTGTATCAACTGAACATACAATAAGAAACCAAACACTTGCCCAAAGTCATACAAATGATGGCAGTCTCCATCATAATAGTTGGCCAAAAATTGCCCATGGAGCTAAATAAGAAGCTTGTCCTCTTGTGGAGCAATGCACTGTATAGAAATGGTAAGGGAATGCAAATACTGTGTTAGATAATAAATAGATGCAAAAATAATATTCTTACCATGTTCTGAAAGTAAGATGATGCATAAGCTCTCTGTAGTGGTATGACATACTCCCATTAAGAGTAATCAGCCATGTGCTACATGAATATCACCCTTATTATGCTTGGAAATCCAAGTTAAGAAGTTCATATCTTTGTAATAGATGTTTCCATCCACTACTCCATCTCTCTCACCTCCTCCTTGTTCACCAAGTGCATCATGTGTGAAGTGATCCTGGGGATATTCCCTCAATAAATCCACACTCCCAAGTGACAACATTGTTGGCCTATGCAAATAGGCTCCTAACAACTCATAGTTCCATTCTTTGACATGCTCCTTGTCAGATACATCTCCCATAGTGATGCTATATATAAGAAGTTCCTTCCAAAGTAGAAGTACCTCCTGATCATCCAAGGCTAAAGAGTATCCCCTTTGCACCATGATAGTGCCATCTCCTACTCCTCCATCATAAAAATCATGAGATGAAAACATAATGATTGATATGAAGGATGTCATATCAATACAATGCATCCATACTCCTTGTTTCCTTATGATGCAAGTATCCTGCCAAACTCCTTCCACCCACACACCCTTTGAAAGAGGATATGTCATATGATGGCCAAAATTTTTCAAGAGTAGCCAACGCAGCCAAGCCTCCTGCTACCTAGTGTCATAAATTTGCAAGTAGCTCTCTGGCTTATTTCTCACCATCCACTCCCATTCATCCATATGTGGATGTCTCCTACCATGTTCCACCTTGGTACCCCTCCAATGAAGACTACCATCCTCCCAAATCAGATTTCTTCTTATGCATTTCATGGGATATTGAAATGCAACTCCTTGGAGATATCCTAGAGAAGATATCACACCAATGATCATCTTGAATCCAAAATAATCCAAGTGTGTTGGAGGAAAAGCCTCCTCAATACTACTTATTGACAGCGTTGTAAAGCTCCTCAATGGTGTACTTGTTGTCTCATGCTCCAACTCAAGGATGAACATATGGTTATGCACATGTTTGTTCAGGATAAAGTCCATCCTATTCTCCAAAAATCCACACTCCAACCCCAAGTGTTTTGTGTAGCTCAACTATGGCACATTAGGATTATGATTCATCCCCTTCTTGAACAAGTCAAGGTTGCACAACGAAGTGCAATCCTGCTGCTCCCAATTAACCGCATGTGTTGATCCTAGATCATGCAAAGGCAGGTTTCCACATTCCTCCATAAGATTTTCTGAAATAGCAAAAAGTGGAAATTCATGCATACCTTGGTGAAGCTTGGGAACATCTTGTATGACTACAAGGGTTCCTCCTTCCAATGTGTTGGATTCCCCAACTGTTGAGGATGATGGCTGCTCTTCCATAGTTGTACCAGCGTTGGTACAAATCTCCTCAAGTGGTGGTGAAGGCTCCTTCCCTTTTGATTTCTTCTTATCAAATATTTTGATCACCATCTGAGTGAAATCTGCAAAATTAGACATTCTTGCATGAATCACATGGCTGAACCACCAATTTCTTGCCTTGCTCCCAAGGTTCAGTGCTGAGATCTCAACAACCTCTCTTTCTACTACTGGATGTAGTAGGAAGAATGCATCAAGCTTCATCACCCAAGCATTTGTTGAACATGTGGGTGATCCATCAAAAGTAGACAATAGAAATCTATTGCCTCTCATGCTCCTATTACTGTAGGGCCTCCTTTCTTATTCCAACTGAATAAAATGAGGAATAGCTAGAGTTTCCTTGAAAGCTTTAGATTGTGGCTTGTATTCTGCAAGGTATCAACTTAGGATCTCATGTTCCAAGTGCCCTCCATCTCCATGCCTTTTGTTCTCTTCTTCAAAAGGAAAATGAAATGTGTAATGCTTTGGAGATTTCTGCAGAATTGGTTCTCTCTTTTTAGAATAGGAATTACATGGCCCTTCCTCTTGTTGAAACACTCTAGAAGTTTCACTGCTTCATTTTTCTTCTTTATGTTTAACCTCCTTGGAGAGGTTCTTCATAGATCTGAAAATTGATGATACAAAGCTCATTTTCTCCATCATTCTGATCTTTCCTTCTTATTATATCATTTTGGCTTGAAGCCCACAGGCTGAGCCAAAGATCTTTTTCTGATACCATTGTAATATCCAAAAATGGGACTGCTGAGCAATGCATCCATAAAAAATGCATTTTCAGAAATATATGCCACTGAAAATGAAATAAACTCTTGGATCCCTTAGATATGACAATATATCATCTAAATCCAAATGTGCTCCCTCACTAAACCATTTTGTTTGAGATTTATCAATTGGCTAAAGAATGTGTTTCTCTTTGTATCCTCATAATGTGCTATCATTTCCTCCGTAAAAATTGACCAAGTGACAATTTTTTTACGGGAGCAAAGCCAACGATACCATACAAATGTATTTTGTTCTAAATGTAAAGTTTCAATGCGTACCTTTTGTGTGTTTTGCACATTATGGAGATCAAAATATTGCTCCATCTGTATTATCCATGTTACAAGATCCTTTCCATCAAACTTCCTCATATCCATTTTTGGAATATGGTGGTTCTTCCCGCCAACATTAGAGTTTATGAAATCACGATTAACATTTATTTTGTTCTCATCATGAGTTTCCTCTACTATCTTTTCACCATTAGGAAACATTTCTTGTATCAACTTTGTTAAACCTTCCATGTCTGCTTTTAGATCATTCTTCATGTTTTCCATTTTAGTTTCCATGTCATCCATCTTAGATTCCATGCCATCTTCCATGCCATCTATCTTATATTCCATGACTTTCTTCAAACCATCCATATTATTCTTCAAACCATCCATCTTTACTTCCATGCCTTTCTTCAAAACTTCCATTTCATTTTTTTCTGCTCTTTGCAAGAACGAAATTTGGTGCACTTGCTCCTGTAATTTTGATACATTACGTTGCAATTCTTCATCTTCATGAGTCATAGTAGAGCCCTCTGAAGGCTTAATGGGTGTTGAATTATTTTTATGAGGAATTTTTTAGAACCCAATACTGATATCTATTCTACAATATGCCCTTGTAATCAATTCAAATTTATTCTTCAAACAAGAATTATGCGATTTGGAAAAAAAATACACACCTTTTTCTTGCTTTTGAGGAGCTCGATATTGAAATTGGATTATCTCTGTGATTACGGCTCTTCAATATCTGAAATTCAGCATTGAGGTAGCATTCTGAATTCTCTTTCAAATGCCATAGGTCTGACCTAGTTTGGATTCTCTAGGGAAAAGTTATGTCCAATCTCCCACAATGACCTAATTATGGACTGGTTCAGTAGAGCAAACTTGTATGACTTGCCACGTGTCACTGTTTTGTCCTTCAACTCTGAAATTGACAGCCAAGAAACTAAAATCAGTGTGATTGCAACCACATTTTACGGTGCTCCAATATGATGCTCACAAAGAGGGTTATGAATCTTTTCCCATGATCACCTCTTTGAGATGAAATTCGGTAGCCTGACGAAGCACTACCTTCCACAGATCATATATCCGAAAATTTTGCGAACCAATATTTGAAATTTTTCGAAAATGTTCCTTAGGATTATGGCTTCGCACTGTAAAAATTTCAGCTTCTGAACCTTCGTAGAAAAATTTATTACGAAATTACCAGGATGACCTATTTAGGTTAAATTCAGGAGCCTGCAAAATGACCTAACTTTCACAGATCATATCAATGAAAATATTGTGAACCAAGCTCTGAAATGTTTTGAAGATGTTCTTTAGGATTTTGGCTTCACACTCTAAAAATTTCAGATTCTGAACCTTCATAGAAAAAAATTTATAGTGAAAATGCCACGCTGACCTATTTGGAGCAGCGAAACCCTAGAATCTCAAAGCTTTGATACCAAATGTTGTGTAACCAGCTCCAAAAATAGAAGAAAAGAGATATCAAAACCTTATAAATAAGCCACTTCGAGGGGGCAACCTTCAATACATTACATAAATGAACAATTATTGGATGATACAAATGACCAAAACCTCCTTCTATATATAGGAGTCCATGGGGCCATAATGTAATCCTAGTGGGGCCACAATGTAATCCTAGCCGACCTAACAATAATAATTAAAGGGCACAATAATAACAATATTGGGGTTACAGGGATATAGCAATAACAATAAGGGGGGCTACACTAACATAATAAGGGACTACACTATTAATATAGGGACCTAACAGAAATCCAACCATAATAATGATCCCTCTTCATATCATAAGGGATTTTGTTCCTATTTTTGAAACGTATGGGCCTCCTTACCCATTTATTAATCTCCTTGGTGTAAAAGACACAAATCAATATTCCAATTGGTTGTATGCTAAACTTGGAATATTACATTCAATAATTCTCGTGTTGTGACTTTGTGATAATGTTTTATCTGTATTATAGTTTTATATGAATGATATAATTGTCTCCTTAACATATATATTATCTTCAGTGAAATTCCTAAGAGGTTATAAGCATAATTATTTTCATTAAAGCTCTGTTTTGTTAGGAATATATTTTTGTGTAAATTTACTTCTTGATTAATGAATTGATGGTGCACATGCTCATTATGATCTCTTGTTATTTCAAACCCTACAATACATCAAAAAACTCCTAAGCCATCAAAAAAGCATAGCTATCTTCCTCCTCTATATCTCTTTCACCTGTAACCTTCGATACTTTGACCTAGTTCCCTTATTTTCATCCCTGATCCAACAGAAAAACCCTAAAAATTTTAAAACCTTAGAGGTGAACTATCTAGCCTAAAATCCACTCTTGTACTAGTCAAAACCTTCGTTGTGTTTTCATAGAGAGATCCCTCTCTGGTTTGGTAGTGCTAGCTTCCAAACTAAAATATTGGTTTGAGGTCACTTCCATCGATCTCCTTTCAGCCTTGGGATATTGTGGAAGCTAACATGATGTATGTCACATAACAGGGAATCCCTCTAGAAGATATGAGATGCCATTATTTCCACAAGTAACAATGCAGGATTTTAAAAAATGGGCTATTTATTTTGTTGGACCTATCAACCCACCTAGAAAGAAGACTAGTGCGAGGAACAAAACAATTGCGACTGATTATTTGACATGATGGGACGAAGCACAACTATTAAGGAACTGTAGCACAAACACTGCAACGAATTTTATTTTTTAATACATCTTGTCTAGATTTGGGTCTCTAAAGGTCATAATGAGTGAAAAATTCCCACACTTCCTGAATAAGACTATTGAAGCATTGACTAAGGAGTTCCAAGTATATCATTGGAAGAGTACTCCTTATCATCCTCAGGCCAATGGAACAATGGAAGCATTTAACAAGATTTTTGAGAATGTAATCACTAAAGTATGCAATGTGAATAGACATGATTGGGACCTCAACATTATAGCTATATTATGGGCTTACATGACCATATGTAAGAAGCTCACAGTTCAGAAACCCTTCAGGTTGGTATATGGGCAAGAAGTTGTGATGACTATGGAGTATATTGTTCCTATCTCGAAAATTGTTGCCTTCACATATATGTCAGACCTTGAAACAATGAAGGAAAGAATGTCATAGTTGTTTGCTTTGGAAGAAGAGATATTTATCATATGATTCCATCAGCAGGTGCAGGAATCAACAAAGAAGGCTTGGCATGACAGACATATCAAACATAAGAAGGTTAGGGTAGGAGACCTTATTCTCCTCTATGAAATTAAGTTTTTGAAATTTCCAGGGAAGTTCAAAGCGCATTGGTTGGGCCCATATATTATAAAGAATATCACTGATGAAGGCACAGTTCAATTGGAAAAGTTGAATGGGGAATTGATTTAGGGAAGGGTAAATGGCAGTAGGTTGAAGGTGTAAAGGGATGACCCTAACCCCACAACCTCACACTGAAGAAGAAAAGGGAAGAAAGTCTTAGTGCCACCTACAGTTGAAAGTGGGCATTGGACTATAAAATATTCTAAAGAAATAAAGCTTCGAAGAAGGAAGTTGCTTCGCTATAGTCTAGATTATGTTGGAGTTCGCAAGAATCTCGACGTAAGCAAGGTTGTTCGCCATAGTATTGGGTTCGTCGAAGTTCATTGGAAGAATATTACCATTAAAATAGAAACTTTCCATTCGATGACAGGAAAAGACAAGGAAAAATAATAGTAGGAGAAATATCAAGAGCCAGATCATCACGGAGGTTAGCCTAATCCTCTTGGAGGTGATGAACAATACAAGGAAAAGAAAACAACAGATAAAGGCAAATGGAAGATGCATAGAGAAGTTTCCTTGAGGAGTAAGAAGCAGTAGAAGGCTGATCAGTCAAAAGGAATAATGTCGGTCCTGTTGTGGTTAATTTGCATTTACTTTTGAAATATTTCCCAAAACACCAAAAAAAGCATATATGTTAGAAAATGTTAAATTTTTTGTAGCCCGAAAAATAATTTTTGATTTATATGTTGGTGTATTAACATTATGTGAGGAGATGTGAGGTCGGGTCGAGTTGTGCTTATTCGCATGCAGAACAGTTCAAGAGTCGGGCCGATGGATGCGTTTAGAACATTAGATGCTAGGGTGGAGTTGGGTGTCTCCACCTCCACTTGCCACATCATCCCTACCTTTATCGCACATCGCACATTGCAAGCTCAGGAGGAATGGAACTAAAGAATATGTTATAAAGGCCAAAATGAAAAATGCAACAAGGTTTCATACCGTCAATTGTGATTTGTGATAAACCCCACCTCCACTTGTGACGTCATCCCTACCTTTATCGCACATCACACATCGTAAGCTCAACAGTAATGGCACTAAGGAATATGTTGTAAATGCCTAAATGTGAAGTGTGACAAGGTCTCATATCGCCGATTGAGATTTTCAATTAGCCCCACCTCCACTTGCCACGTCATCCCTACCTTTATCCCACATCGCACATCGCAAACTCAGGAGGAATAACGCTAAGGAATATGTTATAAAGGCCGAAATGTGAAGTACGACAAGCTTTCATATCACTGATTCCGATTTGCAATCGTCCCCACCTCCACTTGCCACGTCATCCCTACCTTTATTGCACGTCGCACATCGCAAGCTCAGGAGGAATGACACTAAAGAACATGTTATAAATGCCAAAATTTGAAATGCGATAAAGGGACGATGCGATATTTTTCAAAGGAAATTTTGAATTTATTTAAAGTCTAGGATTATGTGTAGTTTTGTTGTTTTATGAAGAAACATGAACGCAGGCAGTGGACTCAGGTAAGTGACCCAACGTAGAGCAAAGGAGAAGAGAAGATGGAACACTGTAGGCACGAGCAGAAGAGGCAGAGTTGGGAAAAAGGAGACATGATAACATTTTTTGAAACATAGAGGGATAGACAAAGTCGTGCAAAGGGAGCACATGACAACAATGTTGGAAATGCAACACCTGTGTCAAGTTGGGAAAATATGCGTTATTGTAGAACTATTCAAATACCGCATCAGAAATAGAAATGACACAACAGTAAAAAGAAAAGACAAATATTGAACTCTGGAAGAAATGCAAGGAAAGGATGTTCGATCTATCAGGGAGACACATCAACACTTCAGTGTGACGCATCAGCAACAAACTAGATTAAGCAAAAAATAATAACATTTCAAGTTTTAATTTGTTTTCTTTGTTTTTTAAGAATGAAGCTATAGTGACGTCCTCAATTGCAATGTAATAAGTAGTTTTAATAGTTTAGGTAGTCGAAGTAGTTTCAAGAAGTTATAGCAGTTACGAAATGTTTCTGATGTATTTAAGCAAGACAGAAATAAAGAAGAGGGGTTCCATGTTTTGGACCTCTCGAATATTAAAACTTTGGTACTTAATTTTCTGAGGAATTAATGAAAGAAGCATAAAGTTTCCTATAATTTTTTATGGTGATTCATTTTTCGTATGCCATTTTGTGTTCCTTCTTCCTGGAATGAAGTGAAGTAAATCAGTTGTTGGTCTCTTAATTACATCTGTGAGTAAGAGCTAAATAACCTTAATTTGCGCTCCTTCACTCCAACTCATCTCCATTCGCAAATTCTCTCTAGAGCTTGAAATTAATAGATTCTATTCTTATAACATATTATTTTGAGTTTCTTCTACAATTATTATTTTCTATTCAGATATCGATAGTTAATGGCATTGTACATTGTTTCATTATACCATATTATTAAGGGTTTTAAAGAATTAGTTTCCAAAGGGATTGAATGAAGAACTCCTGATATAATTACTTTTGTGACACATTTTTAAAAAATGTATTAAGTATTGATTCCTTTCCACATCCAAGGAATTGTCTCTTAAGATACAAAATTTTCTAGCGCCGTTGCGGACGACGAAGAGACGAAGTTTATTTTCCTTAAGCTTTTCACATTATTTCTTCTGGTTGTCTAGTGAGGAGGAAATATTTGGATGTGTTTGTTACTCTTAGAATTCTGTCTCAAAAAATGCCTCACACGAGGTCGGATACCTCACATCAGAAGTTCCCTGCTTTTCCAAACCCTAAAAAATTGGTTTCTAAAAGGGTTCAGAAACCCAAAACTCCCTCAACATCTAGTCCTACACTATCTACTCCTAGCAGTAGTTCTAGTAATCCTTTTTTTGAAGATATCTCTAAAGTACTTCCTTTCTTGGAGCAAGATTCACCTTTCACACCAATTTATTTTCAAGAACCTAAGTTGGAAGGACACTCCTTTGAGTCTATTTCTTTTACTTTTAATCAAGCTCAACAAAATCTAGTTGCTAGTCCCTCTTCCATTGTCCATCAACACACTCCCATGTCATTTTTACCTCCACCTCCGTTCATTTTCGCAGTAGGTTCATCGATTGCATTTAACCATGGAATATTCAATAAATGTGAAAACATGGTAGCACCAACCTTTTTTTTGAACAGATATGCTCCACTTAACCTTCCACAACCAATGAATGCAATTCCTCAAGAGTATATTAAATTACTCCCAAGTTTTACTGGAGAAGATGAAATAACTTCAAAAAAACACTTGCTTGTGTTTTGTAATTTTGCTGAAAATATGAATGTAGAACATCTTGATTTTGTAATGAGGATTTTTTCAGTCTCTGGATGGAGAGGCTAGAAAGTGTTTTAAGGGATTGCCAAATAATTCTATTAATACATGGGAAGAATTGGAATATAAATTCACTCAGAGATGGGGTAAAAAAAGGGATCATGGATATTCACTAACAGAATTCAATGTGATCAAAAGAAAACCAGATGAGAATATGTCATATTTTATCAAAATATTCAATAAATTGTATAACAGTTTTCCTGTAGAAATGAAGCACCCTCATCTTGGAGAAAAGGTGGTTTTTGTTGGGGCTTTTGAAGCCAATTCAAGTTTCACGCTTAGAGAAAGGAGATCCCCTACTCTAGAGCAGATCCAGATAGATGCTTTATAAATTGAAGCTAATATGACTGTAGCTAGGAAGGCGAAAGGGAAACAACCAGTCCAAGAGAAGGGGAAAGAAAAATAAGAATCATCACAAGATCAAAGAATTGAAGATATGACAATGGTGATTAAAAAATTGTCAAATAAGCTAGTTAAGATGGAATTGGAAAGTAAAAAATCCCAAAGACAAGTACAACAAAACCAAGGAGGATTTAACCCTCAATTCAGAAGACAACCCCTACAAATTTTGCAGAGGGAAAGAAAAGATCAAGACTAGGTTCAAGCACCATTGTATATAGAAGCAACACCCAGAGAGTTAGCAAAAGATGACCAAAAGGAAGCTGAAGATCAAATATTTTCTATGTACACAATAGAAGAGGATGAAGAGGAAGATTGTGAGGGAGAATATGCTGAAGTATCTTTTGATCAAGATGAAATGGATGAATACTATAGGAAATTCACAAATTTCATGCAATCTCAGTTACATAAAAATTATGATTTAAGGTCTAAAAAGAGATCTAGAGTGCAGGATAATTACAGCAAACAACGAGATTCTATTCCTCCTCCAATGGTGACTCCACAACAAAAGGACCCTGTAAAACAAGTCAGCAATGGGGAGAAACCTGTAAATTATGTTAATAGAACATATGTGCAGTAGGGTGAACCTTCCCAGAGAAAATCAGTTGATACTAATATTTTGGATAGAGTTGTTCTTGTACCTGAACAAGTGGCAAATTCTAGAAGGAGTGAAGAAGAACCTGAAAAGAATGTTAAACAAACTCATGCTTTCAATTTGACAAAAGAGTTGGAGAAGGTAAAAATTTAGGTATGTCTTCTAGAATTAGCTAAAATAATAGTCTACAAGAAAGAAATTTCATAATTTATTAATCTCACACAGATTGAAGATATAAGTGACACCGTGAACTTACAAGAAGAGAAGCCAGTGGTAACCTTTGGTCCTCATGTGGAAGAAGAAGATCCTTCTGTTCCACCATTCTATATTTCTCTGTTGCTTGATGATTTTACTCTTCATAATTATATGATGGACTGAGGAGAATCCCATAATCTCATGCCATTGTCTGTTATGAAGGAACTAAACTTGAAGAATACCAAACCTTACAGGGATCTGTATTCATTTTATTCCAAAAGGGTGAAATATGTTGGGTTACTTATATATGTAGTATTTTCTTTGGCACAAATTCTAGCAGTGATTATAGCCATGGATGTAGTGGTTGTTGACATTCCAGCTAGGTTTGGAATGCTCCTATCAAAATCTTGGCGAGAAAAGTTGGGAGGTGTTATAAAATTGGATTTCAATTATGCTATCATTCCTATTTTCAATGGGGAAGAAAGGAGATTGTACAGGGAAACAAGGTTTGTGAAGACCACTACCAAGAAAGATTCAGGGAATTCCCCTATTTATAGTCAAGAAATAGAATATCTTTCATGTTTCATTCTGCAGGAGGATTCAGAATTTGATGAAGACATAGGGAAGAAATTCTCTTCAGCAGTTGTAAATAATGAGATGCACAAAAAAAATATTTGGAAATGCTACTTTGATGGTGCCTACTCCAAGGAAGGCACATGAGATAGATTCTTGCTGATATCGGCAGAAGGTAACCTCATGCCTTTTTCTTTTAAATTAGAGTTTGATTCAACAAATAACATGGTTGAGTATGATGCCTTAATCTTAAGCCTTCAAGTTGCTAAACAGATAGGAGTTCAATGTATTTCAATTTTGGGTGACTCTAAATTGATAATAAGACATATTAAAAATCATAACCAAGCATCCTAGAACTATTTTGGGATATGATAGAGAACTATTTTGAAGCCTTCAATCTTCAATTTATTCTGAGGTAGGAGAATAGATTGGCATATTCTTTAGCAGTTGCAGGTAGCACCTTCAATCCACCTATGAATCCAAGGTTAAGGTATGAATTGAAATTAGAAATAGACACTCTATTCGTGATAATGTGAAACATTGGTAGGTGTCTGAAGATGATGAGAAGATAAATAATTTCTTAACAATTATTGAAAATTTGAATATGTTGAGATAGATCAAGAAGAACAACAAATATATCAGAAAGGAAAGATAAGAAATCTCAAGCAGTCAATAGGTGAGTACAAGATTATCCAAGTGAAATATAATGTACTCCCTAAAGGACTAGTTCTCTTTGAAATATTATTTTATTCTGATGATGTTGTTGTTAATTCAAAGAAAATACATCAAGAGGAAGAGATGGAAGATTGTAATTTGGGAGCTCAGCAGGAGCCAAAAATGGTGAAATTATTCAAAGGTGTTCCAAAAAATTATAAATAAATATATATTGATCTTTTTAAAAATTATATGGATGTGTTTGCCTGGTCATATGAAGACTTGAAAACGTATGATAAAAGCATAATACAACATAAGATACCATTTAAAGAAGGAATCAAACCACATAGACAAAAGCTAAGACAAATTAATCCATTACTGTTAGCTCCAATTGAAAAGGAAGTGAATAAATTGTTGCAAGTAAAAGTCATAGTCCCTATCAGATATTCAGATTGGGTTTCTAATCTAGTTCCTGTGAGGAAGAGAAATGGAGAGATAATATTGTGTGTGGACTTCAGGAATTTGAGCACAACATCTATAAAGGATAATTATCCTTTACCTAAAATGGATCATGTATTACAGAAGGTGATAGGAGCTTATAGGATGTCTATGGTTGATGGATTATGTAGATATAATCAAGTGGCAGTTGATAAGGAAGATCAGAAAAAAAAACAAATTTCACAATCCTCTGGGTCACCTTCATGTATGCGAGGATTCCATTTAGTCTTATGAATGCAGGTGAAAATTTTCAGAGGGCCATGGACATAGAATTTTTAGGTGACAAGTATGTGGTTATATATCTGGATGATGTAACTTTTTTCTCAGGGTTAGATGATGAACACCTAGAACATCTGCAAAAAACTTTTGAAAAATGTAGGAATTTTGGTCTATCACTAAAACCCAAGAAATCTTTGTTTTCCTTAGAAGGTGGTAAATGATTGGGCCACTTAGTTTCAAAACAAGGAGTGAATATTGATCCAGCAAGGGTGGAAGCAATCCAAGAAATTCCTTTACCCAGAATCAAGAAAGATATTCAGAGATTTTTGGGAAAAATAAACTTTCTGAGAAGATTTGTACCAAACTATTCTGAGATTGTGAGAAATGTAACTGACATGTTAAAAAAAATGCAGAAGTGAGATGGGATCAAGAAGCAAGAGAAGCATTTTCCAGAATAAAAGAACCGCTCCAGGAAGCTCCTTTTCTAATAAGTCTTGATTATCAAAATGTATTTCAACTATTTTCATTCGCTTCTCCCATCAGTATTACTATGTGTTATTGTAGAAAAATAAGGATAATAAGGAGCGACCAATGGCATTCTTCAGCAAATTTCTTAGAGATACTGAGCTCAAATATAAAATTTTGGAGAAACAAGTGTATGCATTGGTTAAAGCACTCAAGGCCTTCAGGACTTATGTGTTTCAATCCCAAATAACTGCTTATGTACCTAATTATGCTATCAAGGATGTGTTGGTTCAAAGTGATGCTGAAGGAAAAAGAGGGAAATGGATAGCTAAAATCCAGAAGTATGATTTGGAAATTAAACTTGCTAAGTTAATCAACACGCAGGGTTTAGCAAAGTTTCTAACAGAAAAAAAAATTTCAAGCATTGGTAAATAACCTCTTGGCACCAGTGGATTGAGTTGACAACGAAGAAGGTCAGAATAAGCCCAAAACAGGTATTCAATACAAATTTTTGTGTTCATATTGATATAAAGATGTTTTTCATTACTTGTGCTTCTTTTCTTGTCCATCGTCACTGAATACAAACAAATATAGAGCTCTCAAGTTTAAATCTCAGCCATATGTCCTAGTAGAAGCAAAATTGTACTAGAAAGATCCTGCTAGTATTGCTGTTGTGTTTAATTGAAGGTGAATCCATTGAGGTTATCAAGGAATATCATGAAATTGTATGTGGAGGACATTATATTTGGAAGGTCACAACCCATAAAATCATCAAGTAAAGTTTCTATTGGCCCAACATGTTTGCAGATGTATATAGATTGGTCAGAAGTTGTCAAAAATGTGAGTTGTTTGCTGAGAAGAAAAGACTTGCCCCATTACCTCTTATCCCTGTATTCATAGAAGAGCCCTTCAGGTAGTGGGGACTGCATTTTATTGGAGAGATCAATCCACTATCAAGTGGGAATTTCAAATGGATTATAACTACTACTGATTACTTCACAAAGTGGGTTAAAGCAATCCCCACCAAGAAAGAAAATGACCAAGTAGTGATGAAGTTTCTGGAGGAGAACATCTTTAGTAGGTTTGGTTGTCTAGTCAAGATTGTAAATCATAATTCTCAAGTATTTAATTCTACTCCAGTGATTAATTTATTCCAAACATATAATGTAATTTTGTCACATTCCACAGCCTATCATCCACAAGGGAATGGATTGGCATAGTCTTCAAACAATACATTGGTCAGGATTATGAAGAAAACAATCATTGAAAATAAAAAAGACTAGGACTCAAAATTAAAATTTTCTCTTTGGGAAATTCGAGTAACTACTAGGAGGTCCATTGGAGAATCACCTTTTGAGTTGGTATATGGAACTCAGGTGTTGGTTCCTAGTCAGTTGGCCAAACCAGTGATTTCTTTCCTTCAAGAAGCTCAGGAAGAACCTAATTCTTTGGTAAGAAGAATGAATAAGGTGATTGAGTTAACTCAAAACAAAGGTAAAGTTGGATATAATTTGAGGAATTATCAAGTAAAAATGAAGTCTATTTTTGAAAGGAAGATGAAAGAAATCCTCTTTCATGCAAGAGATTTAGTACTAAGATGGGACACTAGGAGGGAGGATAAAGGAAAGCATGGTAATTTTGACCCTCTTTGGTACAGTTTGTATAGAATTTTTGAATCTAGATCAAACAATAATTTCATCCAATAAGATTTAGATGGAGAATCTCTATAGCTGCCTATGAATAGGCAGTATTTGAAGTATTATTTGGAGCATCAAAAGTCAGCATTCCACCATTGTAAATACTGGATTTCTCATTAGTCATATGTCACCAAACAACATTTGACTCCATGCCCAATGGATAAGGCACTAATCTACGGTTCTTAGCGCTTTCATGGAAAAAATAACTATCCCCAGGTGGTGCTATATGTTGTGGATCATTTGCATTTACTTTTGAAATATTTCCCAAAACACCAAAAAAAGAATATACATTAGTAAATGTAATTTTTTTGTATACCAAATATTTTTTATTTATTTATATGTTGGTGTATTAAAATTATGTGTGGAGATGTGAAGGCGGGTTGAGTCGTGCTTATTCACGTGCAGAACATTTCAAGAGTCAGGCCGATGGATTCGTTCAGAGCATTACATGCTAGGGTGGAGTTGGTTGTCCCCACCTCCACTTGCCACGTCATCCCTAACTTTATTGCACATCTCACATCACAAGCTCAGGAGGAATGGTGCTAACGAATATGTTATAAAGGCCAAAATTCGAAATGAAACAAGGTTTCATATCGCCGATTGCCATTTGTGATTAGCCCCACCTCCACTTGCCACGTCATCCCTACCTTTATCGCACATCGCACATCGCAAGCTTAGGAGGAATGGCACTGAGGAATATGTTATATAGGCAAAAATGTGAAGTGCAACAAGGTCTCATATCGCCGATTGCGATTTGAGATCGGCCCCACCTCCACTTGCCACGTCATCCATACCATTATCACACATCGCACATCGCAAGCTCAAGAGGAATGGTGCTAAGGAATATGTTATAAAGGTCAAAATGCGAAGTGTGACAAGGTTTCATATCGCCAATTCAGATTTGCGATCAGCCCCACCTCCAATTTCCATGTCCTCCCTGCCTTTATCACACATTGCACATCGCCATCTCGGGAGGAAAAACACAAAGGAATATGCTATAAATGCCAAAATGCGAAATGCGATAAAGGGGTGGATGGGATAGTTTTCAAATGACAATTTGAATTTATTTAAAGTCCAAGATTATGTGCAGTTGTGTTGTTTTATGAAGAAACGTGAAAGTGGGCAGTGGACTCGGGTAAGTGACCCAACGTAGAGAAAAGGAGAAGAGAAGATGGAACGCTGCAGGGACGAGCGTAAGAGACAGAGTCAAGCAAAAGGAGACATGATAACATTGTTTGAAATGTAGAGGCATAGGCAGAGTCAGAAAAAGGGAGCAAATGGTGGCATTGTTGGAGACGCAATAGCTGGTTAAAGTCGGGCAAAGACGCATTATTGCAGAACTGTTCGAATACCACAACAGAAACATAAAAGACATGACAACAAGAAGAAAATACAAATATTTAACTCTGTAAGAAAGATAGGGCAAGGATGTTCGATCTGTCATGGGGACACATCAACACTTTAGGGAGACACATCAACAACAAATCAGATTCAGCTAAAAGAATAATATTTCATGTTTTAATTTGTTTTCTTTGTTTGTTAAGATCGAAGCTATAATGATGTCCTCTCTTTCTTGTAATAATAATTTTTAATAGTTTAGGTAGTCGAAGTAGTTTCAAGAAGTTCTAGCAGTTACGAATTGTTTTTGATGTATTTAAGAAAGATAGAAATAAAGAAGAGGGGCTCCAAGTTTTGGACCTTTGGAAGACTAAAACTTTGGTAATTACTTTTATGAGGAATTAATGAAAGAAGCATCAAGTTTCCTGCAACTGTTGATGGTGATTCATCTTTTCTGTGCCATTTTGTGTTCCTTCTTCCTGGAATGAAGTGAAGTAAAGTAGTTGCCGGTCTCTTAATTACATATGTGAGTAAGAGTTAAATAACCTTAATTTGTGCTACTTCACTCCAACTTATCTCCCTTCACAAATTCTCTCTGGAACTTAAAAGTAATAGATTCTATGTTTACAACATATTATTTTGAATTTCCTCTCTCTCCATAAATTCATTTTGAAATTTAAAGTGATAGATTCGGTGTTACAACATATCATTTTGAGTTTCTTCTTATAATATTCCCTTTTTTGGTGTCACGTATGATAGGGTTAGGTTGGACTTCTAGAGTTAGGAGTAAACATATCATGGGTATAGGTTGGTGTCATTAGCGGGCTCAAGGGATTTTTGGAGGAGTTTTGAGGAATTTCTATGAGGCCTGGTGGAATTCTCTTGATACGTTCCATCATTCAAGCAGTTTTCCTTTTGTTTCGGTGCATTCCGACAACTTTTGGAAAATTGAGTTTTTACTAGGCCTAACTCAATTAATTTTTCATAAGGTAGAATTTCAGGAGGAATTCTTGGCAAAACACCTTTGTGTAATAGCTTGTTGGAACCAGGATGGGAAGGTATATAGGATGGGATGGATAGGGCTGATTTTCAATGACCTGTGGAGGCATGGTGGCCAATTGACCATTTTCCTACATTAAAGAATATTTTAATGAAAGGAAATGTGCTCAATGAATAAAATAATAATGAAATAAGGCTCTAGAAGGATCCAGGAAATCTATAAAAGAAAATTAGGAGGCCATTGAGGGATATCTTTTCGAGTTGAGTATTTTCTTGTGCATGAGAGGTTTGAGAACGTGGTTCTCTACTTCAGTCATAGCCCAGGACGGAAACCCTTGGGTGATTTGTGAGTGTTGGACGGACACCCAACTCTCTTTGAGGAGACTTCATTCAGAATTTTCGTAGAGCTTCAGTGATATTGGAGTAAGGATCATTCAGATCTTTAATAGGTGCTTCAGTGGATTCAGTGGTAGCTGTTGCCGAAGAGAGAGTGCAACAGTTCAGTTTTGGAGGCCAACGCAGTGCAATAGTTCATATTGATGGCTAGTTCTCCGTCTAAGCTCTTTTGGGTCAGATGTATTTGTAACCCTAGTTATTATTTATAACAAAAATGTTGAGATTCTTCCTATTTGATGTGTTAATGGATTGCAGTGCTTATGTGTTTTATTTTACATGGCAATATTCTTTTTATTAATTTTGTAATGTTATGGTAAAATGCAAGATTAGAAATCTTTAGGAAAAATTTGTGAAATATCCATTTTGGGGATATTACATGGGTATCAAAGCATCATTTCTTGGCTCAGCTTGTGGTATTTTAGTTTTAAGGATTTTACTGCAAACCAATTGCAGAGGAAGATCAAGTTATTCTAAAGTTCATTGATTGTGAAGCCAAATATATCATCTGTGGCCAAAGGTTGAAATTATTTTGATATAGGCCATGAGAATTTTTTTTTAAACTATCAAAAGAGGTCGTGAATGATTTTTATCAAGTTGAAAGTGGGGCTAATTTTTTTTTTTTTAGTTTGGCGGAATTTCTTCAAGTGGGTCTTGGCATCTTAATTATGAGTGGGGCGTCCGTGAAAAAAAAAATAAGAAGGGTGACACTTTTATTAAGAGAAAGCCAAGCTTTGTATTTGAAACCCAAATTAATTTGATAGAAAATTACATTATTTTAGTAGCGTATATACCAAATTTTGAGCCGAGTTTATTTTCAAGCCAGAGAAGGCATCGATTGTAGTGAAAGAATCTTTAGAGGTCGACTTCAATTTCTCGTTCTCAGTGAACGTCTTGAGCAGCAGAGGTTGAATTGCTCGACTAGGAGGGTCGTGAAAATATTTTAAGGGGACAAGGTGTTAGAGGGCCCGAAAAAGGTCAAATGTTTCGAATAGTTAATTAATTGAAATAACGGCTGAAGCTACTATGTTATAAAATTCTTCATTATTTTGAATGTAAATGGCTTGGGTTAAATCTGCCACATGAATTTATTCTTCATCATTCTTAAGCACGAAAGCATGAAAATGTTTTTTTGTTAGAGGACAAGCCTAGATTTGGTAGGAAAACTTAAAAGGGTATTTTCAGAGAGCAAGGGCTAAGTCATTCGACCCCAGAAATCAAGTTGTAGGAAGAAATTGCTATCACTCTCAGCTAAGATTGAAATATTTTGTGACCTGGGAAAGCAACAAGGGAGATCAAATTTCTGGTGCCATTAGATGAGTTTTGGAACATAAATAGAGCTTGAACCCCTTACTTTCCTTGCTGGAAGAATTTCTGTAGTTGGAACGAGAATTTCTTGGAGACAAAAGAGATCGAATCTCATCTTTGATGCTAGAAAAATTTTCCTTTGTTAGTGTCATATTTCTACCATTTGGGGATGAGTTTTACATCTGGTATGGCCCACATAAATCTCTTGAGCATTTAAGTGGTCTGGAGGGTAAACTTTCAATTGTGGAGGACATATTTCTTGTTGACTGTAGCTGTTATTCATTACCTCAATTTTTGAACATGGGTAAAGGCATATTGTGGGGACTCGTTTATTAGTTCTAAGGCTATACTAAGAGAAAGCACCGTCCACCATTTTTAATGACTAGAAAATCAACCAAAGAGGATTCACACTCTCCCATGCACTTGTACCTTCAATCAAAGCAGTCAAATCCAATTTTGGAGCTGATTCGAGACACCTAGACCAAGACTAGAGTGGAGACAACCATTTTTGGGCAGTGTTATATCAAGTTCATTGTTATTTGGAAATCCGTGCTATTATTTCTCTGGTTGTGACTGGTGCATGGATCTCTAAGTTCACTCATTGCACTGTATATCTATACCTGAACTTTACTGCTACTATATACAATTGTGAAGTGTTGACTATTGAAGGAAATATGTTCTGTGGACTGATATTTGAATAGAAGGATGTGTTTTTATGAGTTGTTGAGTTGTTCATCTTTATAAATTGTGGGTTGTAATGTACTGTGGATGGAACACCAACATTTTGGCGCTATTAAACTATTGTAAACCACTATTTGAAAACTAAGTATTACATAGTATACCTACAACCATGTGTATTAGACATGTTTGAAAAAATGTTTAACTGAAAAAGGGGTTGTCGTTATTCCAACTACTGGAGAAAACTTATTGAAGGTAGAAATTTCTTCTAGAGAAAACTTATTGAAGGAAAAAAATTCTAGAGGGTACATGGGTGATGTGGAAAATCTTGATCACTATGGGTCAAGCTAGCATAAGGATAAGAGATTCCCTTATTTTAGTTGTTGGACGGAGATAGCTGGTATATACATTATCGGAGCTGAATATGGGTTGGAGTCTTCTAAAATAGTATATATACCAAAGCAGCATGATCACCAGGTTCCTCTATTTTCATTTTTTATTGTGCATACTAGTTCCAAGGCTAGGAACTAACTATGCATATTAATTTCACTTTTTCTATCAGCATTGTTGAAGCATCAAATTGGTATGTGTTTTTTTTTTTGTTGATGCATTATATCTTGTCATTAAACAATGGATAATTTGAAACACATCATAAACCAACACAAAAACCCCCCAGTGAACTCTACTACACACCTGGAAACTAAACAGAACAATAGACCTCTTTCAAGAGGGATCTATGCCATTCTTTAGAATAAAAAGTCAGAGGATGTGCATAAGTGGTAGGAGATAGACCACAAATTTTTTTCACTTGGGACAAATTTGAAGCACGTGAAGATGACATGGAGAGTTATCTCCAAACTTGATGAACTTAATGAACTCCTTTCCAAAGTAAGCTAGTTTGAAGGAAGGAAATTGATTTGGGCTTCAAGACCTGCTATGCTTGCTTTTATACAACCCAAATTCTTGGAGGAACCTTGTGAGGGGGTCAAACTTCTAGTTGCATCATGCCTCAGTAACATCTTGAAGTTAGCCACACCTATAGCTCCATATAATGATGATGTTATGAGGAGGATTCTGAGATTGATGGTAGAGATTTTCATGACTTGGACAATAGTGCAAGCCCTACCTTTGGGAAGAAGCTTGAGGTTTTATGGGGAATGGCCATAGTCGAGACGTATGTCATCATGTTTGATCTTGAGTGCGATGACTTGATTATTTAGATGTTCCAATGCTTCTTCAGCATTAGGAGACATCATCCTGACACTGTCATAGCACACATGCAGTCCATCCGATTGTCATGTCCGAGAGACTATGAGACCATTTTCTCAGAGTTGAAAACCGGGTTGTTGAGAATTTGGAGGAGAGAGCAGTTGGTCTCACCCGTTGCTTACGAGCTAGCCCAAGGGCTGGTTCAGCAGAATATTGGGCTATTTAGGAGACAGTTGACCAGCGAGGAGTTGCTTCAGTTTGGTGGATCAGGGAGAAAAAATGAACTGAGGAGGAAGGGTCTTTGCTTCATCTGCAAAGAACCTTGGGGGCCTTATCACTCATGCTTGAGTGATGTAGGTGATGTCGTAGAGGCTGAATAGAAGGAACTTCCTTCTGTATGCTAGGATGAGGACTCTTCTTCGGGTGAGTCCACGGGATCATACAAGGATTATTCTTGGTAGCGAGAGAAGTCATGCGGAGATGATGAGAGTAGGCCAAAGTTGTATTCCATTGTGTAGGGTGAACAGCCAGGGAAATCTATGGGAGATACTCAGGGTGATGAGTCACTTCTGACGATTCAGCCAGAGCAGCATATGATGGAGCATGATTTAGCAGACGAGGAGACTATGCACGTCATGCATGATAGTCCTTTGGGGAAGAACCAGATGGGGGCTCCCATTGAGTATATAATGGATATGCAGCTAACCTTGGGTCAGTAATTGAGGAGGAGCAGTCAGATGCACAAACATTGGGTACGGTAACAGTAGTTGCAGATCTGTATCCTCTGGAGATGTTTGAGCTTGATGGGATAGTTCTGCAGGGGGATAGTAGACAACAGGAGCATGAAATTCCTGATCAGGAGAGGGAGGAGATATTGGAGATGGTGGAGCATCCATCTTTGGGCTGACACATTAATGAGGTCCAGAAATATGCACATGTAGTCAGCAGGGCTGCAGTAATTTCATGGAGTTGCATTCTCTAGGAGTACATAGACGGGGCTTGTAACATATCTAGCCCACTTTGGCATTTTTATAGAGAGAGGGGCCTTCCTCTACAGTAAAATCGTGTTGGAAGATGAGACAAAGTAGCATGAGTTGAGTACGAGATGGCGACTATGCTCTAGATGTATTCCGTATGTAGTTGTCACTAACTTGGATCCTTCTTCTAGGATAGATTGGTGGGAGATCATGAGTTGGTACCCTCTTCATGGTACGGTCTTATTCATAAGGAGCATAGCGGAGCAGAGGCCCTTACACATGACAGATGTTACAGATTCCAGTTGGCAGTGGGACACAGGTCGACATTTCTTCAACATTCCATCCCAACTTCAGGAGAGCAGGATCAGAATTGGATTGAGTCGAGGACTGGATTGGAGGGAGGCAATGATTTGGTACGTAGTTGGTGGGGAAGCTTATACAGTTAGAGGTACAACACAACAGGAGCTAGGGAGCATTGATGCTTGTTGGCGAACTTCACTTCATGGGGCATCAGCTATAGCCAGAGGCAGTTCACAGTCTGAGCTATGGGACTTGGGTGTTGATTGGCCATGGTGGCGTTGGGATATGGGAAGATTGTTTGATGACTAGTAGAGTGAGAGATCAGTTTGGGATCTCGACATTGAGGGGACTATTCTGGGTGGCTTAACACAGGCACATAGCAACACCCACTGGTTTGTATGGGATCCGAGCATTGGGTCTCAATTGTGTTGGGCCAACAGAGTGGCCCGCATATTTGGATTTCTTGAGGGAAAGAAATCTTGGGGTGGAAGTTCTGTAATATTCCCTTTTTTGGTGTCACCTATGACAGGGTGAGGTTGGACTTCCAGAGTTAGGAGAAGATAGGTCATAGGTACAGGTTGGTGTCATCGGCGGGCTCAGGGGATTTTTGGAGGAGTTTTGAGGAGTTTCTATGAGGCCCGGTGGAATTCTATTGATACATTCCATCATTCAAGAAATTTGCCTTTCGTTCTAGTGCATTCCAACAACTTTCGAAAAATTGAGTTATTACTACGCCTAACTCAATTAATTTTTCCTGAGGTGGCATTTTGGGAGGAATTCTTGGCAGAACACCTTAGTGTAATAGCTCATTGGAAACAAGACATGGAGATCTACAAGATGGGATGGCTAGGGGTGATTTTCAGTTACCTATGGAGGCATGGTGCCTAATTGACCATTTCCCTACATTAAAGAATATTTTAATTAAAGGAAATGTGCTCAATGAATAAAATAGTAATAAAATAAGGCTCAAGAAGGATCTGGGAAATATAAAAAAGAAAAGGAGGAGGCCATTGAGGGACATCTTTTTGAATAGATCATTTTCTTGTGTATGAGAGGTTTGAGAATGTGGTTCTCTACTTCAGCCATAGCCCCAGGATAGAAACCCTCGAGTGATTTATGAGTGTTGGACGGACACCCAACTCTCTTTCAGGAGACCTCATTTAGAAGTTTCGCAGAGCTTCAATGATATTGGAATGAGGATCATTTATATCTTCAATGGGTGCTTCATTGGATTCAGTGGTAGATGATTCCAGAGGGAGAGCGCAACAGCTCAGTTTTGAAGGCCAGCACAGTGCAGCAGTTCATATTGATGGCCAATTCTCCATCTCAGCTCTTTTGGGTTAGATCTATTTGTAACCCTAGTTATTATTTATAACAAAAATTCTGAGATTCTTCCTATTCTATGTGTTAATGGATTGGAGTGCTTATGTGTTTTATTTTACATGGAGATCTTCTATTTATTAATTTCGTAATTTTATGGTAAAATACTTGATCAACAATCTTTAGGAAAAATTTGTGAAATATCCCATTTCGGGATATTATACTTCTACAGTTCTTCTTTTCCATTAAGATATCAACAGTTAATGGCATTGTAGAGTCTTTCATTGTACCATATTATTAAGGGTTTTAAAGAATTACTTTCCAAAAGGATTAAATGAATATCACCTGATATAATTACTTCTGTGACACATTTTTAAAATATGTCTTAAGCATTGATTCCTTTCCACAATGAAGGAATTGTGTCTTAAGATATAGCAGGTCCTTACATATGGGGACATAGATAAAATTGGGGAAAAATTTCAAGAAGTGGTGGAGGAATCATGGAGCAGAATTGAGGATCACTACGGCACACTCCTTACAAGAGTTGAGTAGAGCATTGCAAAGCTAAGGCTTCTAGTGCATACAGCTAGAAAAACAACATCGATAAGCCAAGAAATCCAACCAAAGAGATTGATAGAAACAAAATTTGGGATGAGGATCATGCAGATACCTGTTGGAGCTCTGAAGTTTGATGTCGCTAAAGCAAAGCAACAAGCCAAAAATTGGGACAAGGTCAATATGAACATTGTAGCGCTACCAATTCTGGTATTGCATGACCTGCATCATGGTATTATAAATGAGCTAAAGGAGAGGGAGCACCGCACATAGAAATTTAATATTCACATAGAACAAGAGATAGTTGTGCTGAAGAAATATCTTGATCAAGAAATCAAAGAAAAGGACCAGGCATAACATCAACAACAGAGGTTGAAAGAAGTGGTCGAAGCCACTTGCAAAGAAGTTCCAGACATGGATGTCAGTGAGGAGGAACTAGTAGAATAAAAGGTTGCGAAGCTCGGCCTTGGAGTCAAGGAATCTGAGAAGAAGGCTATAGAAGTACATTTTTTAGTATGATCTCATTATCAGTAAGCTCCAAGTGAATCTGCATCGAACCACGCCACTAGAAGTACGTGAGAACAAGGAGATTGACCTAAAGGCTATAGTGGCAAGCATCTCTGAGACAGTGGTAGAGTGTGGAGTATTACTGGAAAAGATATTTTAGATTTGGAATTTGCTGCAGGAATATCCAAATTTACAGAAGATAGGTGAGAATATCTGTTATAGGTCAATTTCGGTACCATTACAATTGACCTGGTTAGAATGGACATCATCCCCTTTAAACCATTTCTTAACCTCTCCTATTAAACTTTGAGAAAACAAGCTCATTTGAACATCGGATTCATCTATTTCATAGATTTCACAATAATTTGTTATTCTTGTAACATGTTGTTGAGCAGTATATTGTGATTTGCCATCAAATAGTGGTATATTTTTCTGATAATCTTGGGGCATATCATGGTGGTTTTTGGGTAAGACAAGGGGAGCATACCTAGCAGCCATGACTTGAAGTTTTGCTGAATTAGGAGGTATAACAGTAATGATAGGAGCAGTGCTAGATATGGTAGTTGATGAGCTGAAAGATGTGCTTGAACAGCTTGGAAAAGAGGTTGGTATATATATGGAACTATTTGGAAATAAGTATGTAGTGCTTATAAAACTAGTGGATGCAGTGGATTGAGTGAATGAGGGAAATAATATCCTAGGTTGCAAAGGCAACTTAGGACTAAATTTTTCTGTGGATGAACTTGCAGTGGAATCTAAAAATGAGGTGACAGCATACAGAGTTGAATCTACTACTGGAATTATTATTGTGTACAATTGAGAAACTAGAGGCTTAATGTGAGATATTAAATGGGCTGATTTAATAGCTTCATCAATATCTTTAATCAGTGCAACATTAATCCTTTCTATTTGACTTTGAGATTCAGATTTATCTGATTTTCTTTTTGCTGAAATAATATTTTGTTTTTCTTTCAAGAAAGAATTAAAAACAGGATCTATTACAGTATCTTTTAAATCAGTTTCAGATTTATTTTAAACAATGATTGTTCAAACTTGAAATCAAAATCAATATAAAAAAAGCTCACTAATTCTTTGGGTAAAGAATTAGCTTTTCTTAATGGTACTTCAGTTTCTAAATTGACAATTTGTTTTTTATTTTTATTTTTTCCAATCTATTATTGGTTATCTACTATAACTGCAGGCTTAGGATCTGGGTTAGACCTGGTATAGTAGGTTTTACTAGAAGCCAGAATGATTGTTTATGAATACCCACAACCATTTTAAAAATAATCTTAAAGTAAAAAGATAAATGAGAGATCTTCCTTTAAGATTAAATTTAAAATTGGAGATTGGTTAGCTCCCCAGTATGGTTGCCAGTATGTTATCACCCTATTAATTTCTAAATATTGTGGGCTTTTGGTTTTTAGTTTAAGAAAACTAGGGGTAACCACAAACCTACTTTGGAAATTTAGGATCTAGCCTTCCTAAATTTTAGAGAGGGCTCTCTCTTTATAATTTAACTTTTTTTTTGTTTAATGTTTTAGGCTAGTTATGATAGAACGATTGATTTTGGTTTTGAAATGTTTGGTGGAAAATAATATTACTTAAAGACAAATTAAATATGGATCTACTAGTCCATTGGGCTATGGAGTCAAATTCTAGCAAGAAGAACTAGAAAAAAAGGCCAAAAGGATGCTAATGTATTCAGGGCAAGGTAGATAACCCTCAGAGATTTTGATAGATTGTTTTGATGAAATGGCTTGCTTTGGGATAAAGGGAAATGAAGGATCCTTTGATCCGGAAAAAGAGGAAGGAGGTAGAGGTCAAACGGGATTAGGAGCAATTAACAATTCCCAAATTCGGAAATCAGCAGAAAACATTTAAATGATTAAGTAGTTAAGACAGGGATTTTTTACACTAGTCCCGAAGTAATACTCCTAATTAATCATTAAGATTGAAAAACATATATGAAATTGTATGTAACTCAGAATGGAAACTGTTACACCATTTTTTGGTCATCTAACCTATTATCATTAGATGGACCCAAGTATACAATGTAAGACCAATTTTACCCTAAGTAAAATTGCTTTCACTATGTAAAATAACTTAATAAAACACATTTATTAGGTTGTTTATGGTCTAAACAGGAAACCCCAAAAGGAAATATTAAACAAACCTATATTTGTTTGATTTTCCTCAAGGAATAATTAATTAAACAATAATTCAATTATTATTCCCGGTCATGTTTAACCCAAAACAAAGAAATTAATTAGATAAATATTTATTTATCTTATTATTTTCTAGGAATAATTATTTAAATCTTATTTAAATAATATTCCTTGTTAAATATGACTAAATCACCCATAAATAATTAAATAAATCATTATTTATTTGATTATCTTTCAACCACTTTCTTAAAATGATAAATAAATCATTTATTTATTTATTATTTACAAATAAAGGGATTTGACCCAAGTCAAATACTTTTTCCCTCCAACAAATATAATAAAATATTCCATAAAAGGGGGATCTAGATTTGGTTAATGTTATTTTAATCATGCACCAAGATCTAGAATGACCCAATATTTTGTTATAAATAGGAGCGTTTTTCCTACCATTCTTCACCTTTTGTTGCCTATTAGATCACTCTGGATCTATACTCTTGGTCTGACTTTGAGCCATTATCATTGTCATATTTTCCACTATTTGTGGTGTGAGCTCCCTTTGAGTTCTATCTTTGTCTGGGTTTTCTACACCAACAGGAGAGAGAAATGCTAGATCTGAAGTGCCGAGGACTTCCAAGAACCCATCCCATTGAGGAGAATAGGAAACACCTTCTTTTTTTCCTCCCAGGTGCCCTTAATACAAAAATTCTTTCAAAAAATTATTCTTATCTTGTCTATTGGATGTATGGAGAAAAACCTTATTTTTACTGCTTAATGTCTCTTTATGCATAGATCTGGTTTTTTGCAGCACTTGTCTTGATCAACTAACTGCAGATCTGAAGATATTGGCAGCCATATTTGATGTTAGGGCTATAAGTTATGCGTAGCTAAAGTGGTCTTTTTTTGTACACTTCGACAAAAGATTCATACTAACAACTGGCGACTCCACACGAGTTTTCAATTACGACCGCTGTCGTTTTTCATATTCCTGCATATCCAGCTACTTCAGACCCTAGGGTTTCTTTTCAGCTTTTTGTTTTTCCTATTTTTATGTTTTTTTTCACCTATAAAACCCTAAAACATTAAAATTTCTAACTTCCGCGTGTTTCTGGCCCTATTGCGCAGGTGACAGACATCAGCCGCACCTGAGACGGCAACTTTTTCGGAAATCTGCCGCCGGGACACCCGGAGCTTCAGGTCGCACTTTTCAACCCAGAAACTACGACCTGGACTCCAGGTCGCACTTTTTGGCCCATTAACTGCGACCTGGGTAGCGGAAAACAGCCCAAAAACTGCAACCTAAGCGAAAACAGGTCAAAAACTGCGACCTAAACTTTTTTCTGGAATTTTTCTGAAATTTTTCTGGGTTTTGTCTGAACCTCTGTCAGGGTTGTCTGACCTCCGTCTCTGCCCGTTTAGACCTATTCTTGCTCTGTTTTACTCAACTAAGTGGGAATCGATCCCCCTAGGGCCTCAGTACCCTCCACTTTTTGTGGAAGAGTTTTAGCTGCTGTAAGTGTCTAAATTTTCAGAATTTTCAGCCATTTCTTTTTCAGATCTGATCCCTCCTTTTCAGATCCCTTTTAATCAACTCTTCTCCCTTTCAAATCAACTCCTGAATTTTTTTTTGGATCTACCTTTAGGGCCTCCTCCTTGTCCCTTCTGTTGTTTGCTGATTTCCTCCTTTTTTACAGCCACATTGCCTCTGCCTCTTGGCTGTGTTCTGCACCTCTTTTCAGCAGATTTCTCCTTTAGATCCCTGTCCCTCCTAACCTTAGATCTATTGGCCTCTTTTTAGTGTGTTTTGACTAGATTTTTTCCCCTCTTTTAGACTAGTTTTGAGAGACCCGCCTTTTTGGGTTAGATCGATGCATTGTTAGCTGTTAATTTTATGTTATTTCAAAATTATATACTGTTCTCTGCAGATTTATTTTCAGTTACACAGCACACTTTTTCTTTTTCTCTCAAAACTTCAGGGTTTAAAAATTAAAATTAACGCACGCCACACACTCACCCTAAGCGAAGAAGAGCCTGGTTAACACCGCCAGGCAAAGACTTTAAAACATTGTAAAATCAATTGACACTGCACCTTTCCGCCCTTGTTTTGACATTGTAATCACTTGATTCTGCACCTCCCTACCCTTGTTGGTCGTTCTTCTTCCCCTTGTGCCGTGTTTGTGTTTTCACCATTGCGCCCCCAAGGCGCACATCCCAGAGACTTCTTGGCCTTCACCCTCAGTTTCCGGTCGATCGACCTACTCCTTCCCGCCGTCGTCGAGTTAGTCCTCCTCCAAGTCTGCACTCCGACTCCTCTTCTGATTCATTGGGTTCTCCTTTTACTTCTGGTTCTCCCCCTGTCACCTTCACTATGTCTGGTCCAGGGCCTAACGCTAGCGGTAATCCCAGCCCTAATGCCGGGACTACTACTAGCGGAACCGCCACAGGAACTACCTCGACTACGCCCTTGCTCCCCTTCATGGCAGGCCTCAGCCTCCCTGATTTGGACCGACTGACAAATGACCCTATACACCATGATGCTAGTTGGCCTACCATGCCAACAAAGCTCCCTTCCAATATCCCAAAGTTTGAAGGCCTTGCTGGAGAAGATCCTTCAAATCATGTTCGATCTTTCCACATGTGGTGTTCATCTACCTCCATTATTGATGACTCTGTCCGTCTTCAGTTGTTCCAACGAATGCTTACAGGAGCGGCTTCTAAGTGGTATGTTGATCAAGCCCCTTCTTCTCATACCACCTTTGCGACTCTTGCCCGGGATTTTTTATCTTACTTCCAGCTTCCCCTTCGTTATGACACTGGTATCGAACTTTTGACTTCTTTCTGTCAATCATCTGCGACCCGCCTATCTGATCATGTCCAGGAATGGCGGAGATGAAAGAGCCTATGTCAATCCCCTACTTTCGAAGACCGTGTCTACATGGACTGGTTCCTTAGATCTCTCTTGCCTCCCATCGGGAAAGATGTCGCATCGCATTTTCCCCAAACCGAAGAAGCCGCCCTCCAACTCGCGTTAAAATATGACTTGATCTACGCTCAGACGGGTTATGTTTATACCGTTATACCTGATCTCCCCAGACCCGGTGGTGTTAACGCACCGGGGGCACCTCATGCCGTCGACGGTATCGTTGGAGCTCTCTCTCATCCATATACCCAACCTTCCATGGGTTATGGTTTTCCTGGGGGAGGGGGCAGCACCTCCCGCACTTGTTCCCCTCCTGGTAGCACGTATCCAGGATATAACATGCCTCCTCTTTTGGCCAACCCTCCTGGTCACCATGCTGTTACCTAACCCCCTTATTATTTGTATCCGCAGTTTAGTGCTCCAGCTCCTCCAGCATTAGCACCTCTGCCTCCCTGGCCTTCTCAACCCCTGCAATAGCAGTCACCGCCCCCTCAAGAGCAGATGGATGCACAGCAGGGATTCATGGCTACCCAACCACCTGACAGACAGGTGCCCACTCAACCTTCCCCTTCTTGTTCCTCCAATTACCAGATCCTCATGATGAACTTTGATCCGCCTCTAACCGTCGACCTTAACCTTCATCCTCGGTCCCATCAGTACCCCAAGCCTCCCGCTCCATCTGTCCCCGAGTCACCGTCTTCAGGTTCTACAGAGCCTCTTTCGACATCCAATGGTCCCTTACATATCCCTCAACCCAAATTTGAGGTTCATACCAAGATTCCTAAGGGACCATTACGCCGAAATGCTGCTTCTGGTCGAGCTGCTCATTCGTATAGCATAGTAGATGATTTGGCGTAGTCTCCTGCTGCCATTTCCACATTGGAACTCCTCCAGTCATGCCCTTCTCAAAAGAAGGCTCTACTATCTTCCATGGGTGCTGTAGATCCTGCTAATGACCAATTTATTGTTTTCGACACCCATCAATCAGAACATCCTCCTCTTCCTGCTTCCGTAGCCTTCCAAATCCCAGTCAAAATCCGGAACGCTAATTTTTCTCGGTGCATCATTGATGAGGGGGCATCCACTTGTGTAATGTCCGCTTTAGTTTGGAAACAACTCATATCTCCTGAATTGGCCCCTTCCACAATCACCCTTCGTGCGTGGGATGGCCATGCCTCCCAGCCCATTGGCTTATTCCGTAATTGTCCTATCACTCTTGCGGGCAAGACTGTTTGCGTTGACGTTGAATTCATCGACGCCCCTCTTGATTATAACATTCTTTTGGGGCGTAGCTACACTTATGCTATGTCTGTTGTCCCATCCATGGTCCAACGGAAGATGTTTTTCCCTCATAATGGAAATATAGTCACCATTGACCAGTTGACGTATCATGAGCCAAAATCTCAGACCTCCCCTGAGATGACCATCTCTTCTGTAGCCAATAATCAAACCATTGATTCTTTGACCAGTGTCTCTCTCGGCGTCTACAAAGACTCCTCTTTTCTTGGAACCTTCCCTGGTATTCCTCCTCCTCCTGTCTCCGATCCCAGCTCATCGAATGTTTGCATGATGCAATCATCTCGGGCTGCTCTCAAGCAACCTGCTTCGGCTAGTCAGCAACCGTGCTCTCCACAACCTGCTCCTAGCCCTTCACCTGCAGCTGGTATTCATGAGCCTCTTTACCCTCCTGGAACGGTTCCTCCAAGCCTTAGCCCTTTAGGAGCCATCCCACCTGGCCACTACCCCTCTGGTCAGATACCATTCCTAGCTCCCCCACCAGGAGTGTACACGATACCTGTCATGGCCACCCTCTCTCTTTTTAACCTGACCCTTGGGATTCCCGTCTGGTACCTTGATCCTCCAGCCCCAACCTTGCCTGGTCAACCCAAACCTTATATTGCTTTGACCCCGGTTCAACCGGTCCCCATGACTTCTCCTGCTGCAACAGTGCCTCAGCCACCTCAACAGGAACCACCTCCTATTGCGACTGCTTTAGGTAAGAAGGGAAAATCTCGCAAGGGGGCATCAAAGGACAAGGCTGCCCTGACAAACCCTGCCCCTCCTCGGCCTCCAAATCATACCATCCAGTGTGCTTTGTGTGATATTGTCGGTCACGCCACCCATACCTGTCCTTCATTGCTTCATCTCAATCCCATGGTTAATGTCGTGTTCCCCGAGTCCCCGGTACTGGAAGCCTTTGTTCCTTTCGCGACCACGGCCATGAACCCCCAGAATATTCACACCAACCACCCCTATGCTTTGTGTGACCTCCATGGCCATTACACCCACCTTTGTCCCCGCCTCAAGGACTTTCGCACCTCTCTAGCCGCGGTCCACCAATTTGAGGCCAAGCGCAATGAGTCCAACTCTTCCATATTTGTGAATTTTGCTTTGGAAAAACTACCAGACATGACTGCTCCCATTGACGTCCCCCCTCCTGATGTCGAGATGACGGAGCCTTCGTCCAGCATTTTCTACCTATCATCATCCATGAGACCCTCGGGGAACATTCCCTCTGAATCCTCCCCTGTTGTTTCGCTTGACCTTCCTTCAGCGATCACCTTGGGCTCAACATCGGTAGATCCTTTATCTACTTATTCCTCTGTCACCCCTTGTGACGATGCGCATGTGAACCTCTCTTCTCATGATGATGAGTTAGGTAGCTTCGCCGCGTCAGGTGGTCTTTCTTCCACCAGTCACCCCATCTTCTATCACGATGACGACATTATGGAAGAAATCCCCACCCCTAACTTTATCTATTCCCCCTTACATCGAACCCATGCGTTCACACCACATACACCTTGTGGCCATTACATTGAAACCCAATGTTTGGGTAAGGGGGCACCCACATTTGAGAGACCAAGAGAAGAAATTCTCCACAAATCTCCTAGTGTATCTGGTCGTGCCGACTTTAGTACCATTATTCTTCCACATTTATAAGAACCTATAGAGTCCCATATCACTTCAGATCACTCTAGGGATGATACCCCTTATTTTTCCTTCATCTTACATCAGCAACCCCGTCTCTTAGACATTGTTGTTGACCAACCTATAGCTTTTCTACGAGAGCATCAGTTCATTATCACCAAATCATCTCTTTGGGATAGTGACACCAGGTATGCCAACCCGGAAACTTAAAGTCCATTTGATTCCTATATGCAATACCAAAAGAGATTGGTAATCCTCCATTCCCTTTCTCAAATTGCATAACCATAACGAAAACAAATGGCACACCATATGATTAAAATGTGTTTAGATTCCCCTTTTTCTAAATAAATTTTGGCATGACCACAACATGCTTAGGGGCACCTATGCCCCTCAACCATAACCCTCCTCAAAATCGAATTTCTTCACTTGCAACACTCTTAATAGGGGCACCATTTGGCCTCCATACTTATCCATGTTCGTGATGATTTTCGTCGTGAGTTACCATATTGTACTCATGTTTTATGGTCCCCCATTGGACCTTTACTGTGTGGCAGCACCATCACGTCGCCCTTGTTTAGAGCATCCGAGTTGAGTTATCACCACATTCATGGAGTCTATCCCAAGTCCCTTTGTACCCTGCTATACTCCTCCATCCTTCATTGCTTGGTCTCTCTCTTGTGTCGCACATTATGGCCTTCAGTCCCACTGTCCCTTATCCCTGATGATATTGTGTCAGTCGCTGCCATGTCATTCATGCCCTTTATGCTCTAACAAGGGAAGTCATCCATTCGCTACTCTGTCCCCTCCATTTCACCATCATCATTGGTATTAGTCTGTCAGTCGCTCGACTATTTTCTCTCGCGCCTTAGTTGAGGATCTCTCATTGCCTCACCTATGGCGGACCTCCTTCTGTCGACATCATCTCATTCATTCCAGAAGACAGGTCTAGAGGGCGGTGTACCTTGGTTCCAGCTTCCACTCTTGTTCGGTGCCTCGGATCAGGCAAAAGGCTTTCTCATTACCCTTTGACTTGATTGTTTCTCAGCTCCAGCTCCCTTTAGCATGATCGAGATCCGTATGCTTGATGGTTCAGTGATGCAGCAGTAGCTTTTGGTGATTCTCGAGTGTGTGTGAGATGTCTCAGCCCTCATAAGGGGGTGGCCCTGCAGGTAGTCCCCCACATGCCCGGATGACCTCTTCATTGCAGCCTTCGATGCAGCTCCATATATTTGATGATGTAGGCCTTAGCTGCTTGCAGCGCCTCTTTGATTTGCATGTATCAGTCAGATTTTGCGAGCCCTTACCCATTTCTAGGGGGCATTTGGGTTGTATTTGTATCTCATGTACTCAGATATTATTGTATAAGTCCTGGTTGTTATCCCAGGCACAACATGTATGCGGGATCCCTCATTGTATTTCTATCTGGCTCATGTTTATGCCGGCTGTACTTTATGGTTCGGTCCCTTATTTACTGGACACACTATTCTTTTGTACTTTGTCTCGGAGGGCATAGGTATGCCTCCCCCGCCGCCTTTAGCACAGGTACCCTCTCATAAAAAGAGACTTGTTGCACCTGTAAGTCTCATCTCCTCAAGGTCTAGTTATTTAGCATATTAGTCTACCTTACATTTCTCTCTCTGACTTCCCTTTTAATGTCTGGTGATTGAGTTCTTACAACGTACTTCGGTCATACGATTTGCTCCTAACACTCGCACGCTGGGGGGCAATATGTTACACCATTTTTTGGTCATCTAACCTATTATCATTAGATGGACCCAAGTATACCATGTAAGACCAATTTTACCCTAAGTAAAATTGCTTTCACTATGTAAAATAACTTAATAAAACACATTTATTAGGTTGTTTATGGTCTAAACAGGAAACCCCAAAAGGAAATATTAAACAAACCTATATTTGTTTGATTTTTCTCAAGGAATAATTAATTAAACAATAATTTAATTATTATTCCTGGTCATGTTTAACCCAAAACAAAGAAATTAATTAGATAAATCTTTATTTATCTTATTATTTTCTAGGAATAATTATTTAAATCTTATTTAAATAATATTCCTTGTTAAATATGACTAAATCACCATAAATAATTAAATAAATCATTATTTGTTTGATTATCTTTCAACCACTTCCTTAAAATGATAAATAAATCATTTATGTATTTATTATTCACAAATAAAGGGATTTGACCCAAGTCAAATACTTTTTCCCTCCAAAAAATATAATAAAATATTCCATAAAAGGTGGATCTAGATTTGGTTAATGTTATTTCAATCATGCACCAAGATCTAGAATGACCCAATATTTTGTTATAAATAGGAGGGTTTTTCCTACCATTCTTCACCTTTTGTTGCCTATTAGATCACTCTGGATCTAAACTCTTGGTCTGACTTTGAGCTATTATCATTGTCATATTTTCCATTATTTGCTGTGTGAGCTCCCTTTGAGTTCTATCTTTGTCTGGGTTTTCTACACCAACAGGAGAGAGAAATGCTAGATCTGAAGTGCTGAGGACTTCCAAGAACCCATCCCATCGAGGAGAATTGGAAACACCTTCTTGTTTTCCTCCCAGGTGCCCTTAATACAAAAATTCTTTCAAAAAATTGTTCTTGTCTTGTCTATTGGATGTATGGAGCAAAACCTTATTTTTACTGCTTAATGTCTCTTTATGCATAGATTTGGTTTTTTGCAGCACTTGTCTTGATCAACTAACTGCAGATCTGAAGATATTGGCAGCCATATTTGATGTTAGGGCTATAATTTATGCGTAGCTAAAGTGGTCTTTTTTCGTACACTTCGACAAAAGATTCATACTAACAGAAATAATGACAGTAAGAAAGTACTTTACTCTTCAAATTATCGCATGAATCCTGAATTATGAAGCCCAATTGGATATTGTCCAGACTGCTGCTTTGAAATCAACACATGTGAGCCTCCAACGTACCAGTAAAATGTCTATAATTTTCTTAGAAATTTTATTCCACACTAAACACTTCTGAAAGTGAAGTATTTATACAAATGTTTATTACAAATATCCTAGAAAGATCTAGGAATAACTCTAGGAAATATAAAATATATTTACACATTAAGAGGGACAACTGCTTAACAACTTTAGCAAGTTGTCCTCTTATCTAGAAAATATAGAACTAATCTTTTCTAACAAAAACTGTTTTTTGAATAGCTGTCCATACTTGCTGGCACATTGAAAAATATCTTTTGGAAGATGACTTAACTGATACTCTTTCCACTTATACTCTTTAATATTGTACTTCATCTCTGATGTTCTTTCAAGCTGCTTATTTATCATTTTACTGCTGTAAAAAAGGAAATTACAGCAGTCAAAATCAGCTGGCCGTTGCTTTTCTCTCTGATACACTTTGACTCTGTTGTTCACCTTGATACTCTTTTAACTGATATTTTAACCTTTAACTACCATAAAAAGAGATATTTATCAACAGTAAAAAAATAAAAAATCAAAATCAAATAACTGTTTTATTGTTTCCTCCTCAAATTGACTGTTTCACCTCCACTTTCTTTCAATGTTCTGCTTCTTTGTTGCTACAATAAATCTGTAAAAGTCTGCCATTGTTCAACATCTGGTATTTTTACAATTTTGAGTTTTCTGAAATTCTCATCAGCATTAGTATACTTGGCGAAATTTGGTTTAATTATAAACAGATGTTTGATTTCATTTTGAAGGAAAAATAAGTCTTCAATATACTGGACAACAACTTTCCCTATCGGAGAGCCCTTTGGCGGTGGCTTGTTGACCTATTCTTTAGCATGATCCCTTATCTTTTTGTCATATTCTTTTTGGTCCATCAACTTCTCATTGAAGACATGGATATCTAGAATGCCAAATTGTCTTAGCATAGTGTACTTTGCTAAAAATTTGGTAATAGAAAAATTCATGGCATCACATTTTTCTTTCAAATTGTTCATTAGAGTTTTCTTAGTCAAAACTTTCTTGATTTGCAATATTGTTTCTGTCCTATCCTGTATCTTCAATTCTTTTAGCTCTGTCATGTTTTTACTATTTAAGAAAGTGATTAGCTTTAAAGCCTGTGCTGGTTTATCTACTAATTCTTCTGTTGTCTTTTGTATTTCAACTTGAGCTGCTAGAAGGAGGTCTCTCTGTTCATATATTATCTGGATTGATGGCCACTAAAGATGTATAGCCTCAATTATATTAGTCCATAGGTGATTTCTTATGTATGAAATCTGTGCAGTGAAACTCAAATCCTTTTGAAGGTTTTTGACTTGCTCTTCAAGTCTTTTGGCTTTTTGCTCATAATTGTTGGCATTAATTAATGTTGCTTTGTTAGATACTTCCATATTTTGAATCTTTTTCTTCAAACTGTTAATTTCATTATTTTTCAGAGACATTTCCTCCATTTCTTTGACTATCTACCCTGCATCATTTGTCTGTTGTACCTATGATGTTGAAGATTCTGTATTGGAGGTAGCAGCTAATTGTACTGACACTGCAGTTGCCAGTGGATATTTTGGTGCTAACTTTTCTCCCAGTGTAGAAGGAATAGTAGCTGTAATAATAGATACGACTGTAGGAATGGTGGAAGTATCATTTTCCTTCATAGTTTCTTTTTATTTCATAATTATATCCATTTGAATTTCCATATCTTTGATTTGGGCAGTTATTTTTATGATCAACTGCATAATATATTCTTTTTCCTTCTGTTTTTGAAGTACCTCCTTACTCTGTGGGTGCTCACTTTGAGGATGTTTTAACTGTTTCCTTAAAGCAACAATATCATTATTTTTATTCTTGATCAATACTTCAATAGCTTGCACATTTGATGGGTCAACTCCTATTTGTAAGATCAAATATTCTAAGGCCTTGATCCTTAAATCTTTGGCATATAAAGAGGCTTTGTCAAGTTTCATTTGGTCTTGCATGTTGATAATGGTATTCTGCAAATTTATCACACTCATGGATTTTGTCACCACAGTAGAATATAGCATCTCAGAGCTATGTCTGTGGAATTCTATTTGATCCAGTTAATGCACCTTTTCAGTATCTACTTCAAATTCAACTTTTTTGTAGTCAATCACTGTTTTTGGAGTTGAAGTAGTTGGTTGTAATATGACATGATAATTTATTTGAGGAGTAATCAAATGTTGTAAGCAACCTGTTTTGATTTCCTAGTTTCTTTTTGAGAAATTGAGAATAAATCTCACCTTTGATTTCCTCATTCCTTTGTTTGATCTGCTTATACCTTTCTTTTATGTCCAAATATTTTTCTTCTGTTGTCTGAGAAGAATAAGCTTCTATATTAACCTATTTCTCAAGCATCTGGGTATTCATTTCTTGCTTGCTTCTTGTTCCCTTTCTATCTCTGTTAAAGTCTCTTTAATTATCTCAGTGGCTTCATCATTGCTGACTTTTGGTTCATTGAAATATTCAACCTCAATAACTTTCTCTTTCCCTATGGTACCAAATCTGAGCCTTTTGTTATAGATTATCTTGAACTTAGTATCTGTAGTAGTTTCTGCTGTGTAGGCTCCCTCATCTCTGCCTCTTTTGTTTGAAGATTCTGGATGTTTAGAAGTTAGCACAACATGTGTGGTATCCATTTTTCCTATTGGTTGTTCATTTGCAGTTGCATCTACCAATGTATTTTATACCCATTCTGTCTTATTAACAAACTTTTCAATATCAGGCTTTGGATCATGTATAAAAGGAGGTAGTTTACAATTGACCCTTATACTTCTTAAAATACCTTAGGGGTCATAATTCCAAGGGAAAATCACGTGAACTTTCAGCTCTGACAATCTTCTTTCTATCTCTTTATCAACATCTCTATTATTCACTATGAAAGGATCAATCTAATTTTTTAATTTGAACTGGGTCTTCTTTTTGGAAGCTATGAAATTGATGGCATCAACATTCAAAACCTGTCTCAAATACTCTAAATAAAAGACTCTTATAGTAAAAAACTGAGGCAATTTATATGGAAGAAGATTGGTTCCCAAAATTCTCAATTCAGTGTGTTTCTCATAAAAGTACCAATCTCCCATTTTGCATTGCTCTGACAGTTGTAATATCCTTTTCATTTATTAACTTACCCTAGGTTGTTCCGATTTATGTAGCAAATTCATAGCTCACCTGATGAAAAAATCTGTAAAATTTGTGTAGCTATATTCACTTCCTTCTTTTCTCAACAGTGATTTCCAAAAGACAACTGATAGAGGCTAGCCCTCTACATTCATTTTCTGTAATGATATTGGAAAGTGATCAAATTGTGAGAATAAGAACAAGTGAAATAAATAGGAAGAATATCTTAATACCCCTTCAGTGGTTAAATTTGGCAATTGATAATGTATGGAATCAACTATAAACTTGGCAAAGCCAAAGATCACAGTAGGAGGTTGACCAGGAGACAAGGTAGAAAAAAGCCCAAGGATGGACTCATCAGTAAAATCATTAGTGAAATATCCCAATATGAATGATAACATTGAAATTACATGCCTAGAACCCTCAGGAAACTTGGAAGTGGAATAGGGAGGATTAAGCTTTGGAATGTCCACATGACTAGGCATAAAATTCTGAAAAATCATGAATCTCTTAGGGAAATCCAATCCCAAATATGACTGAGTCAATGCTTCAATGGATATGGGGACTGCCCTAGGGTCAAATTGTAGTTGGAACATTTCATTAATAGACTCTGCAGTGATAGAAAATAAAATCTCCCTATCAGCATTCACAATTGCTCTTTGGTCTGGAACATAGTACTTCTGACACAATCTTTCCAGGTCTTGACCATGATGTGTTACTGGGACTACATATTTTGGTAAATGTGTATCCCAAAGAGGCATTTCATCTTTATCTAGAAGCTTTTCATGACACCAATTATGAACTTCTAATATGTTAAATTCTACCAATGGCTCTACAATTTTATAATCCAAATCAATTAAAGGGATAATTTCTTCATTAGACACTGGTGGCTGAAGGGGATTAACAATCACAGTGGTTTTTTCAGTGATTACAGGAGTAGATTTTGGGGCTTTTACTACTTCAGACTTGGGAGATTTGGATCCTCCAGCTTTAGGTGTCATTTTCTTCTTTGTCATTTTGAGATAACTAAAGCAAGATTACACAGTTTGCAATAGTTAATTTATTGAAATAGAGGGTAATTGAGCACTCCTATAGGAAAAAATGATGACAGTGGGTACTTCAGTGCTCAATTAGGAATTCGGGACACAGGCAACAGGTTTAAGATAGAAAACATAGGTTTTTTAAATGACTGTGACTGTAAAATAGGTTTTTCATAGAATCTGTACATTTTAAAACCTTTTTGAACCGTGGAATTAATATTTCAGGGGTTTTGGACTGAGAATTTGGCTTTAGAATGAGGCTTTCTGTAAACAACACTTTCTGGGGAAAAATTTCGAGGGTTTTCCCTGTTTTTTCAAGGTTTCGGACAAACTGGGATGGACAATTTCTCTGATTATAGCTCAATTGGTTCAATTGGAGGTTTAAATTGTGAAATTGCAGGTTGGAATGTCGAAAAATACCTTAAATGCAAGTATTTTGGTAATTGGAAGGGTTTTCTGCAATTAGTTCTTGTGGAATTTGAGCTCTGGTTCGGCTTACTGGTGCATCAAATGGCTTAGTCAATCTTCAAAAGGGAAATCAGTGGTCAAATTTGGGTCTTTAACGAAAAACGGGTAGCAAGGCCTTGAAACAGCTAAAAACTGTGCAGGGCTCTTTTTACAGTTCAAAATGCGAATAAACAATGAAAATAATGTTTATCAAAGGTTTTAACATTGGACATTGGTCATCATTAATGCAATAAATGACTGTCTCGTCAAAAAATGGGGGGGATTTCTGTTTTCGAATGTGAAAAACTAGAAGTTGTTTTCGCGTTGATATTGGGCAGTAAACGGTATTTGGAAACATGAATGTGATGCAATCAAATGGTGACATGTCATATGAGGTGGAAATGGGAAAACTACCCATTTCTCACTCGATTTCCGTTTGGGTGAAGGATTGGTTTGTGAGCGCGAAAAGGATTTTGCGTCGTTAGATCATCGGGACAGGAGCAAACGGTTAGGATCATTTCAAGAGTTGCGGCTGAAAAGTAGGGTGGGACCCGGGGTGACTTTATGCGTTGGGCAATGGATTAATGAAATAAAACCTTTATATAATATGAATTTTATATCCAAGGTTTTATATCCAAAGGGTAATTTTTATATGCGGAAATATGGTTAGAAAAGGTTCGCATATATATAAAACGAATTTCATATATATGGTAAGTAAATGGGAGGGATGCATGTGAGGCGGGTTCTTTAACTATGGGTTAATTTTGTGCAGTTGAAATAGATGGCAAATGTTTTACAAAGGTGCGACTGAACCTTTATAAAAACTTAGGATAATTGTAAACTACCAGATAATATTTTTAATTTGCAAATGTTTGGAATACATCCAAGCAGTTCATATATGTTTTATTTTATTATATAGTTTTTAAACCATGGGGGGTTTAATAACTATAAGGGGCGGGTTATTTATATATAGTTATTTTTAGGCCAAAAGGGGTATTTTTTGGGATTTTATTTCAGCATGTGGATAATAATTTTGGCCTAAAATCTTATAATAATGGGTTTTTGGGGATATTTAAATAAAAGGGGTTATAATAATAGGATAAGGTTTGTTTATAGGGATTTAATAAATAAATTAGAAGTTAATATGACCAAGGACAATGAAAAACACCAAAATATATTTATATGACTATGTAAAGTGATAATGTAAAAAGCAAAGCTTTATCATTTATAATTTGACCACTTTGACCTAGAATATAATATTTTTGGAGGCTTTTTATGTTTTTATGAATGAAGGAGATTAATCAAAAGAGGATTTTCTTTTTCATTCAGTAAAAAATTATTTACTTATGAAATTGAAGTGTAAATGAATGAATATAGGGTGAATTATGATGATTAGGGATTAATATAGGAATTCAACACTTTTATCTTATTAGTCATTGAGCCTTGGGTTCGGTTCCAACAGAAGTCAAAGAAATGCTCTGAGCCTCCTTGACTGGAAGTTTAGAATGCATAATCACAATAGGGGATGGGAAATTAGTTATTTTTTCTCGGTGATGAATATTTATAAGCTTCTTCCCACTTATTTCTACCTACCCAACTTTAATCTAACATTTTTTCTTCCATTTTACAGGTGCATTTGAGCTAGAAACTTTGAACATTTTATTATTTTGAAAGCATAAAAACTATCTAATTCTATCTTATATCATCCGAGGGCCCAGATTAAACTGATGAGCTCCTCTTTATTCTCTACATATCTACTGATTAGTCAGGATTAAACAGTCTGACTAATCTTTATTCACTATTCTACAACAATAAAATTGAAACATGACAAGTCAAGATTAAGCAATTCAACTCATCATGGATTATGGCATTTATTGACACTCTGCCATAATCATCAGTAACAAAGTAAAAAGAAGTGGCATTTGGACTTGCACACTTTCATGTTTTATTTCTTTTTTCTTTGGGGTATATTATTTTTTCTAAGCCCTTTGATTTTTTTTTTAGGACTTTTACCCTCTTTTTGATTTTCTATTTTTTATTTTTTTACAAAATATGGGAAAACAACTTGCAGAAAGCAAGGCATGTACATATTTTTACAAGAGTATCATAAGCCAATTCCAAATTATGAATCCTATACTTATAGGACCCTAACAAAGACAACAATAGAATTTAAAGATAAGCTGAGCCATTTTATTATATTGGAGAAGAATCGGTTACACAATGTACAAAATGTGAGTAGATCTAGCCAAAAATTTGGTCTAGAATCACTCAGAAAACAAGCTACAATAGGTACAACGTAACTAGAGAGGCACTGAAGTAAAGACTACGTTGTCCCTTCAGCAGAATATGAACACATAGTTGCAGGCTGAATAGGAAAAGGTAGATCTACTCAAGAATGGAGCTCCGATGATGCCAAGATTCAAGATCTGGCCAATGTGATGGATTCCCAAGATAACCGAGAAAGGATTTTTCAGATATGCAACTTTGGAAAATCACCTCCTTAGGATTTGATCCTTGATCTGTTGGGAAATACAAATCTAAAGCTAGATCTGACAAATAGATGGCTGAAATATGATATCAGATCAGATCTATGCTTGAAGGGTTGATACCTTCTTCAGATCTATGAGCTAGAAGCTCTAGATCTAGCTTCTCAATCCTCCAATGATGATTGCAGTTGCTGCAACACAACTACCCCTAGAAACTGTGCTATGAGGGAAAGAGAGGAATTTTTCCTGCTGAAAAATACTGCAATAACCTCCAGGCTGATGAAAACACTGATGGAAATGTGAGGGAATGATCCCTCACAGGATTGCTAGCTGAAATACTAGCAACTTCCTTCCTCCCTTTAGATCTGGAAGATAGACAACGTAATTCCTGAAGGAAGTACTGCTACTGGGAGGTAAATAAATTTTGGCCTGATGTTAGATCTGTAATGAAGCTCTAGGAAGCTGATATTTAAGCCCAAGGTGATAGGTATAAACCCTCACCAGTTCTTCAGCTGAAGTACTGAAGACAAATTCCTCTTTCCAAACTGATCTTCAGAAATCTTCAATTTCTGAATATGGATGTTCAGCAGAAAGTAGGAAAAGGGATGTGTCACTCAAAGCCTAATGTAATATGAAGTACAATACTCTTTCTAGAGCTACTCTAAGAAAGAGGTGGGATTCCTGACCACGAACACCCTGTGCTAAACAACACCTGCAATCTCTGTTGAAAAACCCAAGAAAGTAGTGGAATGTCACATGACAATTCCAGATTTGAAAAGATCTTACATCAAGAATAATCAGCATGCCCTCATCCTTGCCTTCATCTTCTTTATATAAAATTTGAGCCTTCCTAAGCCTTGGCCCTCATCTAGATTGTGCTGTCACATGTGGACAAGATCCTACAAGTTGGACTATGTTGTTTGACCAAATCAACCATCATGTCTAGGTGAAATGAACACCTTCCATCAAGTGTGCCTTGTTGGCACAACGTCCTCCATCACTTTATCATGAATGTCTCATGATCTTTGACATCTTCAAGATCTTAGTTGACTGAATCATTCCTCTGTTTGATCCCTTCAAGATCTTAGTTGACTGTGTCAACCTCCATGATCTATCTCATCAATGAGATAGATTCTCCAATTTCATTCACATTAGTAGTTTCTCAACTACCTTGTTATTTACATCTAGTCTTAATTAATCCACATTCACACACAAAAAGTGGATATTTATTCATATTGAGGATTGTGGGTCCCTCCACCCTTTTATTTACTTAATTAATTAAAAAAATCAAGGAATCTAATATTCCAAATATGATGTGGGAATTTGGGAATATTACAGTCTCGTTGACCGCAAGTTTGAGATGAGGAAGCTTAGGATAATTATTTGTGGAATTCCCAACAACGTTACACAAAGCACACATAGGTGACTACTTTGGAGGCTTAGGAGGAGCAGGATTTGTTTGGGGGGCCTCGTCCATAGGTTCCTTATTTTTTTCTTTTCTCCCCTCAACAGATCTTTTGGAAAGAGGAGTAGATTCCTGTTGAAATGGCTGAGGCACTGAAGCAAAGGGAGGGGTCATAGTGACCAGTTGGACCAAGGTCAAAGTGGTATAAGGTTTGAGCTGACTAGGCAGAGTGCTTTCTGAGGGATCGATGTACCAGATTGGGATCCTCAAGTCCAAATTGGTAAGGCTCAACGTTGCCATAATAGGCATAAAAAAGACTCCATAAGGAGCAGCTAGAAAGGGTATCTGAACGGAAGGGTAATGGCCTAGACGAATGGCTCCCAAATGGTTGAGTTTAGGGGGAACCGTTCTGGGTTGAAAAAGGTTGGAAGAGACACCAAAAGAATAAGGTCCTTGAGGATAAGGTCCTGAAGGTTCCATCTAATGACCACCAGAAGATTGTGGAGGTGTTGGTTGCTAGATGGTCAAACCAGACCACTTATGGCTAGCTTGAGACACTTACATCATGCAAAATTTTGACAAACTCGGGTCAGTGATAAGAGGGGGGTGACTAGGGAATGAACCAAGTAAGGTGGAATATTTATAGACTCCTGGTGAAAAACTAGTGAGAGGTGCGGCTGATTTTTTATCGACCACCGAAGATATGATAGACTCATGGGAGGTCTGAGACTTCGGTTCGTAATATTTCAGCTGATAAATGGTGATGATATTTCAATTGTGAGGAAATTAAATCTTACGTGAACTGCAGATGCGATGTCATACATCGCATAGGTATAGCTATGACCCAAGAGGATGTTGTAATCCAAGGGGGCATCAACGAATTTGATGTCAACAATGTCAACACAAACAATCTTGCCCGCAAGAGTAGAGGACAATTGCGGAACATGCCAAGGGGTTGAGAAGGGTGACCATCCCAAACACGCAAAGTGATGGTGGATGGGGCTAAGTCAGGTGATCTGATTTTATTCCTAATAGAGGGAAACATCACATAGGTGGATGTGCCCTCGTCAATGATACATCACGAAACATTAGCATTACGAATCTTGAGTGGTATTTGGAAGGCGACGGATGAGGGTAAGGGGGGATTTTATTATTTTTCAACATCAAAGATGATAAAATGATCATCTGAAGGATCCAAAACACCCAAAGTAGATAGTATATATTTTCTTTGAGATGGTAATGACTCGAGGACTTCCAGCATTGACATGGGAGAAGAAGACCGTGTCAATTCATCTACTATGTTGTAGGTGTGGGCGGCTTTGGCGGAAGAAACATTTTGGTGTAATGGCCCTTTGGCGATCTTGTGAATGACCTCTTCCAGGATGAAGGATCTGTAAGGGAGAATTGGGTATCGAAATGGACTTTATGGAAACTTTGGTTTGGGACTCGGCTATAGACGAAGTGGGTTTCTTGTCATATTTGTGCAATAGGGTCAGAAGGTTGACATCAATGGTATTGACCTCGTTATAATTCATCATGAGAATCTAGTACTCAGGGATACCAGACTGTGAAGGTTGAAGGGTAGCCTAACCTTGAGGGGTTTGGGTAGCAACATATCCTTACTGAGGGAAAGGATTGGTGAACACATTCGGTTGAGCTGGCGTAGTATTCGGAGGAACCGAAATGGTGGCATGTTGTCCTCTAGATGTTTCTTATTCTTCCCACAACTGACGCATCCAGGGTAACAGGGGAAAATCATGAGTATAATGGCCATGGATACCACAAGAAACGGATTTTTCGTATGAAGAGACATGTTCTGCTTGGGCTGATCACCATATTATTGGTTTTTAGTATCAGGCTGGTTCCCTTGGAGTGTATTTATTTCATTTTCTTGGCACCCTTGGATACCATTCACTCCTTGGTTCTGGTTTCCTTTCCCTTTATTATTTTTATTCGAATTAGGAGGATTAGTCGCACTTTGATGCACATATACCTGACCTTGAGGGGGAGGTGGTTGTTGTGGCGGAGGTTGAGAAAGAACGAGAGGTTGGGGTGTTGATTCCGGAGGAGCTGGAGCATCGAGTTGTGGATAAGGATATAAAGGAGGTTGAGAAACATTGGGGTAAACAGGTTGAGCAAAATCTAGCCTTGGCATCGGTTGATACAATTGGGAAAATGTGTAAGGCATGATTTGACCTGGATACATGCTTTCGGGAGGGAAATGAGTGCTAGAGGAGATGGTCCCTTCCTCAGGGAAACCATAACCCATGGAAGGATGAGTATAAGGATGTGAAAGAGATCCAACGATACCATCGGTGGCGTGATATGCCCCCGGTGCATTGGAACCACCAAGTTTAGGAAGATCTTGTAAAATAGTATAAACATAATGAGACTGAGTATAGATTCAGTCATATTTCAACGAGACTTTGAAAGATTGTTCCTTGGTATGAGGAAAATGGGACGCACCATCTTTACCAATAGAAGGAAAAAGTGTTCCGAGAAACCAATCCATATAGATATGGTCGTCGAATGTAGGAGCTCGACACAAGCTCCTCCTTCTACGCCATTCTTGGACATGGTCAGAAAGGCAGGTGGTACAAGTTTGATGGAATGCGATCAATAACTCAGTACTGGTATCATAGCGGAGAGGTAGCTGGAAGTAGGACATAAATGCTTTAGCAAGTTTCACAAAAGTGGAATTAGATGTAGTAGCCTAGTCGACATGCCACTTCACATCATCTCTAGTGTTGGAATAACTGAAGGCAAATGGAGTCATTGGTAATAGAATTGGACGAACTCCACATGTGAAAGGAGTGGACGTTATTAGGCTCCTCTCCCATGTTTCCTTTAAATTTAGGAATGTTTGAAGGAATCTTAGTTGGCATAGAAGGCCAACTTGGATTGTGGAGTATAGGGTCATTAATTAACTAGCTCAAATCAGGAAGGCTTAAACCTACCATAAAAGGGAGTAGAGGAGTAGCCGGAATGGTTTTGGTAGTAGCTCCGCTAGTAGCGGCTCCATCATTAGGGTCAGGGCCACCACCATCTTGAGGACCTACACCTGCATTGGTGCCTGACATGATGAGGGTATGAGGGTGAGGGGAACCGAGCTCGAAATGAAAGGAAGAACCCAATGAACCAGAGCCAGAGTAGGAATGGGGACACGGTGGAGGAGTGACTCGGACCCTACGCGGTCGATTAAGTCTTCCTAACAGAAACTGAGGGTGAATTCCATGGAGTCTCTGAAATAAATGCCTTGGGGGCACAATGATGGCAAGTCACAAATTACACGAAAAGGTTGAAGAGTGATAAACAAAGGCTCATTGAGGCAAATAAATTAATTACGATGTTTATTTTAAGCTTGGCGGTGTAAACCAAGCGATTTTCGCTTTAGGTGTGAGTGTTTTCAATTTATTTGTTCATTTTAATTATGCCTAGATGGTTGTATAAAGAAAAGAAAAAATGTTGAAGTAATGTAAATAAAAATGAAATGACAGTAAAATAAATAGCTACACATGCATAGATCCAACCCAAAATAAGGCTTTCCAAACAACTAGTCTAAAAGGAAAGTTAAATTGACTCAAAAAAATATAAGACAGCCAAAAGATATAAGGTATAAGGGACAGGGATCTAATGACTTAGATATGTTTGAAAATTTGCAAAAAACAAGAAGAAACCAAAGGGGAAAACTACTGCAAAAAAAGAGGAAAAAGGTTAAAACCCTAAGGGAAACAAGGGAACCCTAAGGGAGAGACCAAATAAAATTGAAGAGGGGGTTTTGGATGGAATAATAACCAATCCAAAGAGACCTGAATGTAATATCCCCAAATGGGAATATTCAGCAAGGCCTACTGAAATAACACACTTTTGGGAAATCTGTGTACTGAAATCAGTTTTTAGCTCTTGGATCCCTTAGATCAGTGGATATAGTGTCAATATCCAAAAGGAGAGAAAAAACAAATCAAACTAGGTGTGGTAAACAGATCTCCCACCACCTAGTCTAGCTGAAAAAAACCCAAAGAGAAGGGTTGTAGCTATGTGCAACAAACTGCTTCAGAAATAACGCAGTTTTCAGAGCATGAGCAGGAGGTCAATAATTAAGATCAACTTATAAATAGATAGCAGCAAATCAGATCCATAATGATGCTCTTACATTATACAACAGAATGTAGAAGACAAAATAGAAGAAACTCCTCAGAAAGAGGGCTGCAACACATGTATTTACTACAAAATGGCTTAACAACATTTTTAGAAGGGCTACAACAGCTGTATGTTACACTTCAGATCTAGAGAAGATATTTGTACAAAAGATCAGATCCATTTCAGATCTATACAATAGAAAGGCTCTATTACAAGATCCCCTTGGGGTTTTGATCAAATCATGCAATACAGAGAGTAGATCTGAGTTTAAAGTACTAAATCTGCAATATTATTCAGAAATTTCTGAAGATGTTTTACATTAGAAATAGATCAGATCTATACAAAACATGGATTAGCAAGCTAATCCATGGATCACCAAAGTGAAATGTAAGGCCCAGCACCAAAGATCTCTTCTCAAAATGGGGATCAAGACACCCTGCAAATCCTTCTCTGAAAATAACGTAGTCCTAAAAGGGAAACTGTGCTGTAGCTTGAAGCATTGAGTTGGCCTCATGACAAGATGTGAAATATCAGCTCCAAAGGTTCAAAACTCTCTTGCCCATGGGATAGAAGACTTTCCTAGTGAAAAGAGGGTCTAAAATGGGCTAGATCTGAGCAGATCTAGCCTCCACTTGCTGCAGCTTGCAAGGACAACCTAATCCTAAACAGGATCAGCGTTGTAGTTGGAAGATGAGCTTGGATAAATGCCTGATAGTGGATGAAATCAGAAATACTCCTCCAAGAAATCCTCAATGGAAGAGGTGGGATCCCTGCATAGGAACTCCCAAGTGCTAAGCAGCACTATTCTCAGCTAAACAACAGAGAATGGTATTTGTCTAAATAGACGAAATACTCAGAAATATGCATAATCAATAACCTTCTCTTGCTGCTCTCCTCTTCCTTTTATAAGATGAGAGCCTTTTCAAACCCTAAACCACTTCAATGAATTAGCTCCTTTCACATGAGGGGCCTCCATCTAGAACTGCACTGTCCATCCATGAAGTACATTGCATCTAGACAATGTTGTAGATTTGGTCAAGGTTGACCCAGTATCATAGCTCGAACCCCTTTCACACCTGCAAATGTTTTTTTTACATGGCCCAGGTTTATCCCTATTCATATGGGCATTGATTTATTCATTCTTTTCAGGAGTTTTACATGTCCTCATTTATTCATTTATTCATGCAATAGAAAATGAGACAAAAAATGTATATTCCTCTTAGCTTAGGCTAAGTAGGAATATTACACTGAAAGAAGGATGGATAAGACACAAAAAAATGGCTGAAAGCGCTGCAAAATCTCATACTACCTACTCAGCTAAATCCATCCTAGAAAGGTGGAAGTGTACTGAAATCCTAAGGGGCTTGGTTCTACTTCAAGGAGACAAACTAGGCATATCCAGGCCTAAGACGGGCTGAGACAGAGGTCAGGTAAAATTGAATTGTGCTTGCGGCAAACCCTGATTGTCAGAGAATAAACTTATAAAAAAGTTGCAACTCGCAGGTAATGACCTGTAAACTATGGAAATCACAATTTTTGGGCTGAGAGGTGCGAGTTTAGGCATAAATCACAGGTTCTGGGCTAAAAATTTTGAGTTCCAGATCTGCGATCTTCGGGCGACAGGTTACAGAAAAAGTTGTCATCTCTACGTGGCTGATACCTGTTACCTGCGGAAAACACCTGAAAACACACGAAATTTAGAATTTTTACTGTTTTGGGGTATAAAAGTTAAAAACAACATCAACAGATTGAAAATAGTTGAATAAAAACCCTATTTATTTAATGTATTGGTCATGCAGGGATCTGAATAAACCACAGTGGAGTCACCAATTGTTAACGTAAATTATTAATGCAAGTGTATGAAAAGAGCTCACTTTAGCTGTGCATGAAAAACAAATCTAATAACAAATATGGATGCTTAACTTCTTTAGATCTGCAAATGATATTTAAAACAAATTCTGCCAGAAACCTGATCTATACGGTAAAAGTAGTTAAATAGTAAAAATAAATAAGATATGCTCCATACATCCAACGAACAAGACATGATATAAAGAATTTTATATGTATTATAACACCTAGGAAGGGAACAAAGAATGATGTTACTAGTCCCCTTCAATGGGATGGGTTCTTGGCTATCCTCAATGCTTTAGATCCAGAAGTTTATCTCTCTCAATGGTGTAGAAAACCTAAAATATGTTGAACTCTATGGGAGCTCAAGAAGCAACGAAAATAGCAGCAATGAGAATGTTCAAAGCTTGACAGCGAAAGTGATCAAAGTGAATAATGAATGGAAAACTGTCCTATTTATAACAAAATATTGAGTTATCCTCGATAATGGCGAATAATAAAATATTATTAACGAATATCTAGATCTAACTACTTGGAATATTTTATTATATTTTGTTGGAGGGAAAAAGCATTTAAATTGGTTAAATACCTTTATTTAGAAATAATAAACAAATAAATCATTTATTTATCATTTCAAGAATGGGGTTTAAGGAATAATTAACAAATAATGATTTGTTTACTTATTTCTAGTTGATTTAGTTAAATTTAACAAGGAATAATAACTAAATAATGATTTAATTAATTATTCCTAGAGAAAAATCAAATAAATATTTATCTAATTATTTATCATAATTGGGTTAAATATGACCAAGAATATTATTTAAGCAGTCGTTTAATTAATTATTCCTAGAAGAAAATCAAATAAATAAATATTTATTTAATTATTCCTCATGCCATTTCCTATTTGAACCAGAAATAACTTAATAAAATATGGTTTATTAAATTATTTCTTATAGTGAAATCAATTTTACTATGTTAAAATTGGTCTTACATGGTCTACTTCGATCCATCTAATTGTAAATGGTTAGATGACCAAAAATTGGTGTAACAGATTCCTTTGTGGGCTGCATTTACTCCTCAAGGTGGCTCAAATCTGGTTGTCCTTGACAGTATTGGGCGGAGAATCATCTTAACCAAGCATGCCAAGTGGTCCCGGATGGTGTCATTTTTCCATCCTCAGGACCACGCGGCTATTGAAGGAATAGCCACATTGTGTCTCACATTCCTTTGATGTAGTTGCACTGTCATTTAATTTTCCTTCTGAACCTTAGGAAAAATCAAATTTTAGTCTTCTCTAATGTATTTCTTCTTTGAAAATCTTCATCTGTACCTTATGCTAGACATTTGTAATGTCTTTTGCCTATACTATTTTCTAGTGTTAACATATGCTACCAAACTTTACCTCAATCCCACCACATACCAATCCATGGATCACTAGGACTATACAAGCATAGATCGATCCAATTCTCTTCGCCTAGAAAATGTGGAATTTTTCCATATACAACCTCTAGGATTTACTGCATATATCTCCATTGGTTGGTTGAGGATTCCTAGGCCCAACGAGGGTATACATAGTTAGAATTTACCTTAATCTCGCCTTCACCAGTACTAGGATTCCTAGGCATTTTTTTCCTCTTGAGACCACCCAACTCAGTTTCAAAACCATCCAACAATCTAGCTAAACCAAGTTAGAGAAACCCCATGACACCATGGATATCCAGAAATGGAAAGGTAAGGCTGAAAAAATCCATTCCAATGACAACAAGAGAACCAAATATGCACATGAATGTACCATGCATGTCAAAACTAGCATGGAAATCATATATGGAACTTGATAAGTGTAAATAATCTCACTATAGCCTTTTCATCTAACTTTTCCTTGCTTGATCTTTGTTTCCCTTTTCCTTCTTTGTCCTTCCTTTTCTTTCCTTGATCCAATGCTTGAGTTCTCTAAGAATGCTCTAAGTGTGCAAGCATATGTGAGAGACAAGGGAGAGAGAGCTCCAAAATTGAACTATCAAAAAGCCATGAACTTATCCTCATAAGCCTTTTTATCAATGAGGCCTCTAATTTCTTCAATTTTCCTCCTCACATGCAACCTATGACCTTTCACCTTCATTTTCTCCTAATTTCCATTATTTTATAAATAAAAATGTCAATTAATGGATCTTAGCCTTTTAAAATATTTTTCCATTACCTTTGCCAATTTCCTTTAGCCATAATAAACCAAATGAACACCAACACTAAAATGTTTTTTCCAAAATTCATCTTGGAATATGTGTCCTGTGACCTTGATCTTATTTTTCCTTTATTAACTTTATTACATGGATTTTTTAACTTGAGGTTGTTACATCAAAATTTCGTGAACTCAAGCAAGGAAATAAGAATGATTAATGATCTCAAAATTAGGGTCACTTGACTTGTATTTATAGCCATACAAGGGTGCCCAATTTCTATTTTGGGTCGACTAATACTTTTTGTGCATATGGGGGTTTCAATATTAAAATATATATTTTCCTTAACCAAATTAAATTCTTCCAAGGGCTAGTAGGGGTCTTCCTTGATGAGGAAGATTGTCCAAAGGAGGAAAGTTATCCTTAAGCAGTGAAATTAACATGACTGCATTTTCTTGAATTAGACTTATAAAATGCTCAACTATTTTATTCAGGAAATCCAAGTTTTGTTTCTCTAGGATTTATCCTAGATAATCGTTTAATAATTTTTTTGCACTTCAAAGAGAATATTAGGCTAATATTTCCAAGCTCTCTCTTATGAACTATAGAAAATTAATTGAATCCTTTTGTTGTGATTCATATTGTGATATGGTTGATCCACTATATATTCGAGAAATATATTCCCCAAATGACCTTCAACATTTAGCCACTCTTTTTTTCCAATTAGTACAAGGTCACTTGAAGTCACAGTACAAGAAAAAATAATCAGTATCATGGCATTGATCTGATAGAATTCTAATAGCATTTAGTACCCTCATTGCAATTTCTGATATTGCAGCATTCGATGGTGCACACAAAAGTACTTTGTACCTAAGATGGAGTTCAACACTCATTTCTTTCTCTTTAAATATTCATATATGAATATAGGATTGATAAATATAATGTGTCCACTCTTAGGTCCTTAGGTTCTTCAACTTCTTACATCGAGCATTATCTTATATCTTGTCAAACTCATCCATATAACATATCTGTTTTATATTTATATTTTTTTATTTCTTCCAATGCATTCTTGGGTATGCTCTCCCCCTAAAATGGTGTTTCTCTGAGATATACTAAGTCCTTCATTGCTTCCATGAGCAGCTCCACCTACGACTATGATGACTTGATTTTATCATTGAAGTCACAGGTTGTTCCTTTTTCCTCCTCTTCCACAATTTAGTATATTTCCTTTTGTTGTCTGTATTTTCTTTTAACTCAATGTAGCTCTACTTGCAGTAACTTCAATCTTTTGTCTAGAGTTCTTTAAGGTACATGGAAGATTACAAATTGTGGCTTTATGGCCCATGTTGCTACATAAATGGAACTTTATATAACCAAAAAAAGTTGGAAAAGGTTTGTATAGTATTGATTCATTTCTACTTTTCTTTAAATTCATTTTTCATTAAGTAGCTTTATGTCCAAATCCATTTCACAAATAGCAATAATTGTAAAAATGATTTTTGTACCTCGTGGATGGTTTTCTTCTCTATTTTCTTGCTTGAGGGAGTCTTCTTGTTTGATGAATCTTCTTCTTATTAGTCTTGGTCTTCTTTTCTTACATTCTATTGCTACAATTCCAGGTTCACGATAAGAAAAACATTTGATATCTTTCATGGGATAAAATAATCTCCTTTGGGATCTTCCAAATTTACTTAATTCATATCTAGAAGAAAATGACCTTTTTGCAAAGAGAATTTTATTTGACTCATTAATCTCATTTTGATTATTTTTCTTTACTTTGTTTGTTTCCTTGTTAATTATGTCATGTGTCCCTTCTCCTACATGTCTTTCCAAGGTTGTAGTGTCTTATTTAATGGAATATTTTTCTAGGTTCTTCTTGGAGACATTCTCATCTTCTAGATGTTAACATAATCAGTTCTTTTCTTCTAACTCACTTCTAGCTAAATTATTCTCAGCCTCTAACCTTTGGCATTGTTCTTTATCCTTCAAGAATATTCACATTACCTCTTCTCTTATTATTTCTTCTTCAAGTTGTGTCTTCGTATTAACAATTTCTTCCTTTTACTCATGATCTCTCTTATCACATATCTACACATGTTTCATCAGGTCCTTGTTTTCATTCTCCATCAATATATTTCATCCAATGCTAAGTGAAGCTTATATTTATGCTCATTTTTCTTCTCTTGATTAGAGTGAGGTACATGCACACATGTAGAGATTTCATTTAGCTAAACATTTTCCTTTCGATAGGGTTTTTTTCTTCTTTATGTTTCTCTTTTATTTTTATGCATTGTTGCTACTAATCTCTCCTTCATGCATGAGTTACAATCCATCCCACATTTCTTTTTCATAATTTAAATATATTACTATATCAAGATCCTTATTATGAATATTGTTATACATTGCATATTTTTATTGATAATTCCATTATTTTTATTGCACAAATGGAGAGTCTTATTAGTAACCATCGCATACTATCCTCAATACAGCAAATCCATATGATATCAGTTTAAATTTTACCTTATATCTCCATTCATGAAATTTTTTTTCACTTACCATAGTTACACTTTGATGATCCATGACTTAACCAGATCTACCTTCAATCTATTAGCCTTCCACAGAAGGAACTTGCTCTGATACCAATTGATCAAAACATTAATTGACTAAGAGGGGGGGTGAACCATTTTAGTACATTCATGGACATTAAAACTCTTTTATTTTTCCTGATTAACTAAAAAATTAAATGAGTAACTTAACACATAATTACCAGTAGATTGAATATGTGAAAAAAAAGTAATAAGTAATCCAAATCATTACATAAGAACATAACATCAACACATATGGACACCGGATATAAGTGGAAAACCATAAAGGGAGAAAACCATGATTTATTATTGTTATGATGCAAAGGAAATCTCCTACTCCCTTGTTAAATATGATAATTTGTAGGCTCCAACCTACAGGAGGTTGTTACCTCAATTTTTCTTCAAGATACATCATGCAAGTAAGCTCAAACTCCAATAAGGTTTCTATAGGATACAACCCATAAGAGGCTTCTACCTCAACATGCTACAACGTGTTCTTTATCAAGCTCCAACTTGAAAGGAGACTAAAATCCCCTACTACATACAAAAAACAACATGTTGGTTTACTTGGTCATCAATTCTACATATCTCCATATTTATCTCTACCTCTTTCCCCTTCAAATATGCTCCACATAAGCTTCATATGTGCCACATAGCTCAGAAACGATCATCTCTCCCAGGATCTCCAACTCTCTAACATCATCTTCCTTCCAAAATCACATATTTTATAATGATATTATTATGGTTGGTTGTATTCCACATAAGAGAATGAAGTGAAAAAACTTGACTCTTTTCCTTCCACATTCATTTTCAAACTCTTCATATTTTGAATATTAAAACAAAATTAAGAGGTCCAACTATTATTTTCAGCCACCTTTAATGATTAGATACACCAACATACAACCAAGACCATAAAAGTAAATAATACATTATAACATATATGTAAAACATTCACTCTCCCATGTCAGTTGTTAGTGTCCTACATTATAGTAGTCCAAAAAACAAGTTTTGTCTTTTCAATTTATTTTGGAAAATGTGTAAATTAGGATTTTCTATGATCTTGTATAGATCAATTTATTGGTCTTAGTATAGAATTAAAAATTTCATTATTGATGTAATTATGTCAGAGTGTGTGAAAGATGATGGAAAAATATTTTATGCTTTCCTAAAGGTTAAGTGAGTCTAGGGTCATGTCTCATAAAAAATAATGAGTGAGGTCATAGTGTTTTATATTCTTATCATTGGCACAAATTTGTAGGGCTAGTATGGTTAGTTAGGGTGTAAAATCACATTTTTTCATGGCATCACATTGGTACAACAGTTACGATACATGCACTACGCTTCTAGTAGTTGTTGCAATTTCATGATTGAGGTTAAAAATTACAATTATTTCCCTTAAAACATGGATTTAGTAACCTTGGGAGTGAAAAAAATTGTTTGACATTAAAAAATACCACATATACATTAATTCTTCCATCTATATCTTGTTAGGCATCGCTTGGGGTTTGATGTTCAAAATCTGCAGTGGAGGCACTGCGCTAACAGACAGTCGTTTTGCTCTTTCAATCGAGTGGTTAATCGTTATTTCCAGGTGCCAATTCCACATTTACTCGTATCATTTGTCTTGGATGTTGTCAAATTTTCTCTTATTTTTTGAAGAAACACTCATACAACCCTACAAAAATCGAATTTTTAAGCTCAATGTGTTTCTTGTCTGAGCCTAGAGAATACATTATGTTTTACATTAGTTGCTTCATTTTATGTTGTCACATCCATCAAAGACCCAAAGATTTATTTGGAACCTATATTTTGAATCTTGTAATTCATTTTAACTAGTCTGGAGCCTTATTGTATTATTGTTGTTTCCCTCAATGATGAAGACAATGCTTTTTACTCCATTCATTGTGCTTTCCTGTTGCGCCTGTATTTTTTATTTTCCATTGTTGACAAGAAAACGATAAGTTGTTGTTTTGGTTTTGAGAGGTCATTTTTGTTGTTTGAGTCTGCTATATAGAGTTTTACATCCTAAAATTTCCATAAAACCCTAATCTAAATCCCTATTTCATAACTTCTACCATACTGCTACGCTCAATTGGAAAACACTGAAAATTTCATTCAGAAACCCTAGATTTCATCTTTGCTATGAAAATAATGACAAATCCAGATAGAAAGAAACAAAAGGGAGGAGATATAGTCAGTTTTGAACCCCATGACCTGACCTTGATAAACTCAGACCGAAAAATCATAGTTTCATTTGAGAAAGCTGGTTGCATTAGATTTTGTGAGAAGATCCAATGATATAGTGTATAACTCACCAAAGAATTTGCTTTGAATTTCACTAGGTCATATGTTAATATTAGAGAGCTCAGTTTTCTAGTTTCATATGTAACTATTTTAGCTACTACACATATTCCTCTACAAGGAGAACAATGGTTCAAGGGAATGCCTCTAGACATAACCAACTAAAAATATTTCTTGTAACAAAAGTACAAAAAAAATGTTATGGAGATATTGTACTAAGATAATACCTTCTTGAACCCTACAACAAACTTATGAAGGTAATACAGAGATACTTTACTTATGAATGCATATTTGGGATAATTTATCAGCATCATTTTAGGCTTTTGATGCACTTCACAGGAAAAAAACACCTTTGATTCTACCTTTATATTTGTTCAAAAGCCTTAGTAAGATGGAATACAAGGTGCAAGGTAAGAAAAGACAAGTGGAACCCAATATTTTCCATTTTTCTTTAACCAATTTGTTGGTGGTAGAAGAAGTAAATAAGAGAAACCAATCATGGCAAGCATTCTTAGACTCATCAAGGTTGACACTTGAATTACAACTAACCCTTGGAGTAAGAAGGACACGCCATCATCTGTGGAAATAGATATACAATCACTAGTTCAAATTTTAGTGAAAAGAACATTCGCCTCAATCGATCCATCAAAAAAGAAGAAGGGTAAAAAGTTACGTTTTTTTCCTGAGGTAGTGGAGGTTTCGAAGAACACACTAGAGCCACCACAAAGAAATTTCCTATGGAAAAAAAACTAGAGCATCCAATTGAAATCTTAGAGACCATACCAGAGGATATTTTTCCAGATGATAAAGACAAAGATATTTTAGGACTAGAAGAAAAACTAAAGAATGAAAAATAGGTTATTTCCAAAATACAACATGACAATAGGGATTTGAAGAATATTATTTTAGAAATGACATCTAAGATTTGTGAAATATAATCAGTAGAAAAGGCAGCTCCATATTTGACCAAGTTTAAAGGTAAAGAGAAGATAGGAACATAAGACATTCAAGATTTCGAAGCTCCATTAGCAAGAGCCACTAGATATTCATCAAGAAAGTTGCAAGTAAAAGATGAAAATCCAATGCAAGAAGAGAAGAAATTTGAGGTGGATGAAGGGAAACATAATTTAAATAGGTTCAGGATAAAGTTTAAGAAATCCAAAAAGGAGATCATTAGAAGGCTTATGAAAAAAATGAAAGGGCTAGGAAAAATATATGTGACCATTTGAGCATCTGTATATCGAACATCACCTTGAGGAAGGAGCTAAGGGCTACCAAGAAATAGTTGCAGGAAATAAAAGGATAAAGGTAACCTAGATTTGTTGGTTGAAGTAACGAAACTCTGAGTATTGCAACAAGTAAATCAAAACAGTTTTGGTTTTGTCTTTTTTCCAAGTATGCTATTTGAATAGGGTTGGGTAAGGAAGTTGAGAGTTTCATATTATGTTTGAATTATTTTAGGAGCACAATAATTCAGACTCTAGAAGCTTATGAAACTTTTTCTAAAGGGAGTAGCTCACACAACAATTTTTCACTTTTGACAAGGCATTAGGGTATGATGAAAATGAGAAGTTTTGACATATTTTTGGTCAGAGAAGACTTGAAAATGGATTTTAGGATTCTTAGCATCATCATAGGTTTTTTATATTTTTCAAACACCTTGGCACTATTCAAAACCGTGAAGGAGAAGCTTTTTTGTGCTTTCATGCAGGTGTTATGCTTTTGTTGTAGGTGGAGTTTTGAGAGATGAAAGCTTTAAAAAATGAAAAGAGGTTTCTCAAGGGGAATTTGATGATGGCCAGGATATTTCACATGTGCATCAGTCATTGAGTAGCTCATAGAGTGATCGTATTTATATGAATGTTGCGCTAGGGTCAAAGTTGAGTCAATTGTTTTCTATTTTGTTAAAGCGCAGTGTGCAGGTCAAGGGGCTTTGGCGCAGGTCAAAGCTCTTTCTTCTTGTAACGGGTTAAAGGGTAGAACATGGGGCTCAAACAAAAGTTTGAGCCCATGGTTTTTGCGTAGTTTAATTATATAAATAGGCATTTTAATTCAAGAAGAGAATCATAAATTGATAGATGATTATGTACTACAGATGTGATTTTGGGAGAGTTTTTGGGATAAGTTTGAGTAGAGATAGGCTCCTGTGGCTGTGTGCGTATAGAACTAAGTTCTCAGATGTGTGCGAGGACTCTAAGAATGTGTGTGAAAGGGACTAAACTATAACCATTGAAGATCTACTAATAAAGATAATTTTTGGAAAAAATACTGTGGACTTGCATGATTGATGTTTATGTATTGATTTATTGATTTTCTTATAGATCTGTTGTAGCTTAATTTCCCAATGCGTATCTATCTGAATTGATTATATAATTGTGCAAGGTCTGTATATATTTCCGTTAAGGGTTTCTATGAAATAATGTATGGATAAAATAGATCTTTGTGTTTGCACAAGTTAGTTTCTATGTTAAGGGATTTATTAATAATATATATGACTCGGGCTGAAGGAATTTGCGCATAATAGTACTGGTTCGATCAAATTGGAAGGTTTATATCCATAAAATATTTCTCCCTCAGGTTGCAGAAACCTAGTTCTAACACCCCCCCATACTGATTCGGGTGAGACTTTGGTTTGCACAAGCAGATCACTGTCGAAAGGGCCAGTAGTTGGAGGGTTTTTTTGGTTGTGCATAACACTCTGAACCTACGTCAGGACCCATTAAGAAAAAAAATGGTTATGTTTCCATGATAGGGATCTGTTTGAGGGATATTTGATGTTGTGTCATCCGACTAAGCTTGAATTACAAGATTGGTTGGATAGAAAGGTACACTAATTCATGATCTAAGATAGGGAAAAAAGGTTTATTTATACAGAACATCACGAAATTTTCTTTATGAAATTTGCAATAGAAATACACGAGTGGTTGTCTCGGCTTGGTGAATTTAAGACCTGTTGGAATGATGACACAGTCACCAAGTGGACCCTTGATTTGATCCAGCAATTGGAAAAATCTAGCAATAAGATCACCCGCATAGTAGATTACTGGATAAACAACATTTTGGGTGGATTTTTCACTGAATTTCCTATTGACACCTGTGTGTCATATTCTAAAGCTAAAAGAATGTTTTTCAAAGGTCCTTGAGGTAAATTCTTATGCTCTTTGAAGTTGTGGGTTAAAATTTTCTTATGTGAAAAAGGTACTTTGTGCAACCATACTGAGTGAATCTTCATAACAAGTCAACCCAACTCTACATGCAGTGGGAAAATTTACAATACAGATCTGGAAGAACATTTTATGTACATTCCCCTCAAAGGAAAATCTAACAGTTTAAAAGAGACTTAAACAAGTATTTTTGGTTAATTCGCACAGTCTGACGTAAGGGCTACAACTGCACTTTAGATCCCATCCACCCCACTCCCAAATCCACCTCACACTCCACTCAATCCCACTCCACCTCCACCACCAACATTCGATATGCATAACTCTATTAAGATGCATAATTTTAAAGGTGCTAGAAATGAAGACATTGAACAATTCTAGTTCGTCATAGAGACTGTGAGGAAGGCACAACATATTAATGATGATGAAGTTAAGAAGGTGCAGCCAGCTACTGCATTTCAAGAACGCGTGATGGAATGGTATATGAGGTATGTAGAAAATAACCCTAATTCAATGATAGATAATCTCAAAGATGCATTGAAGGAATAGTTCCGGAAACCAAAATCATATGTTAAATGTGTTACTGAATTAAAATATATTCATCAAGAAGTGAATGAGACTATATGGGAAGTAGAAAAACAGTTAAAACACACCATCTGAGAGGGATAATTCACTATTAGTAATTATCGGCATAAGGAATGGTTCAATGAAATGTAATTACCACATCTATGCCTACATTTGTCTCAACATAAGATCGGGTCCTAGGGCAAAGCTGTGGAAATCACAATGAAACTGGAGGCGTCTTTGGTCTAGAATGTGCATGTCGGGGTTCAACAAATTCAGAGTCAATTGGATATCCTAAAATTAGAAATATAAATATTTTAGAAGGAGAATGGAAAGGACATGTGTACAAAGATATTGTGCGTGCGCTGCAAAGCTGAAGGACACTACAAGGAGCAATTCCCTGTATTTTTTGAATATATGGTAGTTGGAGGACCAAGTCCAATCAATCCTACTCCAAGGGTCGGAGCACTACCAGATGTGAACCCTCCAATATGGTGCGCAATATGTCAAGTAGCCAGACACCACCCTATATAATACTCTCATAGGTTGCATAAATATATTCCGATGGAGAAGCAAATCAATTGCAAATTTTGTCAATCTATAGGCCATGATGATAATAAATGTCACATTTTTTACCTAATTATTGACCAAGCTATTACCTACAGGATGAAGTTTGAAAATAGAGGTCAAGATTCACCTGTGTCACCCTTTAGGCGCAAGGGATTTTAGCGCTGAGGGTGTGGATGAGGATCGGGAGATGGTCGAGGAAGAGGCTAGATAATATGTTATAACTATGGCGAAGTCGGGTTTTTTCTTACATGGCTACACAAACCTAACACAACAATCCTATAGGTATTATCAGCGTTTTTACCATGTAATTGAATATTTCTCTTTGTTGTTTGTGAAGATGAAGGATAAGAATCCTATGACACCTACACGAGACGTTCAGATGATGAGGGTAGAGATGGATGATGAAGAGCCCCGCATTAATATTTTGACCAGAAGTGGTGTAAGATTTGGTGAAAAAAATGTTGAAGGTAAGAAATATGCTATAGATGTCTGGGTTAGGAAAGCTCCTGAGAAGAAGGAAGGGTCTAAATTGAAGAAGAAAAAATATACTTTTAATAAATATAAGAATAATTTTATGGACCCTGGTGCATTGACATCAAAAGAAGTGATTAAACCTATTGATATTACAGAGGAGACCAATCTAGCTAAGATAAAAAAAGATCCTACAAGCTTATATTAAGCTTCTGCGCAATAAGAAGGAGGTTGAAAATATAAAAACATTGATTGATAACTGCTTTGATAAGGAAAAACCCTTGAAGGGAAAACCTCCAAAGGAATAGAGTGTTGTCAACAAAATGTACAAAAGCAAGAGAAGGAATAGATGGAAAACGCGCTTGGATGTTCAAATAGGAGATTTGGAGATAGACCAAGTCATTCTAGATATTGGATCTGATGCAAACGTACTACCTAAGAAAACATGGAAAATAATGGGAGAACCTAAGCTCAAATGGTCCATGTTTCAGCTGTGCATGGCTAACCAACAGAAGATTATCCCCATGGACACTCGGGTAGTAGTCGACATTGATGGAGTCAAGATGTTCGCTGACTTTGAAGTCATTGAGATTGTTGATGATACAAACCCATACCCTATGCTGCTAGGCTTAGACTAGGATTTTGATCGGATGCTATTATTAACCTCAAAGGAAGGAGCATGGTATTTGAAAGCAATTAGACAAATTTCGTGGTCCCTATGGATCCGACAGAAGGAGCACGTAACACAGAGCCGAAGTGTGATGACTATGCTAAAGATGTTTTCGATCATGTGTACAAATTGACTACTAGGGACGAGGATTTGATCAATCCCACAAAATATGGCCAGCTTAGTTAGGAGAAGGATATTTCATGTTTGTCAGACTCTGATGAAGAATTGGAAAACTAGAAGAACTGATTACGCGAAGTATCCACACTGCAATGTAACTGGGTTGCCAGATCTCTATGTTGTATATCTCCTGAGGTACATGAACTGCCTTATTATGATGGTATAAGTGATGTCAATTTTTTTTTATATGTAATGGAAAGGGATATTCAAGAGGAACAACAGTTCCACACACTTGAATTAGCTCAGAGCCCAACCCCAACATTCTCATGGGGAACTCATAGCAAAAATATTGCTTCTTGGAAGAGTTGTCATTGAATGATACGCCTATGGTTTGGTAGCCCCAACACTTGAATGAAATTAATATACTCGGGTGTAGAGGATCCGCGCATTCATTTAGCTAATTGGACTACAATTTGGGGAGAAGAACCAAAACCATAATGGGTTCACATATTCATCCATACATTGGGCAAGGTACCTATAAATTGGTACTTGGAGACTGAGTTGTGACATGGTACTATTGAATGGAATCTTGAAAGGAATGTTTAGATCCTAGAAGGTTGAATGCAGGACCTAACCAATTATCATGCATTGAAACTAGTGAAGAGCTAATTATCTTGTAGGAGGGATTACCGGATGCATAGTTGTTCACCATTAAGATAGATGATGACAAATTTTCCAATATCATCCATTATCTAACCACTCGAATTACCCTTGTGGAATATACGCTTAAGAAGAAGAAAGAATTGGTCATGCATGCAATAGACTTCACCTTGATCGCAAGTCAACTATGCAAGATGGGAGTTGATGAAGTCTTGAGGTGATATGTTCTTGAGTTGAAAATACCTAGTATATTGGTTGAAACACATCGAGGCGTTGCAGGTGGTCATTATGCTGGAAAACTGACCACGTAGAAGGTGTTAAAGGTTGGGTTATGGTGGCCTATGATGCAAAATGATTCCAAGGATTACATCCATGCTTGTGATGCCTGTCAGAGGAAGGGAAGACCCTCATGTAGAAACGAGATGCCACTACAATCACAAGTCACTTTGCAGGAATTTGACAAGTGGGAAATTTATTTTGTCAGACCCATTACCCATCCAAGGAAGAATACTGGAGCGTGAAATATCATCACAAATACAAACTATTTTACTAGGTGGGCGGAGGCTCAAACTGTGAAATATTGCAGCACAAACACGATTGTGCACTTCATTTTTTAGATTCTAACAAGGTTTGGATGCCCCAAAATTCTGATGAGTGATCAAGGTACACATTTTATAAATGAGACCATTCAGGAGTTGACAAAAGAATTAAAATGCATCATTAGAAGAGCACGCCCTATCATATTCAGCAAGTGGAGGAGTAGAAGAATTCAATAAGATACTGGAAAATGAACTCACCAAGAGAGGACCTCAGTCCCCGTTGGGTCAGCTCCATAAGAGAAATGCATCCTAGACTACTGGGACTGAACCATTGATATTAATAGATGGTTATTTTTATGAGATCGGAAAAACAATAAAGGTAATCACTAAAGATGCATGGAGCAACATTGAGTCGTAGTACAATTTCATCCTTGATGATGTGCAACAAGGACTTCAACAGTGTAGAATGCAAGCAAGAGAGACGCAAGTGAGCTTGCATTAAGCAAGTGCGGAACAAGTGAGGGAATTGAAATTCGGCCACCCATCCACTTCAGAAAGCCATCTATTTTAGGTTTTGGGAACAACACTCCACCTTGATGATCCTAGGCTACGTGTAACCATTCATGTCGAGCCCGATATTGGAATTGACTTGGTTGTCTTTCCGAGCAGAAAGTTAGATTCCAGACATACAAATATTATCGATGAGTTGAAATACAAAGAATACAAGGCTTTGCGGGCCACCTTTGAAGCCTAGAAGCAGGAAGACACATTGCATAAGGTGAAGTAGTTGGCTAAATAAGCTTGGAGCACCACAGAAAGCTAGCGTACACAATTAGAGTCCCTTATCAATCAGTTGTGCTCTAAAATTACTGAGTTGAAAATACCCACCACTACAGTGCCCACCACAAAGCTAGAAATTCTTGTAGCCACGATCAAAGCCTTGAAGTTGGAGACAGCTACTGTGCGCGCTGAATTGGAGTAGAAAATTGCATATCTACAGACAAAATTGCAATGAGAGACACCGCCTAAAGTCAGAGCACAATGTCACTATTGTTCAGGAGGCTACTGCAAGCATCGCTGTCGATGTGAAGGCATGCACCACATTATTGGAGGATTCCATGGGAATTGGGACTTTATTCTAGGATGATCCCATATTTCAACAACTAAGGACACATTTACGCGCTAAGTAGTAGCAGTCCATTGACATCTCGGTTGTTGGGCCTACCCTGGTACCAGTCCAAATATTATCCCACCTGCAGGAAGGTCATTCCATTCAGAAAGAGATATATGCCCTATGTCGACAAGAGCAGTTTCTAGAAGCCATAATGCAGCCTTGGGCCAAGGAGGCACTCCAACTTTCACATACCATCGATAGTGCACTCAAAGGGCTCACACAAACTCAACGGAGCATCAGTTTAGCAGTAGGACCTACCATAGAGAAGCTGGTTGGAGAAGCGTTGAATGCCTCATCACAGAGCATTGAGACCATCAAAAAACCACAGGCTGGTTACCAAGAGCTCAAGGAAAAGATGCAAGAATCATACGTGAGTGACTTGAGGATGAGTCACGAGTTTGTGTTGGGGGCCTGTTGGGCTAGGGTCCCCTAGGGTCAATTTCGAGTCAATTTTTGTGTATTTTTTTAAAGCACAGTGTGAAGGTCAAGGGGATTTGGGGTGGGTCAAAGCTCCTTATTTTTGTAACAGGTTAAAGGGTGGAACATGGGGCTCAAACCACAGTTTGATCCCATGGTTTTTTCACATTTGAATTATATAAATAGGCATGTTGAGTCAAGAATGTTAGGTCCCTATATTACTAGTATAGTCCCTTATTGTTGTTAGTGTAACCCCCTTATTGTTATTATTGTACCCTTGTAACCCCCATTTTATTATTATTGTGCCCTTAAATTATTATTGTTAGGTCGGCTGGGATTACATTGTGGCCCACTAGGATTACATTATGGCCCCATGGACTCCTATATATAGAAAGGAGGTTTTGTGAATTGTATCATCCAAGAATTGTTCATTTATGTAATGTATTGGAGGTTGCCCCCTCGAAGTGGCTCATTTCTAAGGCGTTGATATCTCTTTTCTTCTCTTTTGGAGCTGGTTACACAACATTTGGTATCAGAGCTTTGGATTCTAGGGTTTCGCTGCTCCAAACAGGTCATCGTGGCATTTTCGCTATAACTTTTTTTCTACGAAGTTTCAGAAGCTGAAATTTTTAGGGTACGAAGCTGAAATCCTGAGGAAGATTTACTAAACATTTCAGAGCTCTTTTCACAATATTTTTGGAGATATCATCTGTGGAAGTTAGGTCTTGTTTCATGCTCCTAAACAGGTCATCGTGGAATTTTTTCTATAAATTGTTTTCTACGAAGGTTCATAATCTGAAATTCATATGGTGTGAAGCTAAAATCCTGAGGAAATTCATCAAAAAATTTCAGAGCTTGGTTCGCAATATTTTTGGAAATATGATCTGTGGAAGGTAGTGCTTTTTCAGGCTCCTAAATTTCATCTCAAAGAGGTGATCGTGGGAAAAGTTCAATAACTCTCTCTCTTGGGATTAGATTGGAGTGCTGTAAAATGTGGTCATAATCAAACGGACTTTAGTTTCTTGGCTATCAATTTCGGTGTAGAGAGACAAAGAGATGGGTGCGGACACGTGGCAAGTCGTACAAGTTCGCTCTACTGAACCAGTCCAGAATTAGGTCATTGTGGGAGATTGGACACAAATTTGTCTTGGAGAATCCAAATCAGGTCAGACCTGTGGCATTTGAAAGAAGCTTTAGAGGGCTACTACAAGGATTAATTTTAGATATCGAAGATTTTCAATTACAGATATAATTCAATTTCAATATCGAGCTCCTCAAAGCAAGTAAAAGGTGTGTATTTTTTTCCAAATTGCATAAGTCTTGTTTGAAGAATCAAGTTGAATTGATTCCAAGGGAATCTTGTAGAATAGATATCAATATTGGATTCTAAAATGGCCCCTAAAAATAATTCAACACCCATTAAGCCTTCTGAAGGCTCTACTATGACTCATGAAGATGAAGAATTGCAACATGATCTATAAAAATTACAAGAGCAAGTGCAACAGTTTTCACTCTCGCAAAGAGAAACAAAAAATGAAATGGAAGTTTTGAAGAAAGGCATGGAAGTGAAGATGAACGGTTTGAAGAAAGGCATGGAAGATAAGATGGATGGCATGGAAGCTAAGATGGATGGCATGGAAGCTAAGATGGATGGCATGGAAGTGGGCATGGAAGCTAAGATGGATGACATGAAAGACAACATGGAAAACATGAAGAATGATCTAAAAGCATACATGGAAGGCTTGATGACAAGATTAAAACAAGAAATGATTCCTAATGGCAGAAATATAGTAGAAGAACCTCATGATGAGAACAAAATAAATGTTAATCGTGATTTCATAAACTCGAATGTTGGCGGGAAGAACCACCATATTCCACAAATGGATATGAGGAAGTTTGATGGAAAGGATCCTGTAACATGGATACTACAGATGGAGCAATATTTTGATCTCCATAACGTGCAAAACACACAAAAGGTACGCATTGCAACTTTACATTTAGAACAAAATACATTTGTATGGTATCAATGGCTTTGCTCCCGTAAAAAAATTGTCACTTGGTCAATTCTTACGGAGGAAATGATAGCACATTATGAGGATACAAAGAGCAACACCTTCTTTAGCCAATTGATAAATCTCAAACAAAAGGGTTTAGTGGGGCAGCACATTGAGGACTTCCAAAATTGAATATAAGGGTAACTGATATTCCAGAGGAACACAGGATTGATCTCTTCATAGGTACTCTAAAGGATAACATCCAACATGAAGTTCGTGTTTTGGAACCTGATTCATTGGAGAAGGCATTCAGGTTGGCAAGAAAAGTTGAATGTAAAATTATGGGGACAAGGAAGCCTACCACTCAATTCTATAAAGAAGGAAGTGTTGCTACGCCTAGATTTCCACAACCTACAAGGTTGACACCACAACAATTGGAAGAAAAAAGAGCAAAAGGGATTTGCTATAGTTGTGATAGAAAGTACACTAAAGGTCATAAGTGTGCTGAGAAGAAATTATTTTACATAGATTGTGAAGAAGAAGAAGAAAATGAACAAGAAGCGGATATACACCAGGAACCAGCCCTAGAAGAGGAAGAAACGAATCTGACCATATCGTGTAATGCACTGGCAGGAATTACCACTCCTCAAACTCTCAAGATAGAAGGACATATAAAGAAGAAAAGGGTAATAGTTTTGATTGATTCAGGTAGCACCCATAATTTTATTCATTATAAGGTAGCCAAGGAATTAAATTGTTTCCTATACCCAGCACCAGAATGTCAAGTGATGGTTGCAAATGGAGGAACTATAAATTGCTCGGGAAAATGCCATAATATCAAGCTAACCATGGGGGAATATGTGTTGACAAGTCCAATGCTTTCCATTCCCATGGGAGGTGCTGATGTTGTACTAGGAGTACAATGGTTACAATCTTTGGGGACGGTAGCTTTTAATTTTCAAGAACTTTTCTTGAAATTTTTTTCAGAAGGAAAGGAAGTCGAATTACGGGGTATTGCGGGGAAGCCAGGAAGGATAATAAGCTCTAATTTCATGACAAAGCTTATAAATAAAGAACAACGAGGCGTAATTGCACAATTATGCTCACTAGAAGTTCCAACATTAAAATCATCTATTTCTGCAGATCTCCAACAAGTCTTGGACAATCATTCCAAGGTGTTTGAAACTCCCAAAGGACTCCCAACTATTCGTGATCATGATCATGCTATTCATTTGATTCCAGGAAGTGTTCCTCCAAACATCAGGCCTTATAGATATCCTTACGTCCAAAAGAGCGAAATTGAACGTATGATTGCGGAAATGTTAGAGGCGGGTATAATTCAACCTAGTCAAAGTTCTTTCTCTGCTCCTGTAGTATTGGTACACAAGAAGGATGGATCATGGCGAATGTGTCCAGATTATAGGGAGCTCAATAAGCTCACCATTAAAGACAAATTTCCCATTCCTATGATTGATGAATTATTGGATGAATTACATGGAGCAATTTATTTTACCAAGTTGGATCTTCTTTCAGGATATCATCAAATTAGAATGAAGACTGAAGATATTCCAAAAACAGCATTTCGAACTCATGAGGGTCATTATGAATTTTCGGTCATGCCTTTTGGCCTTACCAATGCACCTTCTACATTTCAAGGGTTAATGAATTCCATTTTCAAACCCTTCCTTAGAAAATTTGTGCTAGTATTTTTTGATGATATACTAATCTACGGCAGGTCTTGGAAGGATCATGTTGAACATGTTGACAGGGTGCTCAAACTATTGCAGGAGAAACAATTATATGCAAAAAAATCCAAATGTTTCTTTGGAGTACAAGAGGTGGAATATCCGGGTCATATTGTATCTCACGAGGGTGTTAAAGTAGACCCTAACAAAATTAAAGCCATTAAGGAATGGAAAGTTCCCACAACCATAAAGCAGTTGCGAGGATTTCTCGGGTTAACAGGGTATAATCGCAAGTTTGTTAAGAATTATGGGAGAATAGCAGCACCTCTAACAACATTATTGAAGAAAGATGCATTTTCATGGACTCCTGAAGAAACTAAGGCCTTTGAATGTCTTAAAGAGGCAATGTGCCTAGCACCGGTCTTAGCTACACCAGACTTCACAAAAACCTTTATTGTGGAATGTGATGCCTCAGGAAATGGAATTGGTGCAGTTTTAATGCAGGAAGAAAGACCCATTGCTTTTGAAAGTCGTCCAATCAAAGGAAAGTATTTACAGAAACCTATTTATGAGAAGGAAATGTTAGCAATACTACATGCACTAAAGAAATGGTTAACTTACCTAATGGGAAGACACTTCAAGGTAAAAACTGATCATGATAGTCTTAAACACTTTTTGGAACAAAGACTATCTTCAGAAGAGCAGCAAAAATGGGTCACAAAGATGTTGGGTTATGACTTTGAAATAATCTACAAAAAAGGAAAGTTTAATGTTGTTGCAGATGCACTCTCAAGAAAGAATGAAGAGGTGGAAGCATTGCTTTGTGCCATTTCTATTATCCAACCAGATTGGATAACCGAAGTAAGAGATGAATGGAAGAAGGAAAAAGATGTATGGACACTCATTCAAAAGTTGCAGCAAGATCCTAGTACATCTGATACATTTAGTTGGAAAAATGATTCCTTATGGTACAAAGATCGCTTATATCTTTATAAGAATTCCCAACTAAAACAAAAGATTCTTCTGGAATTGCACACTTCTCCTTTAGGAAGACACTCAGGATTTTTAAAAACTTACCACAGGGTGAAGAAAGAATTTTTTTGGGATGGCCTTAAATCTGATATTCAAAAGTTTGTGGCGGAATGTTTGGTTTGCCAGCAGAATAAAGTTGAAACAATTAAGACCCCGGGACTTCTACAACCTTTATCCATTCCAAGTCAACGTTGGGAGGATATTTCAATGGATTTTATCACAGGTTTACCTAAGTCCGAAGGAAAGAGTGTCACCATGGTGGTAGTTGATAGACTTACCAAGTATGCACACTTTTGTGCATTATCTCATCCATTTAAAGCAAGTACAGTTGCTACTACATTTATGGACACAATTCAAAAGCTACATGGAAACCCAAGGGTTATTGTGAGCGACATAGATCCCATTTTTACTGGAAATTTTTGGACGGAGTTATTTTCTCGTTTGGGTACTCAATTAGCTCATAGCTCATCTTATCATCCTCAATCTGATGGTCAAACAGAGATAATAAATAAATGTTTGGAAGGATATATTCGTTGTTTTGTATCTGATAAACAAACACAATGGGTCAAGTGGTTACCTCTTGCTGAATGGTGGTATAACACTTCCTTCCATACTGCAGCAAAAATGACCCCATTTATGGCAATTTATGGATATCATCCACCATCCATCACATCATCTTTAAGGGAAAATTCGAAGGTTCAAGCAGTGGAAGATCACATCGAGCATCAGCAAGAAGTTCTCCAACTCTTAAAGGATAACCCGAATTTGGCACAAAATCGAATGAAACAACAGGCAGATCAACATCGTAGCGAGAGAAGTTTTGATGTAGGAGATTGGGTATTTTTACGGCTACAACCATACAAACAAATGCCCCTCAAGCAAGCAAAGAAGGATAATAAATTATCGCCAAAGTACTATGGTCCTTACAAGGTGTTGCAAAAGATTGGTACTATGGCATACAAATTGGAGCTTCCTGCTTCTTCGCGAGTACATCCAATTTTCCATGTTTCATGCTTAAAGAAGATTATCGGTGAAAATATTCCAGTTCAAACAATATTACTAGAACTTAATGAGGAAGGAAAAATCATATTGGAACCTGAAGCGGTCACAGAATCAAGAACTCGACAACTACAGAATCGATCAATTTTAGAATATCTCATCAAGTGGAAGAACTTACCCACTGAAGATTCTACATGGGAGGATGAGAATTTTATACAGAAGCACCCATAGCTACCCAAGTGTTGAGGACAACAATTTTTTGAAGGAGAGGGGCATGTTAGGTCCCTATATAACTAGTATAGTCCCTTATTGTTGTTAGTGTAACCCCCTTATTGTTATTATTGTACCCTTGTAACGCCCATTTTATTATTATTGTGCCCTTAAATTATTATTGTTAGGTTGGCTAGGATTACATTATGGCCCACTAGGATTACATTATGGCCCCATGGACTCCTATATATAGAAAGGAGGTTTTGTAAATTGGATCATCCAAGAATTTTTCATTTATGTAATGTATTGGAGGTTGCCCCCTCGAAGTGGCTCATTTCTAAGGCGTTTATATCTCTTTTATTCTCTTTTTGGAGCTGGTTACACAACAAAGAAGATAATCATAACTTGATAGATGATTATGTACTGCTGATGTGATTTTGGGAGAGTTTTTGGGATAAGTATGAGTAGAGATAGGCTCTTTCCGCTGTGTGCATGGAAACGTAAGTACCGGTTTGTGTCAGAGGACTCTGTGGCTATAAGCGTAGGAGACTAAACTGTAACCATTGAAGATATCTTGATAAAGAGAAATTTTGGCAAAAATATTGTGGACTTTCATGATTGATGTTTATCTATTGATGTATTGATTTTCTTATATATTTGTTGCAGCTTAATTTAATGATGCGTATATATTTCAATATATTATATAAATGTGAAATATTGGTATCTGTTTCTGTTAAAGGTTTCTGTGAATTAATATTTGGATAAAATAGATCTTTGTGTTTGCACAAGTTATTTTTTGTGTTAAGGGATTTATTGAGAATATATTTGACTCGGGCTAAAGGCACTTGCATATAAAAGTACTAGTTAGATCAGATTTGAAAGGTTATATCCACAACATAGTTCTCCCTCAAGGTGTGGAAATCTGGGTCCAATACCCCCCCATACTGCTTCGGGTGATACTTTGCTCTATGCAAGCGGATCACTGCTGAAAGGGCCTGTAGTTGGAAGGCTTTTTTGGTTGCGAAGAACACTCTAAAACTATGTCAGGACCCATTAAGCCAACAATGAATCATCAATTTGTTGTGCTTTTTTTTTGCGTTTCTACAAAACTTAGAGGTTGTGCACCGCTCCCGCTACGTTTCCACACAGTCAGTTCTTTGACCATGGAATTCATGTCTAAAATTTAGGTAATTAATTTTTATGGTCATGGTCAATGTTTTGAGGCGTTTAAGGAATTTTAAACTCGATTGAGGAATTATGTTTAATGTAAATTTGTTTGAAAAATCCTTGTTCAAAACGATTCCTAGTTTTTAGAAAATTAGTTCTAGATTTGGTGTTGAAGGAATAAAAATAAATCTTTTAGGGAATTTGGTTCCTAGAGGTGGAAATTTATTTATTTTAATCTATTTATGATTTAATTTTGTGTTGTGAAAAATACTGAGAGGGGAGGGGGTGAATCGTTATTTTTAAACTCACTTAAATATTTCAATTTTTTATTTATAATTTTGTACGTCACTGTAATGAAGTAAACCTATGTATGTACGTGACTTTTATGGAGAAAACTAGCATATATCCAGTTAACTAAATTTTCAGTGAATTCATCATATCTTTAACTTGACCTAGTGTATCAGTACTTCATTAGGAATTAATTAAAAAGTAACCATGTGCAGTAAGAACAGAATAAACCATCACACATAAGCAACACATCAACACACATGAACACCAGGATTTTTAGGTGAAAACCCAATGTGGGAGAAAGCCACCATTATTTTCATTTATGTATTTATCTTTTATTATAAATAAACCATCTTACAATATTGTATTGGCGTAGACTCATACCACACACGAACCCACCTGTAGAAGGTTACAACCTTCTCTCATTCTCCAACACCCACTGGAAGGGAGCTCCAACCCCCTGATCTCGTTTACTAGCACCCACTGGAAGGGAGCTCCTACCCCATGATCTAATTTACCAGCTAGTAATAGAAGGAAGTTTCGACTCCCTCACCAAAGGATCCAACCCTCAGCACCTCTATGGACCATGTTTCATAATTTCCATACTAGATCCACCTAATTTAAAAAATCAAAACCTGTAGGCCACCTTTCATAATTTTTTAGAATGGACCTACTACCATCATTTAATCCCAATAAAAATAAAAAAAAATTAAACCAATCACTATATAAATCACTCAATAATTGAACAAACTGAATCACGAAATCATTGAATAATCCAATTACCAAATCTCAAACAACCAAAGAAACTAGATAAGTTCTCATCACTATGTACTCTTCATCAGAATGTAAGACCACTTACTATTCATTACAAAACTAGATCATGTCACTGCAAACCCTAGTCAATCGTATGTCAGAATATATATGTTGTTGTTATGAGACATACCCGTGTATATACATGCTTTCTCTTTAGATACCCCTCGTATAGATCTCAAAACACTAAACCCTGAAACTGAATCATTGCACTATTGAAATGAATCACTGAAACACATACTGACCTTGTCATAGATCTCTGAACAACATATAGATCATTGCATACAAAAATCATCTTTAGTCAACATATCATTCCATAAAAAATTCAAATCAGCTAGAACTGTCAAACAAATACTTTCATTAGAGAGACATCATTGACAGACAACAACAAAAATAACATAACAAATCAAGCATTATCATAAACTCATACTCCAAACCTTAGAATATGTATGTGACCCTTATGAAACGCTTCTACGTATGTAAATGCATTTTATGTTCGACACCCACCTACATATCTATCCATACTGCAAAATATACGTGGATACCAATAAATATATTTTTGTATGTACGTGATCTTTCTGAAGAAAACCTGCATACAGATCTGTAATTATTGAGCTACACAAAAAAACATCATTCAAACCCAAATCTTGGAATACACTATAATAGACACATATCATAACATCATCATCACATATCTATCAATCAATAAGAATATTATTCAATGTGTACTCATTTCAGATCTATTATATTTGATCCTTCATCATACTCCCTAGTGCATACCTTTTTCATATCAAACAGTTCACCAATAACTCATTGCATGCACAATAAACACTTTGATCTCCCTATCCTTATATATCTTAAGCCTTAGCTAATACCTTGGGTCAAACCCATACTAATGCCAATAGAATTCTTTGATGGTATCAAATAATTGTTGTCGTGCTCAATAATATGGGCCAATACCATGGTAAAGACCCTTGGTATTTGGAATACGATGGTGCAAAAATTGTACGCGACTTTTCTTCACCATACCTGCGTATGTACACGAATTTTATTTAGAGAACGTGTGTATACTTCCTCAAATTTTAGCTTCATCATTCCTCTATCTCTCAATTGATGTTTATTTTTCTGGTCTCTTTTTCACATTTGTACTCATCCTGCTACCATCATGTTGACATATTTACCAAGTAGGTTTCCATTAACATACAAATATTTCTACAAGTATATTTCCATCAAGGACACTACATTAGTCATAATGCCAACCTTTTGATGAAGCAAATGGTTGGTCAAGGTTTATAAGAAGAGACATTGTGTATTTTATTTTTTTAGAGACATTTCACTGAATGAAGTAGATTGAGGTCTAATTTTACAGGGATTCATGTGTCAGCTACTAATGGTGATGTGCTTCTTTGTATTGTAAGTTTTATATTTTTATTATCATGATCTAAATGTATGTATTCCTATTATTTAAGCAATTGTTTATCTCAGAAATCACCATTAAAGTGTTATGTTATAGTTTTCTAAAAACTCAATGTTTTTTCTTATTTATTGACATTTATAATTCATCCTTTCAGTTAGATTGTTTATATGTCATTTGTACGCCATTCCTCTTCTCAATCTTCTACAACAAATTTGATTAAAAACACCAGAAGGATTGACTACCTTTCCCTTATCGAAATATCCCTCATCTCTTCATCCTCTGACTAGAAATCATCAAATTAACATGACTCCATGCCTAATGGATCTTTCCTTTCCCCTATCAGAAAATTGTTAAAACCTATTCCCCTCTTAGCACCATACCTATCCTAAGATATAAGTGACTGAATATTTTGGCAGACATGGCCCTCTCTCAAGTTGGAAGGGCTAGATTGCAGTTTCAAAGTGCTTAGTGGTTACCTTTAGGTTCCTTTCCTTGGCCTGGAGGAATGAAGAAGTGTTAAAATAAGCAATATGAAAGAAACATATGAGATAAATACATCACTCTCCAACATCATATTTATGTTCTGAAAACTCTTGCATCATAACCTATTCATGCCATTTCCTCAACAACCTTAAGTCTTTCCTTGTCTATCATGTAGTCTTCCCTTTTCCTTTTCCTTGCATCACAATAATGATCATGCTTTTGTATTTCCTTGCATATATGCAATAACATCTCTCCAAAGATGATATCTGCAACATTTCTGAAAATATTTCTCACAGAATTAAGTGCAATGCATCAGACTATAACAAGCATCAATATCATACGATCAAAAAAAATTTCCATTTTACTTTGATGCTCCTTTTCCATCATCCTTTCTCTTTTTCTTGCATATCAAACATGCCTTGCTGCACACATTGTTCCCTTTTCAATACCTTGCTTGATATTGTAACATCCTTCCCTTGTTTATTCTTTGCCATCACATATTTGATGCTCTTTTTTTTCTTCTTTGCTTTTCTACAGCTCTTGTTTTTCCATCAATAACAATAATTCCATCAGTGGGTGTTTTCCTGAATGCCATCAATACTTAGAAGTGTGAGCCATCCACACATTTGTATTCTCCTCATCACAACATGGAAATGAGTAGTTAATATGGGCATGCTATATATAAAGTGGGATCATTGTTTTAAATGTTCAGTTATGGACATGGGTTGAATGAGGTATTTGTTGTGTAAAAGGATGTAAGGATATCTCATTATTCTCCATTACCTATCTCTTATTAGTGGTGTGCCATTTCATTCTTCACTTTTAGTGGTGGATTTTCTATATCTTCTCTCGTCTGGAATGTGCCTAGTTATTCCTCGATGTTCTAGTGACTATAATTTTATCTATCTTGGGCTTACAATTTTATTTGTTGCTTATGGGTCATGAATCTAGTACGCCTGCTTATTTAATTCATTTTTTTTGGTCTTTGAAGGAATTTTCTCAATTTAATAGTTTTCCTCAGTCCTTGAGCAATTCTTCTCAACCTCAGTAGGTAATTGACGTTATTGGGGTTTCTTTTTCTCATAAATTAACTCCATTTTTGAATCTTTGGTCCTTAGCATATTGCATCCATTCCAAATTTCTCAAAGTGTTATATCTCTAATGCTCACTGGTCGAATTAGGATTTTAGGGATTTTTTATAGTGTCTTTGTTTCAATTTTAGTTTTAAGGAATTCCCACTTGTTGTATTTGGGTCATGTCATGTTGTTGTGATTTGGTGAGCTCAAAAATTGCTAGAATTTGGCCCTATGGTTTGGCATATATATGATGATCTATTTGTATTTATATCTAGTGTTTAAGGCTCTATGTCTCGTCCTTTTTCTAGTATTATTGGAAGAACTTCTTCCTATATTTGTCATCAATGTACATTTGCAGCTTTTCTCATGCCTCTTAGGTAGAGAATAAGTTGTAGAATGGGTGATGGAGGTAACATTAGGCACATAAGGGTTCATCTTTTTTTCTATGATTTTGTTGCTACCTTTTATTATGTTGTACCTCTCGAGGCAAGGAAGGAAATCTCATTGTTGGACAAGAAAGAGATAGTGGAATGACCATATCACTCAGATTTTGATGGTGGGAGAGGATATGAAACGAGTTCGTCACCCTAGTAGATTTAGGAAAATGTGGCTCCATTTTATGAATTATCTACCTCTTCTTCAAAAAATGTCTACTCTGTTGCACCTTATTTTTAAGGAAAAACAAGTGGATAACTATAATGTTTTCTCCTCATTAATTGTCATCAAACATATATTTCATAGCCAAATATTCTGCTTAGACAATGTGGAATCTCACTTGACTCATGTAGAAAGATTCTTTGTAAGTGAATCTACCTCTGGTAACTTCACAAATCCTTCAGGCGATAATGTCCAGACACCTACTCTAATTTCCTCTTATCACAACTAGAAATGATAGTTTCAGGTATTTTTGTCATAAAAATTTTATGTGTTCTTCATGTATGGATTCTTTAGGGTGGTATGCACATTATTTTCATTCTGGAGTATATAGCTATGATATTTTTTGTCCACTTTCATGCTCCATTTCTTTTAGACATCATAGGGATGAAGTTGTTTGGATATTTCTCTAGGATTTCTCTAGAGGGCCTTGCGAATTTATCTTTGGTTTATTTATAGCCACTTAGGTTCAGTGATATGTGGTCATGGGTATCAGTGGTATGATGTTGAATTTTTTTTTCTTCTTGTGGCAAAATGGTGTTTATGGTTCTTCTTAGAGAAATGGTTTCAATGTTATTTGACTCGATCATGCCTTTTATTTTTATCCTCATTCATGTGTTATGTTGGGTTTTTTTGGGTGGATTATTGTTTACCAAGGATTTCAGAAGTTGCATAGCATGGTACATTGGTTTGTAAATATAGATTTTGTATTGGAGGTGTTTTTCCTTTAACGTCTCCTCTTCACACCATAATTGTTGCAATTTCGTGGGTTTTTCATTGGTGGTTGTATTTTCGTATGGTACAGTGCGCCTTATGGTTTTGTGTGACTTATGGATACTTGTGGATGGTTTTGTGCACCTTTTGGTTTTTATGAATGCTAAGGAAAGCTTTTGTGTGCCTTATGGTTTCTTATGAATGCTTATGGATAGTTATATGCACCTTATGGATGCTTATAGTTGGTTCTGTGTGACTCCTGTGTGCCTTATTTGGTCATAATGATAGTCTGGTTCAATGGTTGGATGATTATATATTGATTGTAATTTCCCTATAGTTTTGATCTTTGTTGATCAGATGAGCATATTTTGGCTTTGATGTCTATGGATTTGGGTGATACTACTTTGTTGGGTATTTATGATGTTGATTTGTTGGGTTAGTTTGTTTCGCCGTGGGTTTTGAAAATGTCAATGGTGTAATCTTTCTTTTGGATATGAATACAAAATGCAGTAATTTAAAACAAACAAAAAAATGGTGTCCATGGAATTAAGGAATTCATAAAGTTTTTAAATTAGGAATTCCACTTTTTCAAGGAAATCAAATTATTCTCTTTAGTTTTTGTAATGACCCACATTGCATTATTCAAAACATAGAAGTATTAGCATGTATACGATACATGCATATGATATTTACATATACATGTATCACATGTACTGCACTAGTACACATACTAGGTAACATTGGAAAATGTTTAAGGTAATAAATTGATTATCGAAGTAAATTCCTAACTCACCAAAATATAATGAATATATCGAGTGGGGTAGTGGGATACTTGATAGATATACCACCATACATATACATATACATATATATAATACATTAATAAAAAAAGATAAATACAATGGATTATGAATTAAATGTATTTAATTTATAATTTAACTTAATTAAAATAAATAAAAATAAAGTGATTTATTTAACTCTTAAATAAACTGATTTAATTAAAATATAAATTAAATAAAACAAGATAGTGAAAATTCATAAACTAAATAAATAATCGTATACAAACACTCCATTACATTTATTAAATACAACCACCTCTAAATAAAGGACGAGGATTCAGCTAGAAAGGAGGAGACCGAAAACAAAGAAATGGAAGGTGTTGATAAAATTGGAGATGGTGGACATCGAGAGGAATATAAGGAGACGAAGGAAGGAAGGAGACCATTTTTAGTTTCTAGCCTCACATATGCAAGAAGAAATATCGAAAGGGTCACAAATAAATAGAAACTTTAGCAATTATTCTTTGGGTTTTGGGAACAAGGGCTAGAAGACCTCAAATACTGATTCTTTTGGATCTAGGAACTAGATATGTTGATCTCATATAGGTTGGGAGGAAACAGTAAGTTTGGTAGCAGGAGCAGGAGTAACAACAGACTAGAAATACCTTTAGACAAAAGTTTCAGATAAATACTTGTAAATGAATTGTTAAATTCTAGTTATAAATTCATTGTCTAAAATTTGAACAATAATTTCATTAAATTATAGTAATTGTCAAATTTAAGACTTTAGATTCTGCTAATAAATTGTTAACTTCTCTTTAAAAAAAATTTGTATAGTCAAGTTTCATTCAATTTCAAAATCAAAGTACTACAATTTTAAACTTTAACAATGCACTAAATTAGATGTATATACACATGCAATATATATATATATATATATATATATATATATATATATATATATATATATATATAATTTTGAAGAATGCATATATTTTCTCTTCTAAAATTTATAGATTTAAATTTAATAAAATATGTTTATAAACATGAACAATTAAATTATATAATAATTAAAGTTTAAAATAATTATAAATATTATATATTAAAGTTTAAAGGGGTTAGATTTAATGGTGGAAAGTGAGGAATTTTTTTTTTTATTTTTGGGAAAATTTCAATTCCTTAATTTTGAAGTCATGGGGCACTTTGAGATAGTGGTCAAATGTGTGGTTGCACCCAAAAAAACTATATTAAAAATAGTTTCATAATCGGTGAACACATAAGTGGATATGCCATTTTTAAAAATAAAATATTTTCATAGGCTTTAAATTGATAGTAAATAGATGTATTATTAAAATACTCATGGCAAAAAGATCATATATATATATATATATATAAAAGCTTTGTATCATGACTAGTTTAAGTTTTTTTTCCAAGAGTTCTCTAAATCATATATTGAATTACTCAACTTTGATTTAAGAAGCATAACACAAATGAATGGCCACAATTTTTAACATAGTTTGCATATCATTTAATAGCATGCGTGTATAATACAAAATCTTTTAAGTATAAGAATGTTTTCTACAAGAATGGATTTCTTTGATGTAAGGACCTTTGACACATGGAATTACACTCGAAGGATGATTTAAGAATCATAACGCAAAGCAATGAGCACATTTTTTAACATAGTTTGCATATCATTTAATAATATGTGTGTATATTACAAATCTTTTAAGTATAAGAATGTTTTACAAAGAAAGGATATTAGAAAAACTCTCTTAAACTTATTTTGAGGTTATAATATATAATACCCCACCCTACCTTTAACCGCTTTTACAAGCTCTCCAGGGTAAACATGAGTTGAGAGTTTCAATTATATGACCTAACCTCCAAGTTTGAGTTATGGAGGTGGGGCCTACAACCAAAAACTTACTGATACATATCAAGAACACCAGATTACCTAGATGTCAACCAACAACCTCTGGTGATCAGGCCCTGAGCTAGAACTTCTTTTAATTAATCTCACATCCCAACCACACGCATGCCAAGTTGTGCATGTGGCTATAAAGTTCCAGTTGCATGTACATTCCTTCCTCTATTACGTTGTAGCTGAAAATTCCCCGAACTATGCATGCGGTCGTGAAATAAATGTCACATTTTCAAGGCTAGCCTATAGGCCACTGTCCAAAATTTCCCATAACTTTCCAGAATCAATTATAAGGAAATAAAAAGTCTACACAAGCTATATTAGGCTCATAACTTACCCAGAAATACCAAACATGTGATAAATATTTCGTCAAACATATGGTAAACATAATAACTAAAGGTCGTGAATGCATATTTGATTATTGTCTCATTCACTTCACAAGAGAATCATAAAAAAATCTCACTTCCCTCTCAATCTAATTTCAACAACACTTGTTAACCCATGCATTAATATAACCATACAATAAATTATTGAATCATGAACAAGATCCATAACAAGAGCACATCATTTGACCATGCCTATAACCAACATTTAACCAGAATGAAGCCATGAAAAACTAGTCATAGAATCAACACAAGAACCAATACATGTGCTCATTATTCTTAATAGGAATTGTTATCACTGGAAAATCATACAAACGAAAATGACATTATTAAGTGTTAGGCGGAAGGATTTACAGGGTTGAGGAACATTATAGGATCTAAAAAAATTTAAAAATTCTATAAGGTCAAGTGGAAAAAATCAAGTTGCACACCAGAGACACATGCAAAATGTGCCTTGCGCGCATTTTCCTTCGATAGGTGTGTTGGCCTGTGTGGCTTTCCCTCAAAAAGTCGCATGGTCCTGGGAGTGGTGGAAGTCACTTTCCAGGACCACTTGACACACTTCAGGAAATGAACCTCCACTTGAGGTTGCCCAAGGATAGCCGCCTAAGCCACCTTAGACCTTAAGTGAGCACACAAAGGAATCAAGTGGGCACACAAAGGAATCAACCCTCTCTCTTGGGTCACCATCCACAAGTATACAAAGAGAGGGAAGAAGGATTTGAATTTTCCTATAAATTGCCACCATGAGATGAAAAAAATGAGAACACATTATTATGCTAGCCAAATTGCTCATAAGAAAGCCAGTAGTGTGTAATAAAAAGCAACAGTTGAGTGAGGATTTGGTTATTGGCCACCCAAAAACTTAAAACCTTTGGAGAAGAGAGAGACCTTGTGACATCAGCTAAAGGGTAAAAAATTCCTTGCACTAGGTCTTAGAACTTCATAGTTCTAAGGATCCTTTGCCAAGAGTGTAACGTTTCATATTTCTTACTAATAGTGGTCAATAAGAGGGGACTTTGATTCCATCATTTGCATTATTTCCACGTTTGACTCATTGTGAAATTTTTTTTTTCTTTTAGTTTAGTTGTGTTTCTTCTCTTTATATGCATACTACATTCCACAATTTAGTGTGTTTTATATATATTAGCATGTGATCATTAACCTGCTAACCATATCTTCTGCTTGTGACCATAGCTTGGAGGCTGCAACCACTCCTACCAAGCACTGGTGGATTAGTACACTTGTGCACGAAAACCACCACTATAGGATTGGCGACTCCACTGGTTTTAACTTTTAGTTAAGTGGTTTTCATTGGTGCATGGACCTTCTCTATGCTCTGGAGTGTTGCTGGGACATCTCCCCTTCTCCTCTTATCTCCTTATTCACCCACAATGAAGATTTGAAGTTCAAGAGTTTTAGAAATTTCATTTTCAGGAAAACCACATGTTGTTTACTCAGACAGACATAGAGATCCACGCGAGTTCAGCTCTGACCTACGCACAGAGTTTTTCGCCTGTGTGAGGCATTTCCACGTGGAAAACAGAGACCAAATTTCTCAGTGATTTTCTTCAATTTCCCAATTGTAAAGTGACTAGCAACCCAAAGAAAAATTTCCAACTGTGTATGGTGTACCATGACTATTTAGAACTTGCTTTTGGCTGCATTTTAGTATTTCTAGTTGCTAGTTTTTAATTTTAAAGTTTATCTTCACAAAACTCACATAGTTTAAGTAGGGGGAAATTGAGTGGAGAAATCCGCCTTTGCAATATGAATTAACTCATTTTGTGAAAAGAGACACAAAAAACACATATATAATTAGCTGGAGTAAGTGGCCCTAACCCACATATGCTTAGCTAGTTTTCTTTTCTTTTTTTAGTTGGATCAGTAAGTTTAGTTTAAATTTTTTCACTAGGAGTTGGGAAGAGGACTTAATTATCTTAAGGGAAGCAAATAATCTCTGCTACCCTTGCACCTTTTTGTGACCTTGGACAAGAATATGAAAGCTTCATTTTGATAATTTTCCATCTCCCTTTATTTAATCACTTAGATTAATTAGGAAAATTTGTAAGCGACCCACTATCCGCATATGATTTTCTTATCGCAAGGAACAATCAAAACATAGATTAATAGGGGACGTGTAAAGGATCCCTGCATATCCACATCTTAAAATTGTGTGATTGTTCAATTTTTTCTCACACACTTCCACACCATAAGTGAAGTAAAGACTCCTTAAAACTAACCTTACTGAACTCATTAAAATTCCCCACAGGGGCCATAAGAAAAATTATAGGTCAGGTTAGGACCATGGGGGCAGTCATCCAATAAGCCACCATGGTTAGTTTACATCTTGAGACATAGAAGCTGACTAAATAGGGAGCTTTAAATATATCCATCCACCCACAGAAAAGAAAAATCGAGCGCCACAGAGACCCAATTCAAAGGGGATTAATCTTAATCCCATTGTGTGCAGTATTATTTGGGGCTACCTAACCCATATAATGCTCGATAGTGGTAGCTTATTTACCAAGAAGCTCAAGACTTGAATGCTCACATGGGACGATGTTACTTAGTGGTAAAATCTAGGGCATCCTTCCCTAAAGGTGATGGTGCAGGCAACACTAGATCCTCTACCCATTACCTTGGTCAATTCTTCGACTACTAAAAGGCATCGCCAGTTCTTTCAAGACATTAGCCCCAAGACCCACCAGAAGATATCTTCGCAAGGACCAGTTACAATTGAGAGTGTGAGGACGTTTAGGTCTCTAGGATTTTTAGTATCATGAGAAAAAACAACCAAAACAATTTTTTGATTGATTGATCACATAGATCTAATTTAAAGGAAAATTAAATTTTGTTTTCACTTTGTTTTATGTATGTGGTCACTATTTTTTCTTTATATCTCCCCTCTCATAGAAATGAATAATTTTTCCAAAACCATACCTAGTCAACAACATAACACACCCAATGGGACCTCGTTGATCTAGAATTCTTTCGGACCTCCCCCCATTAGCGAGAGGAGTTCCAGGTCTTCCACCATTTAGGCGTCAAAGACATAACACTGCCACCCTTATCGGTTCATCCTTTGTTAGGGCATATTTAGTTGGGAACCCCCAAGGTTCATCCAACTCCACAATAGTGGAAACCCCCATAGGGTCACCACATACCACTCCTCCCACAACCCCTAGGGGGCAGAGGAGAACTACCCATTTGGGGAGTGTTAGGTCCTTATATTACTAGTATATTCCCTTATTGTTGTTAGTGTAACCCCCTTATTGTTATTTTTGTACCCCTGTAACCCCCATATTGTTATTATTGTGCCCTTAAATTATTATTGTTAGGTCAGCTAGGATTACATTGTGGCCCCATGGACTCCTATATATATAAAGGAGGTTTTTTCATTTGTATCATCGAAGAATTGTTCATTTATGTAATGTATTGGAGGTTTACCCCTTGAATTGGATGATTTATAAGGCGTTGATCTCTCTTTTCTTCTATTTTTGGAGTTGGCTTCACAACATTTTGTATCAGAGCATTGGATTATAGGGTTTCGCTGCCCCAAACAGGTCATCGTGGAATTTTCGCTATAACGTTTTTTTTACAAATGTTTAGAAGCTGGAATTTTTATAGTGCGAAGCTGAAATCCTGAGGAACATCGTCACAAAATTTCAGAGCTTGGTTTGCAATATCTATGGAGATATGATCTGTGGAAGTTAAGTATTTTTGCAGGCTCCTAAATTTAACACAAACAGGTCATCGCGGAATGTTCACTATAAAGTTTTTTCCACGAGGTTTCAGAATATTAAATTTTCACAGAGAGAATCCGAAATCCTGAGGAACCTCTTATAAAAATTTCAGATCTTGGTTCGCAATAATTTTGGAGATATGATCTATGGAAGTTAGGATTGTTTTAGGCTCCCGAATTTCATCTCAAAGAGGCGACCGTGGGAAAAAGATCATAACTCTCTCTCTGAGCGACAGATTGGGATTTTGTAAAAAGTGGCCATAATCACACGGACTTTAATTTTCGATTTATCGATTTCAGACCTGAAGGAGGAAATAGTGACACGTGGCAAGTTGTAAAAATAATATCTACTGAACCAGTCCATGATTAGGTCATTGTGGGATATTGGGGATAGCTTTGCCTTGAAGAATCAAAATCAGGTCAGACCTGTGGCATTCAAAAGAAGATTCAGAGGGCTACTTCAGGGCCAAATTTTAGATATTGAAGATCCCAAAGCACAGAGATAATTTAGTTTCAATATTGAGCTCCTCAAAAGCAAGAAAAAGGTGTGTACTTTTTTCGAATTACATAAGTCTCGTTTGAAAAAAATTATTTTGAATTTATTCCAAGGGAATATTGAAGAATAGATATCGGTATTGGGTTCTAAAATGCCCCCTAAAAATAATTCAACACCAATTAAGCCTTCAGAAGGTTCTTCTATGACTCATGAAGAAGAAGAAACACAACATGAGATATCAAAATTACAAGAGCAAGTGCACCAAATTTACCTATCGCAAAGAGCAACAAAAAATGAAATGGAAGTTTTGAAGAAATGCGTGGAAACTAATATGGATGGTTTGAAGAAAGGCGTGGAAGCTAAGATGAATGGTTTTGAATCTAATATGGATGGCATGGAAGAGGGCATGGAAGCAAAGGTGGATGACATGGAAGCTAAGATCGATGAAAAAATGAAAGACAACATGGAAAACATGAAGAATGATCTAAAAGTAGACATCAAAGGTTTGGAAAAGTTGACACAAGAAATGTTTCCTAATGGCGAAAATATATTAGAGGAAACTCATGATGAGAACAAAATAAATGTTAATCGTGATTTCATAAACTATTGCATGGAAGAACCACCATATTCCAAAGATGGATATGAGGAAGTTTGATGGCAAGGACCCCATAACATGGATACTACAGATGGAGCAATGTTTTGATCTCAATAATGTGCAAAATACATTTGTATGGTATCGATGGCTTTCCTACCATAAAAAAAATATTCACTTGGTCAATTTTTACGGAGGAAATGATAGCACATTATGAGGATACAAAGAGCAACACCTTCTTTAGCCAATTGATAAATCTCAAACAAAAGGGTTCAGTGGTGGAGCACATTGAGGACTTCCAAAAATTGAATATAAGTGTAATTGATATTCCAAAGGAACACGAGATTGATGTCTTCATAGGGGCTTTAAAGGATAACCCAAATTTGGCACAAAATCGAATGAAACAACAGGCAGATCAACATCACAGTGAGAGAAGTTTTGATGTGGGAGATTGGGTATTTTTACGGCTACAACCATACAAACAAATGTCCCTCAAGCAAGCGAAGAAGGATAATAAATTATCACCAAAGTACTATGGTCCTTACAAGGTTTTGAAAAATATTGGTACTATGGCATACAAATTGGAGCTTCCTGCTTCTTCACGTGTGCATCCAGTTTTCCATGTTTCATGATTAAAAAAGGTTATAGGCGAAAAAATTCTAGTTCAAACAATATTACTAGAACTTGATGAGGAAGGAAAAACCATATTGGAACCAAAAGCAATCACAGAAATAATAACTCGAAAACTATGAAATCGATCAATTTCAGAGTATCTCATCAAATGGAAGAACTTACCCGTGGAAGATTCTACATGGGAGGATGATAATTTTATACAAAATCACCCAAGGCTACTCAAGCGTTGAGGAAAACACATTTTTGAAGGAGAGGAGCATGTTAGGTCCTTATATTACTAGTATAGTCCCTTATTGTTGTTAGCGTAACCCCCTTATTGTTATTGTTGTACCCCTATAACCCCCATATTGTTATTATTGTGCCCTTAAATTATTATTGCTAGGTCGGCTAGGATTTCATTGTGTCCCCATGGACTCCTATATATAGAAAGGAGGTTTTTTCATTTGTATCATCGAGGAATTGTTCATTTATGTAATGTATTGGAGGTTGCCCCCTTGAAGTGGTTGATTACTAAGGCGTTGATCTTTCTTTTCTTCTATTTTTGGAGTTGGTTTCACAACAGGGAGCCAACTGAAGACACAGCTGGGTATGTCACAGACAAACCCAATATCTAACCAGAACCCTGTGTTTTCATAGTCTGCGATGAAAATCAACCCGCAATTACCATTCTTAACATCGTTTAACTTAACTGATCTAACCAAGTTAATGAAAGTACCCATTGCACAAAACCATACATTGCTCCCCATGCCCACGAAGCTCCCTTCAGACATTCTAAAATTTGAAACGAATCAAGTTGAAGACCCCAGAAATCACATAATGACTTTCCAATTATGGTGTTCATCGAAAAACATAATTGATGATACTATTTGGCTGAGACTATTTGAGGGCACCCTAACCGGACCAACTGCTAAATGGTATGTGGAGAAACCTTCTGCTACACATGGAACATTTATAGCCCTTGATACCACATTCCTCAAGTATTTTCAGTTACCCATCCACCATAATTTCGGGATGGAATTAATGACACATTTTAGACAGACACTAGTCGTCCATATCTCAAACCATCTCCATGAATGGTGGCAACGTCACAGTTTTTGCAAATCCAAACTCAACGATTGAGTGCTGCTGGACCTATTCCTAAAAACTCTCACTACAAAGATTCAAAAGATGTATCAACTCAAAAAATTACATCCAAAGAGGATGCCATCTATAAATCCCAGAAGCTCGAGTTGATTTACACGCAGTCAAGATACATTTATAACATCCTGCCTAACACCCCACGCTTGCAAACTTATAAATATTTTCCAGGCGCGTCAAACACTGAAGATGGATTGATTGGGTCATTGACCCAAAATCACCTAAGCAGAAATAGTTAGTACCACGGCTACGCGTTTGATCCTAACCAAAACATCTCACAACTAGGCTACCATCAAATTCATCCTGCACCTTTGCAAAACATGACTAATAGGGTGAATTCGTACCATCATCAGTAAGGAGGACCATACCCTCATGCGTAGAGGACCTAGTATGCATCTAGAAATGCTGACAGAAGAGCTCCCCCTCAGCAACCATTCACAAACCAGGGTCATGGACCCTAATATTCCCAATCCCTGGCACAAAACCCACCAATGCAGAATAATGCACAGGTGAACTTTGTGCAACCTTCTCATGCACAACCATGCCAATCATATAATCAGGAGAATCCTAGCTATCCTCCTAACATAGCAAGGAAAAAATAAAAAAATAAACAAAAGGGAAATCCTGGACAGGAGGGAAAAAATCAACAACTCCTCTATGATCTCAGGATGGAGGCAACTCCAACCAAAATAAAGTGGGAGACAAATAACTCCCAAGGGAAAAAAAATAGGGTGAATCGTCAGACCAACCACTCTTGCACAATCTGTGGTGATTATGGCCATTACACTCACCACTGTCTTGATCTCCCTGATTTGAAGAAGCTTGAGGGTAACTGAGGAGAAGGGGGACCCTCACAGCAAACAACTGTCATGGAGGAGCCCTTCCCCAACCAAGGGAAAGTTAGCACCGAACAACAGCAAACAACTCTCAACAATTCCGGAAAAAATAGCCATGAAATCTACATGAATAGCAAAGAAATTTTTTTTCAAACATGGAACTGAAATTACGATACCCCACCAGACACCAGTTCGTCAAGGGGTAGCATGAGTGCACCAATAGCACCATTGACTATATCAAAAATACCTATTGAACCTTTGCCAAATATGACTAAGGGACCAACTAGGCGAGCATGAAACCACTCCAAAGAGGCCCATAACTATAGCATCATGGATGATTTAGCCCAATATCCCACTACCATGTCAGGTTTGGAAGTATTACAATCATTCCCAAAGCAAACGAAAGCCTTAATTTCTGCATTTGGTGACATAGACGCTATCAAGAGGATCCTCCATCCATTCAACTGGAGAAGAACCTCGGGTCATAATATACCTGAAGGAGGCGCGAAAATCACTAGAAACACTCCCATTTCTCCCCCCTCCCCCTATCAAGCGTTGTGCACACTGCAACAAACAAGATCATTTCATTGATGACTACGTAGCCCTGGAACTCTCCAAAGATGGTATCAAGTGGAATGTGTGTACTATGTTGGCCTGGGAGAAAATGTTTTATCAAGAATAATGATGAAAAACTTGGTAAGTTTGAACCTAGAGTAGATGAAGGAATATTTCTTGGTTACTCTTCTAGAAGTAAAGCATATAAATGTTACAATAAAATAATTTGGAAGATTGTTGAATGTATTGATGTTGTAATTGATGAGTCCCTCACAACTCCTAAAAAGGAAATAACAACAACAAATTAAGATGATGATGATGTATATTTTCCCTCATCAAATAGAAACAATATAGAAGGAGAACCCAATGAAGCACCAAAAGAAGATATATCTGAAAAGGCTCCATCCAGGTATGTTCGAAAGAATCATTCAGAATCTCAAATTTTGGGAGAAAATGGATCAGGTGTCCAAACAAGAAGAACTCTTGTAGGATCCCCTAGATATCTGGAATCCTTATCCACTATTGAACCACATAATGTAAACCAAGCTAGTGAATATGAATTTTGGATTCAACCCATGAATGAATAACTTGATCAGATTAAAAAGAATCATACTTGGGAATTGGTTCCAAGACCTCATGGTAAAAATGTTATTAAAACAAAATGGATATTCGAAAACAAGTTAAATGAAAATGGAGATGTTATTAGAAACAAAGCTAGAATTGTTTGTAAAGGGTATGCTCAACAAGAACGTATAGAATTTGAAGAAACATTTGCTCCTGTAGCCATACTTCAAGCCATAAGAATGTTTCTTGATTTTCCAAGTTTTCAACAATTCAAAGTTTATCAAATGGATGTAAAATCTGCTTTCCTCAATGGTGATCTAGAGGAAGAAGTTTATATAAAACAACCAGAAGGATTGATTCTGGGAAATGTTGAAAAAATTGTTTGCAAACTTAAAAAGGCTTTATATGGTCTCAAATAGGCTCCTTGGGCATGGTACTGTCGTATTGAAAAATATCTTCAACAAAAAGGTTTCACAAAGGGATCTACTGACAATAACGTATACACAAAATAGAGAATGATAAACTATTGATTATTGTTGTGTATGTTGATGACATCATTTTTTGGATGTAATGAAGAGTCCATGACTCAGAAATTTTCTTCTTTTATGCAGCAAGGATTTGAAATGTCACTACTTGGGAAACTAACATATTTTCTTGGCTTACAAGTACAACAAGAAACAGATGGAATATTTCTGTCACAAGAAAAATATCTCAAGCAAATTCTGAAGAAGTATGGTATGGAAGACTACAAACCTGTGAGTACTCCAATGGTAACTGGATGTAACCTCAGTTCTCATGATGATTCTCCCATGGTGAATCAACCAAAGTATAGATCCATGATTGAAAGTCTGCTTTATCTAACCGGGATAAGACCAGACATTATGCATGCAGTTGGGATTGTTGGACAATTCCAAGCTAATCCAAAAGAGTCTCACCTTTAGGCTGTAAAAAGAATATTCAAATATCTACAAGGGACTAAAGATTTTGGTCTATGGTATCCAAAGGATGTTGATCTCACTCTTCATGCTTACACAGATGCGGATTGGACTGGAAATGTCGATGATCGAAAAATCACTAGTGGTGGTGCATTCTACATGGGGCTCGGATTAGTATCTTGGTTCAACAAGAAACAAATTTCTATTGCCTTATCTACAGTAGAAGCAGAATATGTGGTTGTCGCATCATGTTGCACGTAACTTATTTGGATGATGTAGACATTACAAGATATTCAAACCAAATTTTTACCTCCCATATCAATTCTATGTGATAATATAAGTGCCATTAGTATCTCGGAAAATCCTGTTATGCATTCCAAGACCAAGCACATTCTTATCAAGTATCACTTCCTATGTGAACAAGTGCTTGAAAAAAAGGTTAAATTGGAGCATGTTCCCTCCAAAGAACAAGTTGCAGATATATTTACTAAAACTCTTCCTAGGGAAGCATTCGAATATCTCAGACATAATTTGGGAGTTGTCTCTACCTCTCTTATCAAATCTGCTTAATTTCAGAGGATTAAATTTGGTACGTTGGTTGCATAAAGGTGAATCGCGTATATACACAAGTTTCTGTGACTAAAACTACATATAGCTTTTGTCGACAGAAATTCTCTGGGTCAGTTTTTTAGAACATTCTATGTTGTTGTTAGGTAATCTCTGTTGTTGTTTCAGTATTTATCTTATTGTACCTTTCTCTGATATTTATCTCCTTAATGAAGATTATTTGTGATTTGTTTGTTGAAAGTGTTCAGGATGCACAAGTTTAGGGGGAGCACTTGCCTTGTTGAAAAGGATGCATTGTTGGCATTATGTTGGTTGCTGAATTATGATCTCTCTCTTGAGATCATTTGGTCTTGGTTATAAAAATTCATATCTCTAATTTGATGAAAAGGTCATGTTGAGACCTATGATGTAAAATTGTTATATTCAGTCATGTAATGACTTGTTCAAATTTGTAAACCCACTTGGTTGGGTAGTTGATTCAAAATTTGTAATTACACTTGATTGAATCATTGATGTAAGTATGAGACCTTGGTGATAGGAAAGGTAATACTCGGTTGAGCTATAAAGTCATGTACTTCATTGAAAAATCTATCTAAAGATTCAGCATGAACTCAGGGGGAGCATAATAAGTTCAGTGCACATCAGCGCTACAGAGCTCTTCTTTCTACAAGGGAAGAGAAACCTTGCTTTGGTATTGATCTGCCCTTTTCCTTTGATGTCAAAGGGGGAGAGCATCTTGGTGTTTGAATAATGGTTATGATTAATGTATCTATCTATTGTGGTGATCAAACACCATCATGGTTGCCATAAATTCAAAAGGGGGAAATTGTTGCCAATATGATGCAATATATTTTCCTTGATGGAAACCTACTTGATGAGTTTCCTTTTGACAAGCAGCCTATGTGTTAAAGATGTAAAAATAATGTATCTACAGGTCAGTTCAGAAGTGATAGAGAAAGGTAATCCAACTAGGATTAGAGAAATGATAAATATAATATGTTGCAATGTATACACATGTTTGATGAAGGCAACCTACGTACATACGCTACTTGGTATAAAGAAAACCCATGTATACATCCAAAATTAGTATATTCGTAGTTATTATGAAGAGAAGTGGCATATATACATGGGTATGAAGAAGCAAAGTCACGTATGTCTTTTGCACTCTAAAATTATGATACCGGGGGGCATTACCATGGTATTTGCCCACAATATTGATCTTTTTGTCATCTATTTGATTCTGTCCAAGAATACCATTGACAGTTGTGTGGTTTTGTCTCATGCTATTGGTAAAGGCTAAATCTATATAAGGAGAAGAAGATCATAGTGCAAGGGTGTGTATTTGTAAGGGTTGTTACTGAATACTTCTCTCTAAATTATATCTACATGGGATGACCTCTGTTTTATTGGTATATTTGAATCTATGATGCACCCTTGGATGCAATGATGGATCAGGATCTCTATATCTGAAATGACTATGTACTTGATCTATTGAAGAAAGGATTAGATCTGTGACCTGGTGCATGTTTTCTGAAGTGAAGTGAGTAAATCTGGGAAAGTATATAGATCTGAAACATTCTGTAAAATTAATATTTATATATCTATACGCTATTTCATCTTGGTGAAATCACATATATACGTGGCTTTGCCTAAAAAAAAGAACATATGGAAGTCAAGGTTTTTTGAAGCTTACTGCAGAGGTTATCTGTTTATTGTTGTTGTATTTGTGTTGTCTACCAATGAAGTCTTCATGTACATCTGGGTTGTTTGAATACTGTATATGCTGCTAAGTTGAATATGTACAAAACTTATCAATGAGTGAGTAAATATATTTAATGATGACGAAATGATTAAGGGTTCTGTAATATTGAAAAGATATCTCACTAAAAACCTCAAATCTAGTTCTTAGACTAATCATATTCTATAAATTCAGTATTCTCAAACCTATACACATCTTGGTGTGAAGGAAATCATGTATACATGCGGGATCAATAAAGTGAAGTACCGTATGTGTTTTAAGATAATGAATGATCAGGGTTGAGATTGATTATGCATACTGATTCTGAAATATGGGTTATCACAGTGTTCTGGTTACAGTGATCTCATTGTTCTGATTGAAGTTTGGGATAATTTTATTATTGATGATATTTACGATGATTTTTGTTGAATCTGTGGGATCCAGTGTGAAAATTGATGAAACGTGGTCTGCAGTGGTTTTGACAGTTGAATCCTTCAGTGTGGAAGTAGAAGCTTCCTTCTAGTAGAAGTTGGTTTTCTGATCAGGGGGTTGAAGCTCCCTTCCAGTATTGGCTGGTAAATGAGATCAGGGAGTTGGAGCTCCCTTCCTATAAAATCTGGAGAATGAGAGAAGGTTGCAGCCTTCTGCAGGTAGATGCCTACGTGCTGGTATGAGTGTGCTCCAATACAATATTGTAAGTTGTTTTTGATATAATAATTATTGAAGACAGAGATGACAACAGAAATTTAGTTTTTTCATGGTAGCTTTTGGTTTAGATTTTCTTGAAATTATTCTAAGAAAATAAAGAGTCCAGCAGACACTTTGTTTTTAGAGCAAGCTTTATCTAGCACAAGAAATGTGATCACATAGAATTGCAGGAACATCATTTTCCTATAATGTTTGTAATTTTTGTTTTTTTTGAGGAAGTGACAGTACAATATTTCCTTGCATGAGGAAATGCAAGATGGTTAGCATAGGGGATGTTGGGCCTCCATTTTGTCTTATTTTTATTAGAAATTTCTCTCATGTTTTTGATTGGCTAAATGATTATTTTTTAAAAATATTTGTTACTTCTTTGTTTTAATAGGATTAAAATAGCGTTAATAAAATTTTAATAAATTCTTGTCTATTTCAAGATTAAAACTGGTTCGATTATGCTTTGGACTTGCCTCCACCAGAGAAGAAATGGATTCCTACACCACTTACCTGCCTGCACCATGCAAATGGATTCCTGCACCACTTTATGGTTGCCTTCACTCCGAAGGATTCCTAGACTACACTCATGTTCCTACACTAGAGTCAAGAAATGTGTTATGTTATGTTGCTCCAATATGATTTGTTGGATTCATCCACATTGCATCATCAACAATGGAATCCTTGTCAAATATGATGGCAGGATGGATTCTTTGGTTCACACATATGTCAATGAAGAATATGAACATCTACAAGTATCCAATTGGGAACAACCTAGTGTATTTGTTGCCATAATGGTAACTTTAGAATTCCATGTGTTGATTGACATTGTTAGACGGTTTATTGAAGATGAAGGTTCTACCAATATGTCATACTCATAGTTGGAGTGGCTACATATCATTATTAGCTCTTTTATTGTACTCTATAACCTCTCTAAGTGATATGGTACGAGCTTATGCAAAGGGTCACTATATTTATGTTTTCACAGATGTTAATTAAAAACTTAAGTATTTCTAATCGAATGCACTATATGATCATGTGATAAGTATCTACGCTAGCTTAATCAACTTCAATGATTAGCATCAACCTGGCATGGAAGTGTGAAAGAAGGCTGCTAGAGAAGTATTGGCTCTTCAAAAGAGGGTACTTTCTGTTCTGAATGAGGTTGGCCATAAAGAACCCATTGAGTCATTTGGCATTGGCCCAGATAGTAGAACAATGGAATTCTGACTGCGGCAAGCACTCTCGATGACCGCACACTGACTGTTGAAAATAGTTGCGGGTCCCCTTCCAGCATCATGGTCTTTTTTAGTGAAGAGTGAGATGTTGAAGACTCGTACATAGAAGTTTCACTTCTACATTTTTTCCAGAAAAGCGCTAAAGGGAAAATCATTTCACACATTCAATTGGGAAATTGAGACTTCCATTGTACCGCACCAATGGTGATAATTTTGTATTGTATGATCAGGATTTGGAGAGCTATGCTCATGGGCATCAATTCCCACAATTGTCATAACGACTTGTTCGACTAGGTCTTTTGCGTTCCACCCAAATATTAGCGCCTACTCTGTTGATGATTCTTCCAACGGATTACATGTATTTAATTTCCATAAAAGTTGTCCGTGAACAATAAAACAAGTTGTTGCATCGTGACAATTTTTTGGCAATTCGAAGGAGCGATCAAATCGCACTATCACTATTCCAGGAAAAGAGGAATGATTCACCTGAATTATTCCCTATTTTGATATTTAGCTGAAAAATTAATATTATTCCTAGATAATTTTTGAGATAATAATATTCCCTCCTTTATTTCAATTGGCTGATTAAAAACCCAGCTATAATTTGATGTATATATAAGAAATTTCCTGGAGAAAACATGGAGTTAATTAATTTGGCAGAAAATTAGGAAATCGATCAGGAGGGGAATTGGGAGGCACGCACAGTTAGCGAAGGAACGTGCAAGAGGGAGGAGTTGGTCCCAATGTAGCCTCATGCATTATATAACCAGTGGATCAATTCTCTGGTCTTGCTGGAGCTGATTGTTGTCTGAAGAATGTAAAGATTGATTTCAGGAATTAATTGAAGCAATTTTCACCCATGTTCTATTTATTTATTTGTTGCATCTAATGATTTTAATTTCTATGTAAACCAAGCCGCTCATAGAGGGTGCGAGCTCGCTGGGTTGGCTGCCAAACTAGCTCGACACCGCTCTGCATACTTAAACTAATTAGCATTTAAATTGTTATTTACGGTGTGTGTGAATTTCTATTGCAAGGTTTAATTATTTTCATTCTCTTTCTATTTTCAACTTTATGTCATTTAATTTTCTTTCAATTGAAGAATTAATTGATTTACCACATTACAGATTGTGGTTTCACTCTAAATATCTCTTTGTAAGGTTGCGTCCCTCCAAAATTGTTAAGTGGAACTTGAATTGATCCAAACCCATTTAATTCATATTCCAGAACCTAAGATCTATTTGAATGTTTATGGAAGCAACAATCACATGTAAATTTATGTTGTTGTGATGGAAACTACGTTATGTTGAAAACGATAATATTCATTTTCCATTAAGCTTCTGGACAATTTTACACAATTAACGTTTGGATAGAAGGAAGGCGAGATATTCATATTAAATCAATTTCTTTTGTAATCTTATCTACACAAAAAATTTACTTGTTATTGATGATGCATTCAGGTTAATTTCACACAGAGTTTAATCCAAGAAAAATTAGTGCAGGCATAATGGTTTTGAATTTCTCTTGAATTTATTCTATCATTTATAGTCTCTTGATATTGTGTCGACACTGTTTGGTTTCCAGTTCTGATTTCCTTTATGTTCGCTCATATTTCGAATTTCCTTTCACACTGATAGTACAAGATTTCCTTTTATTTCCCGCACGATTTTAATTGTTTGGATTGGTGTTTCTCGAATTCTCTTTTAGTGCAGGATTTCGTTTATTTCTGACATTAATGTGCAATATAGGCTAGAATTTGTTTTGTAGGTTGTTAGGAGCTCTCTCTAGCATTTCAAGTGCTTTGTCTCGAAGTTCACGAACTATCTGTATTGGAAAATTAAATGTTGGTAAATTTATAGACCTTATACTGCACCCAACAACCTCTTGGTGCAACATCACATCATCATCATACCAATTATGGTAGCCATACTCTCCCAAGAGAAGCCAATGCAGCAAGGCCTCCTGTTGCCACAACAAATCATCATCATGACAAGTATAAAATAGTGGCATCCCAATTGACATGTGGAATGTAATATGGTGGTCGTAATCTCCCAAGAGTAACCAGCGCAGCCATGCCTCCAACTGCTTCATCTTATCACTATAGTGTAAGGTAGGAAACAATGATATACCAATGGACATATAAAATGCAATGTCTTGGCCATAATTTCCCAAGAGTAGTCAGCGCAGCCATGCCTCCTTCTGTTGCATCACCTTGGTATTGTGAAAGGCATGGAACATACCAATCTTAAATGTTGGGTGGTAACCATACTCACCCAAGAGCAGCCAGGGCAACCATGCTTCTTGTTGCCCCATGTCATAGATCTACAAGAAGCTTTTCAACCACTTGATCATCATCTCCCTCTGTCCATCCACCTGTGGTTGATGACTCATACCATGTACCAACTTGATACCCACCAAATGGAGAAGTTCCCGCCAAAAATTTCTCATAAAAAACTATCCCCATCACTATTTATGGCCCGGGGAAGACCATGAACTCTGAAGACATCCTGGAAAGATAATCCAGAAGTATATTGTGTAGAGATGTCAAAGCAATATGCATACCTGTACAACTGATCAATGTTGAAAACACACTATTATGTGTTTTGCCGACAAAATTTGTACCCCATGATAGGTTAGAGTACATCCTCCTTGAGGTCTCTCCATGAGGGCCTCTCTCCGATGGCTAGGTTGAACCTATGAGACCCAGACAATGGTGAGTGATGTGCTGCATGAACATTCTTCTCTTTGAGATATGAAGTTTCTATCAAAGAGACTCCATCCTGATAATAGAATATGTTATCCATCACATGATGTCTACCATCTACCATATTCTCATCCAACACTTCACAAGTGAAGAGGTCATCGGAATGTTCAACTATCAACTGGGCCCTCCAATATGCATCACTTCCCCTCAAAGAAAACGATGTTGATCTCCATGATAATGCATCTTCTATCACATGGCCCTCTCCATACACAATGATGAACTCATAGTCCTACAGTGTACTGATCCACCATTGTTGCCTCTTCTGCAGCAGCTGCTCCTCCTCAAAAATATTCCAGAGACTATGGTGGTTTGTCTTCACCCGAAATCTACTGCCTACCAAATACTGTCATAATTTTTCCAATGCAGGCATAATGGCCAACATCTCCTTGTCATAAATAAAATACAACATCTCATGTGACAGAATCCTTCGGTTCTAGAAAGATATGGAATAGCTTCCCTACAAAAGGATTGTTCTTATCCCCTCCTCTGAAGCTCCACAATCCAGCACAAAGGGTTGTGTGTATCTCAACAATGTCAACTCGGGATAGCTATACCTCTTCTCCTTAAACCATTCAAGGGTCCTCTGCATAATGATAGTCCTCTGCTCCACATCAATAATGTGCTCCAACCCATGGTCATGCAATTTCCGTGATGGCATGTCCCCACAATTCCCAATATGACGTGTTGAAACAATCTGGGGTGGAAATGTAACCATACCTTGGATCATATGAAGCTCATAAACTTCTTTAAAATATACAACAGTTCCTCCAACTGGTGTAAATGCTTCTCCTACTGCTAGTGGTGGTGATTGCTGATCTCCTCCTGATACACCAGCGTTGGTATTTGCTTCCTCTTCCTTATGCACCTCCTGAATGGTGCCTTGGAATCTCAATGTCTAAGTCTTGGAACATCTTTCCAAAATGCAAGGGCTCCTCCAATCCATGCAAGTACTCTTTATGTTGCTTCTGCTGGTGGTAGCTGATCTCCTCCCGGTGTATTAGCGCTGACATCTCCCTTCTGCTCCTCATACACTTCCTCTTCATTGTTAGAGAATGCCTCAATGGAATGTGCCTCCAAGTTTCTTCTATCAAACCTCTCTACCAATATTTGAGTGAACTCTACATACGCAGTCACTCTTGCATGATCCAACCTATCAAACTAGTAATCATTTGCTTCACCCTCAAGGTGTAGCACTGCAATTCAATAGCCTCCGCTTCCACTACTTGATGTAGCTGGAATAATGCATCTAACTTTTCCATCCAAGATTTTGTCGTGATTTTGGATGACCCGTCGAATGTAGGAAGAAATAATATATTCTTCCTGTGCCCTCTTCTTCTATTTATGTTGCGTGGTCTCCGGTTCTCTTTGATTTGGCAAAACTAATGGAAAGTCAGATTAGATTTGAAACCTCTAGATTGAGATCGGTACTCTACAAGATAATCACTAAGAGTCTCATGCTCCAAATATCATCCATCTTTATGTCCTTCGTTTCCTTCTACAAGGAAAGTGGGAATAGTGGGGCGTTGGGGACTCTCTCCATTCTAAAACACCCTTGAGGTTTCCCTTTGCCTCTCTACTCTCATTTCTTTGATCTCCATGGTGAGATCCTGCATAGTTTGGAAAAACTAATCCCTTCCACCATTAAAGACTTCTTCCTTTTCTTATTCTTCTTCTTATTCTTCTAATTTCATGAAATTCCCACAATTTGAGCCAAGATCATGCTCTGATACCACTGTAATATCCCAAAATGGGAGAAACAAGAATATAGAACATATGCACAATTCCAACTACGGTAAAATAATAATAAAACATTTAGAAATGAAAAATATTGGAATACATCAAGATATTATACATATGAGCAGAAACATCTGAAATATATCATTATAATCACAGCAAATGAATATACAAAGTGCTCCAAAAAGAATGCACTGAAGCCAACCAAAGATGGTTGGAACAACTCTAAATCCTAGCACTGGAAATGTTGTTGTTACTGCTGCTGCTGCAGGAAATTGTTGTTGCTGGGAAGAAAAACCATGTGCGAGAGGCTTCTGGAGTGCTCAGAGAGATCCCAGATTTTAACCATGGATTCTACTCAAAAAACCCATAAACACCCAGAAATGGTTTGGCCAGATTTTTAGTTTGGAATTTCGGCCCTTTTTGGGTTGCAAATTTTACCCCTGCTGGATGACTTACGGAATCCTCCTGGGTAACATCTGAGATGGGGCTGAAATGATGATATAACTACTACAATATCACCCAGTCATCTTAATGCATGAATGGATGGCCCATTCTCCTGATTCCCAATCTGAAAGCTTGAGTTCTAGCTCCTCCTCTCAAGTTGCAGCTGCTGAACTGCACAATTGCTCGAAGTGACTGTGATGTCAAGAGGGATATTGGTGTATCTTGCTACTAGATAATGCAATTATACTCACAACTAATGAAAATGATCTCAAAAATTTAGGGGTTGATCCCTCACAGGATTCCAAGCTGAGATGCTTGGAATTTCCTTCCTCCTCTTAAACTACACTATTGGAATGCATAATTCCTGCAGGAACTACTTCTGCATAGAGGAGTATAATGATGGCCTAATGTTGGATGTCAAAATTCTTCTCTCGGAAGACTGCAATGGATGAACAAGGTGAAGGGTTGATCCCTCCATAGGTTTCCCAGCTGAAATACTGAGAACTACCTTCCACCTCTCAAAACCTAGTGCAGAAATGCATAATTCTTGTGGCTGGAAGTGTTGAAGAGAGGGGCTGACTGTGGCACTATTTCCGGATGATGAATGGCTAGTCAAAGAAACCTTTCCAGAGTAGGCATTTGAAGTCCCCTGTGGATAAGGTTGGGGTCTCCCCTCGGAGACACCCTTGTGCTAAACAACAAAATAGACTTAGCTAAGGAGATGAAGCATGCAAAAATTCATAAAGACCAAACAATAATAAAATTCAAACTCTCCTTCCTTTGCTACCCTCATCTTCATTTTATGGTTGTGAGCCTTCCCTAGCCTTGGCCCACCTCATAACAATGTTGCACATGTGGCCACTAGCCTCCATAAAGACTGCGATGTCCTCCACTATGTCCATCCTCTCTGCAATTACTCCTCCACTACCTCCATCATCTTGCATTTATTCCTCCACTATATCCATCATATTCCTCATTATTTCTCTATGACCTCCACTCTTTCTTCATTATTATGTTTCTCCACTACTCCATAATTCTACTCCACTACTCAATTAACCCACATTCACACTATAGAAGTGGATTTTATTCATCTACTAGGTTTATGGGTCCCTCCACCCTCTTATTTACTTAAATAATAAATAAAATTAAGAACTCTAATATTTTAATTAGTTGATGGCTAATTACTAATATTACACATAGAAAATACATATGGCTACTATCAGTAAGAACTCTGATCCTCCTCTCATGACTCTACAAAAATCCATCCACGGGAAGCCACCACAACCAACGAGCCTCACCCAACATCTTTTTGACTATGAATAAATATGATCCTTATCTCACAACTCTACGGATATTCATATGTTGGAAGCCACTAAGACCAATGAGCCTTGCCCAACTCTCATTGGACTATGAAGAAATTTTTTCTCGATTCTAATTTTGGTAGAGCCCCCACTTCACTCTTCTATGTGACACTCGTTTCATTCATTTTATAATGGAGTTAATCTAAAATGCTCAAATATAACAACGAAACAACCCCTTGCATTATAGGATCAAAATCAAACACAAAAAAATCACACTAATACAATTGTGCAAAATTCACTCAATCACTACAAAACCCCATCAATAACAAATGTTGCATGCACAAATGATAATCTGATGAAAATAAAATTAACAATCATACAAGAGATGATTTACAATAATTCCTTACTCCATGTACTCATTGTAGCACAATATTATGGCTGAATCACACTTCTAGTGCCATTTACCAGTACTATGAATTGTTGTAGATTTTCTGTAAAATTCCCTACATGGCCTGCACACAAGATTCTTCTCACGCACACACTCTTCCTTACTCACTCAACCATCACTTTTCCTTATCAAGAGAACCAACCAAACAAAACTCAACAAGACACAAAAATATATATAGGAATCCAAACACATCAACCTCAAACAAATACCATGGGCAGATACTAGGGTAACACCAATACACTATGTAAATACTAGGAAATCCAAAATGCCATGTGTAAATACCATGGTAATACCAATACCAAGGGAAAATGTACCATGTTAATACCCATACCAATGACACTTGTACCATGGTAATTTCAATACCAAGGGCACTTGTACCATGCTAATATCAATACCAAGGACACTTGTACAATGGTAATACCAATACCAATGGAATTTGTAACATGGTATTACCGTTACCAAGTGCCAACCTTTTCCACACACACACCAATATTGTGCTTGTATTAACACCTCCAACCAATCACCAAAAATCTGTCCTTTTCCATAGTAACCATACAACAACACAACATATGCACATAAGCAATCGATCATCAAACACATGTACAAATCAAATATCTGCAACTCATGATACCTAGTTGAACTCAATGCCAACCATCAACACTACAACATAACACCAAAGCCACCAAGTTGACATAAATCCAAACCATCAACTAAGTCATAATGCCAAAAATCCAACCCTTTGGCATAGATTGAAACCCTCACTGAACTATACAATTAGCCTTTGAAAAGGATAACTCCTCACTATCTACCCATTTGACATCAATGGCAAGGGGTTGAGCTCATAAAAAATTACCATAGTTCAATAGGAAATACTCCCCCTAGACATTATCTAGGTCATATCACAATGGAGAAACAAACAAGAATGCTCCTCATAGAAGCATGACGAAAAACAATGGCATCAATAACTCTCTCTCTCCTAAAGTTAAAATAAAAAACTCTCCATAAAACCACTCTCAACTAGTGACATCAACATAATTTAAGCAACAACATTCTCTCCAAACTTAATGAGTAGCAACAAAACATTCTATAACATAATAGTAGTAGATACATGACGATCAATTGACAACATGATCATCCATCCTCTCTCAAGAAGCAACATAATATCCATAACTAATCAACAACCACGATGTAGACTTCCTCCCTCTAAGCATCATCATTGTCAACCTACAACCAATGCCTTCTAGCTGAAGGCTACATCTCATGGACCAACAGAATGACTTAACACAATATGAATGATATACAATAAATTACAAGACTGAAACAAAACCCATCAGCCCACACGAATAGCTTGTTCATCCCTCATTAATGGATACTACACACTAATACTCTCTCTCAAACGTGACCATGTCCAACGATATCCAATACAATGTAAATACTTGGTTGTATAATTAGATACAAGGCTGAAAAATGAATATAACATGGTATCTAACAACCTAACCATGGCTGTAACAACTCAAAATAACATAAAATTGACTTGACTCATAACTCTTCCTATCATCAACTCATAAACCCATTGAGTTGAACACTTGATTACTAGGCTTCATAATCATGATACATGACTGTAACTCATGAAGTACAATATGAAACATGTGGCTATTACATTATGCTAAAAAATTTCAATACATGACCAAGACTCATGACTCTCTCCAATACATACTCAATTAATCTCCTTAACCAACACCATGATGAATTACCAACAATATTTAAATCACATCATGCATATAACCATCCTCTTGAATAAGATAGATCCATCTATATCAAGGCACTATCATCTATCAACAAATGATCTGATATAAACATTAACCAATCAACATGAAATATCTAATAATGAGCATCAGTATCATATAGCCATGACTTCAACTGAGCAACATAAAAATCCAATATGTAGCAGAAACATATAACACATAGAGATAACTCATGAACTTATAAGATTACATCATCAAATTTTAAAGGGAAAAAACAAAAAACTAATTTTTTTACTTGTATTTTCAACTTATCTCCTTATGCATTTACTCAAATTTTGAGCATAAACACTCGTTGGATACAAATTTTGATTCGTCATCCAAATATTACCCATGTTTCATACTTTCGATGGAATTTTCTACATGGAAAATGAGAAATACATGAAAAATGTGATTGCAATCACGTTTTTTGATGTATTTCTCACTTTTCGTATAGCATGGTCCATTGAAAGTATGCAACATGATTACTCCTTGGATGAGGAATCAAATTTTAAATCGAATGAGTACTCTCGGTTGAAAATTGAGTAAGACCTTAGGGAGATAACTTGAAAATACGACTTGAAAAAACAGTTTTATTATTTTATTATTTTTTATTATTTTTACTTTTTTACTCCAAAAATGTTGAATCATCCCCCATGGTTGACATCATCATCTTGAAGCCTATTGGTTCTTATAAATTTTATTTTGGTTTTACATTTTTCTTAGGAGGCCCATTTTAGACCTCAAAATTCCCCTCGTGCTTTTTCTCTCCTTCCTCTTGGAGCTCTCTTTCTGAAATTGGTTTAAAGATAAAAATGATAAAAGTTTTGAATTGTTTCTCTGATGCCTTTTTATCGTTGATGTCTAGTCTCTTCCATTCCTTTTTATTTTTCCTTTTTCTTTCATTCTCCTCTAATTTATCTCTAATTTCCCTTGCATGCATATTTGTGTCTCTTCATCCCCCTTTTCTCCTATTTTCTTTTATTCTTTTAATTAATTTCCATTTATTTCCTTTGACAATACATTTGGAAATTTCCATAGCCATTAATTAACCACAAGTGATACCCACATGAATGTTTTCCCCCTCCATTTAGCTTGGAATACGTGTCCCATGACCTTGGTCTTACTTTTTCCTTTAATGTCCTTTATTACATTTAACTTTAACCTTGGTTTGTTTATATATATATATATATATATATATATATATATATATATATATTCAATCATTTATATTAACTCCCAAAACCTTTCTTTTTGGGTCAAGCAAAAGTAGTTCATCTCATTATAGACAAAATAAAAAAAATAGGCTAGTATTCCTTGGTTTGCTACTTGGGAAAAAAAACTGGTGGTAGAACTACAGATTTTTGAGCTTCCAAAAATTAACACTATTTTGAGCATTCAAAAGTACAACAATGATATTATGAGGCTTGTGGCCTACTTGAGCTACCACATCCATAAAACTAGAAAACTAGAAAGAAAAGTAAACAAGAGGATAGTGGACATAATTCATCAACCCGTCTTGGGAGATTATGATTCCTCAAAAAAAATGGGATCTTTGTTGCTCCCTAGAGAGCAACATAGATTTGGAGGAAGGCCTACGTGGCATTCAATCTTTTGTAGACATTGATCTAATCCTTTAGTTATGAGTTACAACTAAATTAACATCAACAAGATTTATTCTTGAGCACTATTTTCATGTACCAATAGATATATATGGTGTACATGTACCAATTGAGTCTTCCTCTTGTGTCTCTGACATTTAGGATCTAGTTGGTGAACTCACAAGCAATATCCACATCTGACAAACATTCACATCCCACTACTATTACCCTTTCCACCTATGTTATTTCCTTTTGAATTTGAGGTGGAGCATGTTCTCTGAAATACCTTTTTGAGGTTTCTACAAAAATTTGAGGTTGGGAACCCATATTACAGTAATAAGATGGTCCTCTTATTGACCTAGCACATTATATAGACATGGCTACGAACAACTGAATACTGGGATCAAAATTCAAGTGGGAAGGGGAAAATCGAGTAGGAAGGCAATGAGAGGGCTCAAAATGTGATCTAGCTAGATATTAGTGGCAACCCACTTATTCCACCTAGACCCCCAGTCAATTTCATCAATTTCCTTGTTTATAGAAACATTTACTATTTTTAGCAGTTTTTTGGGTCCTGAACTTCTAGAGCAGTTTTGACCACCTAAACAATGCTTTTTTGAGGTCCACAGTAGGCTCATAGCCATATGCATGGGCTTGCACCAAATCCTATAGTACTCAGACGTATATTTCTGATAAGGTATTGTACATGAAAAACAGATATGATATGACTAAGTTATGACCCCAAGAAGTTGGTTTCCCAGCTAACCCCAACGGGGCCCACAAACTCTTGATGTTCCATCTCCTGGGGTTAGGGTTTTGGTTGTTTATGGTTTTCCCTTGTTGTTCAATAATAATAAAAAATCCCTTGAGCCTCATTGTACCACACTTCAAAGGCATGTATCCATCACATCTCTTCTCAGGGATAAGCTACCATCTCCCAAGCTAGTTTATTTCCATTCTATCTGTAAGCATATTTTAGTTCTTTAATATTAATGAAATGATGTTTTGTTTTTGTTGCACTTCTGTAATTTTTTTTATATCTATATTCTATTACATTCCTACATAATTTTGGATCATTGGTATCAGAGCGATCTTCTCTTTCTTGGTTTTTTTTTTCACATGTCCCCAATGAGTTTAGGGTATAAGGAGTTAAGGCTCGATCTGGTTTAACCTTTGCAAGTTTAGCCTCACAAACCCCGACAACCTCCCATGGCAGAAGAAAAAAAATATGGAGCGGGAGATCCTTTCAAAATATTTCTCGAGGAGGCCCTCAAAAAATAGAGTAATGCAATGATGGACAACTTTTCCCATATCCTTCGATGACTACCCACAGGAGACGCATCTTCATCCGATAGCCACTATGGAGGCTCCACTCCCTTTAAGGTACAAGTTAACTTTGACATTCCCATATTTGAATTCTAGAGAGATGTGCATGTCATAGATAAATGGTTAAATATGTTGGTGATCTGAAAATGGAAGGTACTTGAAAAGGGTGCAAGGTATCCATTTTCATTTATGTAAATGAGTGCAAAAATACTCTAAGTTTAAATCTGAAAATGTGAGAACTTCATATTTCTAATACAGAGATAGACTGTAGGGGCATTCACCGGATATTTCACCTTTCAAAGAAAGGATGAATCCAGAAGCTACCTGGTCCTCTTACAGACTCTGCCTAAAGAAATAATAGAAGTAAACACTCAGATTTAATTAAAATGATCTTGCTTTAAACTTGATGTTATGCGGAAATTTAACTTGCAAATGGTGTATGTCTTTTCACTGTTTATGTATCTTAAGTGTAATTGTTTTTGTTGAAACTTAACATGGGTATCAGCAACAATATTCAGCAATATAATATCGAAACACACAGCAATATGATATAGGAGTTCACCCCAACTCTTGGGCTACATCTCCTGGATCAAGCCTCCCAAAATGGGCTTGTCCTCTTGTATTAAAAGCTCTCAAATGCAATACAAGATTACAAGTGTCTCAATAGAAAAATATGAATATATAAACTGATTTAGAAGGCAGGAAAAATCTAATAATTCCTTTTCAAATTCACTAAACAGTGAAAGATTACCATAAACAGTGATTTCTTCATCAATGTCCTACTGGTGGTTTGAACTTATCTGCAACTTTTCGGGCTGTAGAAGTCCTCAAATTCCTGTGAAACCTCTTCCAATGGCTTCAGAAGGTCTAAATTATCTGAAATAGATCTTTGGTTCACCTCAAACTGATAACCACAACTCAAAATAGCTCCACACCCAAAATGGCCCTAGTGGCTCAAAAAGCTTCTCCGAAGCTAAACAGGCTGAAACTGAGCTCCAATGGCTCTGAAACATATTCCATTGAGTCCAAAAGGCTGAGAAAATATGAAATCAAAAAAAAAATTGTTCCAAAAGGTTGAGTAATGAGAAATTTATGACCAAAACAACTTTGCCCCAATTTCCTCCACTAAATGTGGGGCAACTGCCAGTTAACTCCACTAAAAGTGGAAGTCCACCTAAATTTGAGAGCGCCTCCAAGATCTCTGCCATATTAAACTCCACTTAACTGAAGCTTAATTAAATATTGAACTTGAGATTAGGCTCTTTAAGCGCTCTTAACATTAAGCTCCCACAGTGGTCATATGATGAGGTTCCATGGGAGGAGAGTTGGCCCCTCCGTGCTCCGCTGGACCCACTCCACTAAAAGTTAAATAACTTCTTCATACGGTGTCCGTTTTTTGAACCGTTTGCGGCACCAGAATCAGGAATACGAGACCTATGCAACCATATTGGTTTCAACCAATTTTGAACACTTTCATTTTTTAGCCTTTTTCCATGGCTTGGACTTGAGCTCCTGATCACACCTCCCAAATGAGAGGCTTTTGGACCCCAAAAGCTCACTAAAATTCTGAAACTGAACTTTAGTACAGAAAATGAGAGAATAACAACATCCTCTTCTCTTCAGCCTTCAAAAAATTTCCTGAATTGCCAACTGTTCACATGGCGAATTTTGCTGAATGAGCCATGTACTTGTGCCAAATCCTGACCAAGTTTTCTCGCCATACAAATCTGCCAGAATGAAAAAAACAATGACACTTGCTGAACTTTGTGCTCTCTTTGCTTGCATGCCTTTCCAACTCATGGAATCTTACACTGCTTTGCACTGACACTTCGTTCTTTGCACCAAAAGACACCAAAAGCATCTTGTGCAACATACGACATCAACAACAAGTTGACAATGAAATGTGCTATACAATTGACACACAAAATATATAACAAGTGTGCACACAACCGACACAAGTCGATAAACATGTATGAAACAATCAACACAAGTCGATAAACAACAAGATACATCTTGACAAACACATGTGTATGTATCATGTACAATGAACTATATACAGTTCTCTAATTACACATACAACCTCTATGTACATGTGCAACTTCAACTCTTCTTTTCAAATACCAACAAGTACATCATCCCAAAAACATGTGGGTGATCAAGAGCTGAACCAAAAGACATTGCTGCAACATAAGTGAGTATCATACTCATCTTTTACACCTCCATGGCGAAATTTTGCAACAACAAAGAAATTCCTTCAACTGAAACTTCTTATACATGCAATCTGGCAGCAATTTTTCAACTGAAATACATGCATACCAATCTGAAATTTGCATGTACAAAATGAGTAATGACTTAATGCAATAAGAAGTTAATCCACTTCCTACCAAGCCAACTCCATGGCGTCTTTTGCTGCAACTGCAATTCTTCATGTGAATCTTCCATTTCCACATCGATAATGGACTCCATAGATCCACTTGTGCCAAACTGTTTGTCCCTTAGCTGCATATGCTTTGGACGATTTGTTGGATGCAAAGTCCAACAATGAGAGACATCATGTCCCTTCCTTTGACAAACTATGCAACTCTTAAGAACTTTCTGAGAAAGTTCTCTTTGCCTCTTCTGCTTCCTGTGTGCTTTCTTTTTCAACCAGCATCTTGAAGCAACATGGTTAACTCCACCACAAGATGTGCAACAAAATTTTCTTTCATTTGAACAAGAAAAATGATCATTCTTTGTTGAAACATAATCAAATTGATCATGTGAATGATTATACCTCTTTTGCTGCAATGATGGCCTAAAAAAATGGTAAGGAAGATTGCCATCATGACATTGATGTAATTGAGAACTTGGGAGAAATGTTCTCTTCAAATTTGCATCACATTCTTGAATGCATGTGCTCAAAGCTTCGCCATTAAGCTGCTCATAGCCAAGACCAATATTCTTGGGACGCTCCACAACACAAATAGGCTCAACAATTCCTTGTGCATGCTTGCCCAAACCTTTGCCTTCTTGATAGCCCATCTTCAACATCAATTTGGACCCAATACCTCTTGTATGTCTTTCAAACGAACCAACACACTTTTCAATAGAGGAAACTGAAGACAAATCAGACTGATTTACCTCATGATTTACATCCTGAAGATGAGGTATTTTCTTGGACAAAGCTTCTTGAGCTTGAAGAAGCTGCAACTCCATATCATGCAGTCTTTGAAGAATGGCTTCTTTCTCTTCCTGCATAGTTAGCAATTGTGCACGAAGTTGAACACTTTCCCTTTGATCCTCAAGGAGAATCTGCACCATATCCTTCACCTTAAAGAACTCATTCTTCATGTCATCATTGAAGAATATCGTGAAGGAGGAAACTTCACTTGTATCAGAAGTTGACATTATGTAAATGGTAAAAACAACCAAAAGGAAATTCCAAAGAAAAGTCCTCAAAGCTTTCAAACAAACGACAAGCTTTTAACCAAATGTCAGAAAAGACCCCTTCTCAATCAAGCAGCCATAAAACAGTGAGATTGACTGTTTTAACACCTTTTGCACAATAACAAATGCTCAACCCGAGCTCCGATACCATCTGATCTGAAAATGGAAGGTACTTGAAAAGGGTGCAAGGTATCCATTTTCATTTATGTAAATGAGTGCAAAAATACTCTAAGTTTAAATCTGAAAATGTGAGAACTTCATATTTCTAATACAGAGATAGACTGTAGGGGCATTTACTAGATATTTCACCTTTCAAAGAAAGGATGAATCCAGAGGCTACCTGGCCTTCTTACAGACTCTGCCTAAAGAAATAATAGAAGTAAACACTCAGATTTAATTAAAATGATCTTGCTTTAAACTTGATGTTATGCGGAAATTTAACTTGTAAATGGTGGATGTCTTTTCACTGTTTATGTATCTTAAGTGTAATTGTTTTTGCTGAAACTTAACATGGGTATCAGCAACAATATTCAGCAATATAATATCAAAACACAACAGCAATATGATATAGGAGTTCACCCCAACTCTTGGGCTACATCTCCTGGATCAAGCCTCCCAAAATGGGCTTGTCCTCTTGTATTAAAAGCTCTCAAATGCAATACAAGATTATAAGTGTCTCAATAGACAAATCTGAATATATAAACTGATTCAGAAAGCAGGAAAAAACTAAGAAAGATTACCATAAACAGTGATTTCTTCATCAATGTCCTGCTGGTGGTTTGAACTTATCTGCAACTTTTCGGGCTGCAGAAGTCCTCAAATGCCTCTGAAACCTCTTCCAATGGCTTCACAAGGTCAACATTATCTGAAATAGAGCTTTTGTTCACCTCAAACTGATAACCACAACTCAAAATAGCTCCAAACCCAAAATGGCCCTAGTGGCTCAAAAAGCTTCTTCGAAGCTAAACAGGTTGAAACTGAGCTCCAATGGCTCTGAAACCTGCGCCATTGAGTCCAAATGGCTGAGAACATACGAAATCAAAAAAAAATTCGTTCCAAAAAGTTGAGTAATGAGAAAGTTATAACCAAAACAACTTTGCCCCAATTTCCTCCAGTAAATGTGGGGCAACTGCCAGTTAACTCCACTAAAAGTGGAAGTCCACCTAAATTTGGGAGTGCCTCCAGAATCTCTGCCATATTAAACTCCACTTAACTGAAGCTTAATTAAATATTGAACTTTATATTAGGCTCTTTAAGCGCTCTTAACATTAAGCTCCCACACTGGTCATATGATGAGGTTCCATGGGAGGAGAGTTGGCCCCTCCGTGCTCCGCTGGACCCACTCCACTAAAAGTGCAATAACTTCTTCATACGGTGTCCGGTTTTTGAACCGTTTGCGGCACCAGAATCAGGAATACGAGACCTATGCAACCATATTGGTTTCAACCAATTTTGAACACTTTCATTTTTTAGCCTTTTTCCATGGCTTGGACTTGAGCTCCTGATCAGTTGGAAGGATATTTTTCAGTTCATGACTTTTCTAACTGGGAAAATATTAATTTTTCATTCCTAAAAGCTGCCCCCCATGTCAAGGACTAGTGGGTAACCTACTGTGAGAAAAATTACGAGGGGGAACCCTCACTGTTTTCAGCTACACCCACTCAGAATTATTTCCTTGATGCCATCAAGGAACAATATTACCTTGTTTTTATCTCTATTGCAGCAGGGAAGGGACCAGGACGTGTCAGAGTTCAAAAATGGTTCTAATTCCCTTTGCATAAAGCTGGGTATAAAGGATTCTGATCAGGATTCGGTACTCAAGTACCTCGAATATTTGCATAAGTACATCTAGGATGAAATAGAGTTCCTGTACTTCTCCTCACTCGGTTCCACCTATTGATATGGAGTCAAGATCGAGAAGAAGTTTAAACACTAGAAGTAGGAATTTGAATCTGTGAATCCAAAGCAAGGGAAAGGTGCCTCCAAAACACAAAACAAAGGACAAAACCAATGCGGGGTGACCCAAGATAACCCATCGAAACCGCAAGAAAAGAACAACACCACGAATACAAACAAGGACATGTGAAAGTGGTGTGAGTTCCATAAGAGCTCCACTCACAACACGAGTGAGTGTTGAGCCAAGCAGTCACTGGTGGGTGAGTTGAAGGTGTCTAAATCAGATGCATGCTCCGACTCTAAGTCAGAACCTGATAATGGAAATGAAAAAGGGAAGCAAATTATTGATGCCAAGCCTAGTGCCACTGATGCCACCACTAAGATCCATATGGATGAACCCGAAGATCCATAGGAGGGGCAACACCTCTTCCACTCACGGATTTGGGTGAAGGGTTCTATGTTGCAGTTCATTGTTGACAGTGAGAACCAAAAGAACCTCATTTTAGTAGAGGTTGTGAAGAGGCTATGCCTACTGACCACAACACACCCATAGTCTTACACCATCGGGTGGCTTCACGAAGGACGAGATCTTCGGGTCAACCATCAGTTCCTCCTACCCTACAACATCAAGCCCTTCATTGATGAGGTATTGTGTGATGCTACTCCTCTTGAATTTTGTGATGTATTATTAGGCCAACCATACGTGTTGAAGCAACATGTTATGTATGAATCTAGGCATCGCATTTTTATTATTACTTTGAAAAATAAGTTGTATAGGATACCAAAGGTAGCACTACCTACCACCATCTCTCTAATCACTGTGAATCAATGCAGTAAGATCATCTCCCAAATCAGGAAATTTGTTTTCCTGATGATTCTCCCTCAAGGCTAGAAGGAGATTGTGGTAATGGCCTCAAGATAGCACTCCTCTGCACGACAATAATAGATGGACAAGGTTGTGGAGGAGTACAGGGACGACTTCACCTCTCTCGTAGGCGTACCTCTACAATGTCAGGTCAAGCACTCCATCGATATGATCGTTGGTGCACCGCTACCTAATGGACTGATCTATTGACGTTATATTCTGGAGAAGGATGAAATCAAGAGGAATATTCAGGATTTGTTGCAGAAAGGCCACATTAGGCCAAGTTCATCGCCCTATGAGAACCCGATCATGTTGGTACAGAAGAAGGATGAGACCTCAAGACTCTGTATTGACTATTGGGCACTAAATAATATCACCCTTTGGAATAGGTATCTGATTCTGTAGAGTGGTGACCTTCTTGTCCAAATCAAGGGGGCCAAATATTTAAGAAAGATTGACTTAAAGTCCAGTTATCACTAGGTACCAATTGAACCCTTTGATGTGTGGAAGAATTCCTTCAAATCCAATGAGGGCTTTTTCGAATGGTTGGTCATGCCTTTTGGGTTGACGAATTCCCCTGCAACCTTCATGAGATTGATGGAAGACATCTTGCAGCCCTTCAAAAACTCATTCGTGGTGGTGTATTTAAATGAAATCTTGATCTTCAACCAGATTTTGGAAGAGAACCTCCACCACATTGGACATGTCCTCCAAACACTTTGGCAACACAAGTTGTGTGCCAATTTGGAAAAATGCACTTTTGGCATGACCCAGGTTCAATATTTTGGGTCTTTCCAACTTCTACCGTAGGTTCGTGTTGGGCTTCTCTAATATCACTTGGCCTTTGAGTCAAGTCACCAAGAGAGGGGCGAAAGAAAATTTACTTTGGTCTGAATCCCAACAAAGGTGTTTGCCGAGTTGAAGCATCAACTCTATTCTGCACCAGTGCTTACATTAACAGACCCACAACAACCATTTGAGATTGAAATAGATACCTATGACTATGCTATTGGTGGAATTATTACTCAGCATGGGCATCTAGTGGCATACCATAGTGAGATATTTTGACACATAGTCTGAAATTATCCCATCTATGACAAAGAGATGTATTCCATTGTGCAGGCCTACCGACAATGTAAGAATTAAATTATGGGGAAGGAAATGGTCATCCACACAGATCACCAACCCCTGCAGTTCATATAGACAAAGGGAAGTTTCAGAATGATCGCCATCAGAAGTGGTCCACATACCTACAAAAGTTCCATACGAACATCAAGTACAAGAAGGGAAACACCAACAATGTTGCAGACTGCCTTAACCGACTGCCTGTCAAGGCACTGACCCACTGTGCTCGACTCTTATGGGAACGAGACTTTGAGGTGGCCCACTATTTACAAGAGTTATCCAGAATTTGAAAACACATACCGCACGCTCTTGGAAGGCAAGAAAGTTCCAAATTATTACCTACAGGATGCATTGTTATGCCACTTGGGACACCTATTTGTTCCTTCAAGCGAGAGTGCTAAGATTATTTGGGAAGCACACTACATCCGGGTCACTAGAGATTTTGGGGTAGAGAAAAAAGTGGGAGTACTGCAGAAGTACTTTTATTGGCTAAACCTTCGATAAGATGTTGGGAAGTACATCAGATCCTGCTCTTCCTATGCCATTTCCAAACTGACCATAAAGAAGCAAGACCTATATACACCTCTACCTACTCCTAGCTAAACTTGGGAATCAATATCTATGGATTACATTTCTAGCCTTCCTTCTACTAACCATGGGAACGACTATGTTTTCATGGTCGTCAAAAAATTCTCTATGATGGCCATTCCGGTGGCCTTCAATAAGAGCATCATAATAGAAAGCACTACTAAAATTTTCTTTGAACGAATGTGGGCACACTTTGGGATCTGACAGTCCGTTATATTAGATCGAGACAATAGGTTCCTACTTACATTTTGGTCAAGTCTCTAGTCAATGTTAGATACCAAGCTCACTAAGTCCATGAATTTCCACCCCCAAATTTATGGCCAAACATAGGTCTTCAACAAGATGATTGTGCAAATTTTGTGCATATACAACTCGAAGCTTCCTTGCACATGGGATGCAATCCTTTGCTATGTCTAACACAACTATAATCGAGCTCTCCATAGATCAATTAGCCACATCCCCTTTTAGGTGGGGTTGGGATTCTAGCCATTATGCTCCATTGATGTTGTCATACCATTTGCAGCTACTTAGAGCGATTTGGTTCATGTCCAGTGCATAAATGACAAGGAAAACAACTTCATTGAGCACATTCATCATGTCTATCAGCAGGTCCATGACATATTTTATAGAGCCAATGCTAAGTACAAGCAGCAACATGATCAACACCGGGTGCCACACAAGTTCTAGGTGAGCGACAAAGTTTGGCTACATTTGTAGGAGTGCCACACTGGACCCCACCGCAAGCTTCACTTGCTTCGATATGGGCCATACACCATCACCAAGGCTTTAGGAGACAATTCCTTCGAGCTCATCATTCCACCATTCCTTGTTATGCACCTAGTGTTCAATGTGGACTGCCTCCAACCATACTTTCCACCATTACTGGACACATTCGACATTGCAAGACAACTCACAACCATAGAGTTAAACCCAAACTTCATGGAAAAATTCACAAATGATAGGATCATGGACACAAATATTAAGAACACCCACCGACAGAGGATCCAACTATATCGATTTGTCAAAGCCGACCAACTCCTTCACCAGGGCAAGTGGTTCACTAGGGACCAAGTTCAACAAAAATTTCCTTACCTCATGGAGGCTCTGCACGCAATGGGGACCATTTCTTCCAGAGGGGGTAGGACTGATCCAGGTGGATATTGGTGCCCACCCACCTATTCCACCAAGATCCCCAGTCGGTTTCATCATTTCCCTTGCTTATAACATCATTTACTATTTTTAGCATTTTTTCGGGTCCTGAACTTCCAGAGCAGTTTTGACCCCCTAAACAACATTTTTTTGAGGTCCGCAACAGGCTCGTAGGCATAGGGCTTGCAAAAAATCCTGTATTAGTCGAAGATATTTTTCCGACAAGTTATCGTATGCATCAAACATAGATAATTTGAACAAGTTACGACCTTGGGAAGTTGGCTGCCTGATTAACCCCAACAGGGGCCACAAAATCTTGGCATTCCATCTCCTGGGTTAGGTTTTTGGTTGTTAATGGTTTTCCCTTGTTGTGTAATAATAAAAAGGCCCTTGAGCCTCATTGTAACACAGTTCAGAGGCATGTAACTGCCACATATCTTCTCAGGTATAATCTATTATCACCCGAGCAAGTTTCTTTCCATTCTATCTATAAGCATATTTAAGTTCTTTAATATTAATGAAATGAATTTTTATCTATGTTGCACTTCTGTGTTTCTATTTATATATGTATTTTATTGTGTTCCTGCATAATTTTGGACCAAAATCTAGCCGAAAGAGATGAGGAGTAGATGCAAGGAAAAACTAGGGAGCCATGATAGGTTAGACCAAGCTCGAGCCAACACAAGAACACATTGAGTAGAGGAGACACGAGCCTCACCTTTACAACCAAGCATATGTCAAGCCCGAGACAAAGGTAAGGAATGAGAAGAAGGTGGTAGAACTTGAACAAAAATGGGAACTTGAACAATGAGAGGAACAAAGGTAAGCGCTCAACCCTAGCTGAATGGAATGAAAGACAAACTAAAAAGCCAAAGTGGAGCTTGACTCTAAATAGAAAAACATACCAACGATGAATTGCACCTCAAAGCTAATAATTTAAACTATAATTCCTTGTCAACCTGTAATGAAACCCCTATGAAAGAACATAAGTTCATGAATTTTATGTATCAAGTTACCGTAATTGAACCCAAATTAGAGCTTGGAACCTGGCTCGTGTCGGAATTGGTTGGTACACATATCCAATGCACTCCACCTTGCATAATGACAAATTCTTATGGTGCACCTGACTAATAATAATAACTCGAGCTGGGTTTGGAGGTTTCCACTAACATATATTCACATTGAAATGAAAGCCAAATCCTTAGTCATTAAAACCTCATTGTGTATTCCCTTTGTCAATAACATAGATTGTTATGTAGACATGCAACAAATACAAAATACAATGCTTAATTAATTAACATGGGGGAAGGTTGTGCCATATCCCCACATTTATATTTGGTGGGGCGATGGTCATGCCCTCCACTACTTGTCCCCTTTCGGATACCCAATACGAAAAATTAACTCACCAAACTTAATAAGCACAATATTTAATATTATTTTTAGATTATTTAAAAATATTAACATAAAACTATATTTGGCTAAAAATATTTTGTTATTGTTGTAATTTCAATTTCTTATTGTGGTGGTACTAAATCATAAAATTTCACCATTTTTAGGTACTATCTTCCCTCAAAGGGAAAATTTTAAGGATGGAAATTTATCTTAAAGTTTAGAAACCTTGGCTGATCTCACTAGCCCCTAATATGAAAATTGTAAAATATTTGTTGATATCATTGTAAATTTTTTCAGATTTCCAATAATTTTATATATAGTATTTATAAAATTTTGGCAATTTCAAAAATAAAATAATTTTTTAGGAAAAATGAAAAATGATGAATCGTTTTTAACCGAAATCATGGAAAATTAGCCAACATATGAATATTAACCTCTAATATTTTTCTTACTCTATAAAGTGAATTAAATTTATAATTTCATATAATTATAAAAAATTTATTAATATTACATTTATGTTATTTTATGTATAATTATTTATTATTATTATTTATAATATTATATTATAGATTTTTTAAATTATAAAAATATGAAATATTAAAAAAAACCAAAATATAGATATATATCTATTTAATATTCATTTAAAGTAGGAAGAGGTAAATTCTTTATATATATATATATATGAAAAGGGCTCAACAATAATATATCCGCATCCCCAAGTCAATTACTCAGTTTATTAGCAGGAAATACCAATCTTGTGGGGTAAGAAATTAAGAAAAATATATCCCGTAAGACATCAATTTTCATGTTAGAGAAAATTTTATAATTGTAAATATTGTTTTAAAATATTAAATATAATTAATATGATTATTATTTTTCTTTCACACGTCTATATAATATATTTAAAAATAATAATAACAAGAAACCAAATTGTCAAACTAATAAAATAAAATCTCATTATGAAAAATACTACGTAATTTCCCTTCTCCAAAATGGATTTTGATGATAACTTCGCCAAAATAATAATAATAAAAGCCCATTGGAAGGAGGAAAAACTTCCAAGTCTCCTATTTTGATGATAATTCATAAAATTATCAAAGAGAATATCAATTGTAAATGTTATATGTTACTACACAAATTCTGTATTTTTCTTGAGACATTAAAACATTTGTTTTTGGAAACTATTATTTATTATTTTAATGATGTGTAAGGTTAATATTTTAAAATATAATGATTAATAAATTGTAAAAAAATTAATTTATTAATGTATTAAACATGTTTTTAAATTGAAAAATAAAGTATTATGTCTTTTAAATTATAATGGGAATTTTTTATTTATATGAAAATCTACGACTAGACAAATACATTAAATAGTATATATTTATATTTAAAAAAAATCATAAGCTTTTTTGTTTAATAAAAAAAGAAAACAAAGTTTTTGTAGATATATACCATATAAAATTAGTCTACCAAAAAATAAATGTTATATGTCATACAATAATTTATAGATAATGCATTCTTTAATAATTGATTTTTAAATCTCTCAATTTTAATTTACACTCTTCATTAGCACATAACTTTGCATCATTATTCAGATCACAAAGAACATGGAAATATGTTATTTATTGAAGAGAACCCTTAACCTACTTTCCAAATTCCTTTCATAAGAATTCCTCATGTGACTTTCTAATGTTTTGTCTATCTAAGAGGATCCCTTCATCCAACGCTGAATAAGGAGAGAATTTCTCAAAACAATGAAAGAAGTTATTTGCATTTCTTTGGCTAACTATATCCTCTCATACTGGGCATAAAATCAGTTTGGTTGTTTTTTATGCATCCTAAATTCTGTAAATACTCTATAATTTTAACTTCCCAAAGAGCATTGAGCACCCCTCCCTCTCCTAACACCTTTAAAAAATAAAATATTATTAAAACCATATTAATTTTATAATTTATTTTAATAAATTTTATTAGTCACAATTTTATAAATTTATAATTTATTAATGTTAATTTATGTAAAAGCTAAACTAATTATATAAATAATAGTGATAATGAAAATGGTAAATAATAATAATAATAATAATAACAATAAAAGAGCTCACAAAGTATAGTTTGTTTGAGGCACACTGTGGTGCAAAGGTCACGAGTTCAAAATTCTCTGAGAAAAAATTTAACCATACTAAGAGCTAATTTGGCTCTATTAAAAGTAATCTCCAAATAATTTTAATAGCTTATATGTCTTTGGATTGCAACTACTCAATCCACAAATTAACCATATGAGTGATCTCATTACTCACATAACCCAACAAACAAAATAATAATAATAATAATAAAATCTTATGTGATAAATTTCTCAATACTTTGAATTTTATATAAAAGAGTATAGAATTTTATATGAAAAAGTGTTGAATTTTTTATAAAAGAGTATAGAATTTTATATGAAAAAGTGTAGATAAACCAGAGAAAATTTAATAGCTTATATGTCTTTGGATTGCAACTACTCAATCCACAAATTAACCATATCAGTAATCTCATTACTCACATAACCCAACGAACAAAATAATAATAATAATAATAATAAAATAATAATAAGATCTTATGTGATAAATTTCTCAATACTTAAATTTTATATAAAAGAGTATAGAATTTTATATGAAAAAGTGTTGAATTTTATATAAAAGAGTATAGAATTTTATATGAAAAAGTGTAATAAACCAGAGAAAATTTATTTTTATTATTATGTCTTCAAAAGGTGACCCATGTGCAATACCCTATCTCACTGTCTTGGAATTATATAAAATTATTGTGTAGCACTTCACATGTTTAAACATTATGATAATATCGGAAGCGCGATCATTTAAACTAATATTTCATAATTTATATATATTTTAGTATGAAAACCAAGATCAAGGTCAACTCGAAAGTATTAAATTCAAAAGATTTAGTTTGTATTATATTTCAGAAATCTAATTTGATGTAAGGTATGTTTCAACCATTATTATTAAATTATTGTAAAAAAAGATAAAATTAATTTGTATTCTCTTAAGGTCAAGGTACTGTAGCTAAGTTTGAATGCGTGGTTTATGATGGATTTATTAATATTCATTAATGTAGTTGTTAGATCCATAGCTTGTTGTTAGGAGTTTACTTATTATTCTAGGAGTTAATAATAATGACTAAGCAAGTTGTAAAAAAATATAAAATTAATTTTTATTCTCTTAAGGTCAACGTACTGTAGCTAAGTTTGAATGCGTGGTTTATGATGGATTTATTAATATTCATTAATGTAGTTGTTAGATCCATAGCTTGTTGTTAGGAGTTTACTTATTATTTTAGGAGTTAATAATAATGACTAAGCAAGTATTAGTTAAGTTTAAGTTAAGTATAATAGCATTTTATTAAACAATAGTTTTGGGGTAATGAGTAAGTGAGCCCAAGGAGCTGAGTGGAGAAGCTAGGTGCTCTTCCCTCAGGGGTGCTAATGGCGGCTCGTTGGTCGAGCCCTGCCGGGGCATGATGGCGGCCCGTTGGTCGAGCCTGCTTGCGCATACGTAATTACATATATAAAGAATGAATGCATAATTACATATATAATTCATGACTGGAAGAAATGACAAACAAAAGAAAGTGAAAACGCATAATTACATATATAATATATGCATTCATTCACTCTCTATCGATCGAATCTGGTCTTACACATATATCATTCATGACTGGAAGAAAAGCATAATTACTGCTATAATATATGCATTTTCTGCTAAAGCGTAATTACTACTATTATATATGTAATAACGCTTTAGCATCTACTGGTATCTCCGCTCTCATAATGGATCGTACCAGAATCTCGTATATAGATATAATTTTAAAACATGACTCTTCAAATTTGAGGGAAGAAAATAAAATAGGCTATAACGAAGACTTCACTTTACTTATTTCCTTCGCTTGGCCTGGAAAGTATTTTCATGGCTCTTCCTTGACGTACGAAGTCGCTCTCCCGACGTAGGAGGGCCACCTGCCGGCCAAGGAAATCAATAAGTAAGTGTAGCCCAATGTCCCTCGCCCATATGATGGATGAGCGAGAAATCCCTCACCCATATGAATGAGTGAGTGACTCCGTCGATGGCGGCCTTGAGTAGTCGAGTGTGCGTTAGCACCCTCACCCATATGAATGAGTGAGTGACTCCGTCGATGGCGGCCTTGAGCAGTTGAGTGTGCGTTAGCACCCTCACCCATATGAATAGTGAGTGACTCCGGCGGCCTTTTAGTCAAGCGTGCGTTAACACCCTCACCCATATGAATGAGTGAGTGACTTCGTCCCTTGCTTTCCGAATGAGGGCCTAATAGCTACAGTGAAAGGGGGACTTATGTTTAGAAGTGTACGCCGAGAAATCAATTCCAAAGTATCTTGCTTGACGAAGTTTGCCATATTTACTCGTATCACTTCGGTAACTAGAGATAGAAGAAAGATAAAACACAGGTACGGTAAGTGAGAACCTTACTTTATTTAATAGGATTCTACTTGAAGAAAGAGCCAGATATGGATGAAAGGTAGATAGATTATGGATTCCATGTTTGTTGAACCGAAAAACTTCACTGTATAATGCCCACGTAGTTCATCGGTGAAACCAACGATTATTTTCGCCTCATATGTAACACTCTTATCAATGAAAGAACCATCCATCCCTTCCTATTCGTAAGGGAGAAAGGAGGGGGAAAGGTACTTACTGGGTGAAAATTAGACAGGAAGATATGAAAGGTAAACCCGGGTTCAATTTAGGTTCGGGAAGATCTAAAGTGATCCCTTACCTTATAACGAAGGTAAGTAATAACCTTCTCTACCACTTTGTTTGGGGGGTGCGAGTTCAGGGGGGGTTTACATACAATTGCAACCAAGGAGCAAAGTTGTTTATGATTTCATCTCAGAGGCATTCTTATCACTTGGTAGATCCAAGTCCATGGCCTATTTCGGGTTCACTCGGAGCTTTGGCAACCACCGTTGGAGGTGTTATGTACATGCACCCATTTACAGGGGGTTCACCACTCCTCAGTTTGGGCTTGATATTCATCCCATATGCCATGTTCGTATGGTGGCGCGATGCTATACGTGAATCCACGTTGGAGGGACATCATACCAAAGTCGTACAATTAGGACCTCGATATGGTTTTATTCAGTCCATCGTATCGGAGGTCATGTTCTTCTTCGCTTTTTTTCAGGCTTCTTTTCATTCTCCTTTGGCACCTACGGTAGAGATCGGAGGTATCTGGCCCCCCAAAGGGATTGGGGTTTCAAATCCTTGGGAAATCCCTTTTCTTAATACCCCTATTCTCCCTCCATCCGGAGCTGCCGTAACTTGGGCTCATCATGCTATACTCGCGGGGAAAGAGCAACAAGCAGTTTACGCTTCAGTAGCCACCGTTTCACTGGCTCTAGTATCCACTTGGTTCCAAGGAATGGAGTATTATCAAGCACCTCCCACTGTCCCGGATGGTATTCATGGTTCTACCTTTCCCTCAGCAACCGGGTTTCATGGTTTTCATGTGATTATAGGTACTATTTCCCCAATCATACGTGGTATTTGCCAATATCTGGGTCATTTGACCAAGAAGCATCACGTTGGCTTTGAAGCAGCTGCATGGTACCGGCATTCCGTAGACGTGGTTCAGTCATTCCCATTTGTCCCTATCTATTGGTGGGGAGGTCTATGAAGAGACGAACAAGTGGATTGAGAAATGAAAGCTCAGGGACAGAGAGAACCGGGCTTTTCCGAAGAATTACTGCTACTTCCCCACCCCCTTTGATTATAATATCGAAAGTTTTTTCCACTTTTCTACCAGATGTCTATTTATTCCGGCATATTAATGTGGGGATCGAAGAGATTATGGCAGATTATGTTCACCAAGGAATGACCCGAAATTGGATTTTCATCTATCTGGGATCGTTTTTTTTCATAGTAATAAAAGATGTTTTCCTTTTTCTCATTTCTTTTTTGAACAAATGGAATAACCCAATGGATCGACTGCTACGAGAAGAAGGTTATCGCCTTTCTTTATTCCCCTCAATCTAGCTAGGTCAGGTTATAACTAGATTCTTCCCTCAATCGCTCGCTAGAAGGATATGATAAGGCCGCCATCATGTGAAAGCACGCTCGACTGATAAGGAATGGAAGGAGAGGACACAACACTACGCGCTCCTTGAGGGGAAGAAATACAGGGTGAGGGTGAGCCAGCCAAACTCTCGACAACAGGCTCGAAGGGTGAGCTTGTCGAACTCTCGAATTCAGGCCCGATTTCTTGCTCACCTTCCCTAAAAAGGTGAGGCCCGATAGGGTGAGGGTGAGCCTGCCGAACTCTCGACAAAAGGCCTGAAGGGACTCGGCCGAGGTTACGAGGTCGAGGAGAGGCTTGGTAGGGTGAGGGACGAACTCTCGACTATAAGGCTACCATCGACTCACTATTCCGATGGTGAGGTAACGTGTGAGGGTGAGCTTGCCGAACTCTCGACAACAGATTTCTCGCTCACCTTCCCTAAAAAGGTGAGGGATTTCTCGCTCGACCGACAGAGGAGGGCCGCCATCGCCGCATCAGACGAACAACTCTATTTTGGGGGAGGGGAAAGCTACCATCAACGCGAAGAACACAAGGCTGCCATCGACTCACTATTCATATGGTGAGGCCCGTTAGGGTGAGCTTGCCGAACTCTCGAATAAAGGCCGCCATTGATTTCTCGCTCACCTCCCCAAAGAGGTGAGGGACTCGGCCGAGGTTACGAGGTCAAGGAATTTATTGCTTGCTCGACAAAAGGAGAGCAAGGCCCAGTAGGGTGAGGGTGAGCTTGCCGAACTCTCGACAACGGAGAGGTAACATGTGAGGGTGAGCTTGCCGAACTCTCGACAAAGGCCACCATCAGACGAACAACTCTCTTTTGGGGGAGGGGAAAGCCGTCATCAACACGAAGAACACAAGGCCGCCATCGACTCACACATTCATATGTGTGAGGGATTTATCGCTCACCTCCCCAAAGAGGTGAGGGGTGAGGCCGAGGTTACGAGGTCGAGGAGAGGTTATGAACCCACTCTTCCGACCAAAGAAGGGCTGCCATCGGCCCCAAAAGATAGGAACTCGAAGAACCACCGGGCCGCCATCGCCTTTCAGGACCTATTAATAATGAAGTGCAACAACGGAGAATGCACCTAAATTATTTGACTGTTCTGGCTGTCACGTAATAAGTCTTAACCTCATGCCCTGTGCCATCCAACCAATATTGAGTACTTCACGCACGTCAGGAAAGGAAGCGCTTGGGATAACGGTAAAGTAATCACTTGGGTGGGATAACCTCGCATCGCATCTTTCTGGCTGGTTCCAATGATGGAGTAGTTGGAGCCAACGAATAAAGGCTCTTTCCGTAATCCGGGAGCTCTCTATTTTTCCTATCATGTTTCTCCTATCATTTGATCCCTATGCCATAATAAAAATATTCTTTATGTGTACTAATTTTTGACCTGGTGCTCGAACTAGTAATTAATGGTAAATGTCGATCCTTTCGGTATGCGTTGCGAACACCTTCATTTTTGGGATGACGTCTCCTATTTGATCTGGAGAAGCGAGAATCATCGGAACGAATAGAGTAGATGGTCCAACCGCAGAACTTATTCTTTTTCATTACTTCCATGGTCGTGCCTTGTGGCACGGCAACACCTGTACTATTGAAATGGTTAGTCGGTAGAGATGTTCCCACAGGTGCTCCTTCTTCCAGTGGCACTATAATCCCTATTCCTACATCTCTATTACCCTCTCTAGTCTATCTACATCCCAGGGGATTCATACGCTCTATGGATGAAGCGAAAGGTATAGTGTTGGTTGGAGCAAGCCGCCCTATTCTATTACCAAACATAATTGGGAGAAGCTCACCCGAAACTAGAGCTAAAGACACATCATTTGCTCCGTTTTCATTCTTCATTTTCTTCTTCTCGAATTCATGGGAGACTTGTCATATCCAGAATCTTTCCGCGGTGTGCTCTGTTTACTATTATTTCGTACCCTTCTCTTACCATACAATCATGGGCGTGATAGGTTAGCGAACAAGGGGTTCCGAAGAAACTGCCAAACGTTTCGGTCCAACGAGAATGATGAGACACGACGAAATGACAAGATAAGGTGCCCCGGGAGCTTGTGCCCCCCCCCCCACCCCCCCATTTGGAAATAAGGGAATTCGGGCCTGTAGCTTTCCCCGCCCCCCCCTTCGTCGGGTGGTGCTTGTGGGGGGGGGTGAACCACCCGAGGCAGAAATTGGGCTTGAAGTGCGTTCTCTCGCCAACCCAACGAGTCGATTACTGATGGCTGTTGGTCACGGCTACTACCGAAAAGCTCCAATGAATATGAATCTTTCACATGGAGGAGTGTGCATTTTCATTATGGGTGTTATTTTGTCGCGCGACCTGTGGCTGGCTTATGTTTCGACCATAATTGCTGGAGGGCCCATGCCTCCTATTTATTCAGGATGGGCGGCGTGAACTCCAGTTCAATTCGGGTATTCAATCCCGCCACAGAGATGCTCAGTTGACTCCTGAACCTTTATTGATAGGAAGATGGCTCATCCCCAAATTCGTGCATGAGGGTCAAGAACTTTGGATGAACCAATGTGAATGGGTGTAAGCCCCGTTGCTCGGAGACACCCAGTGCTGACCACACCGAGAGACACTAGTAATCACCGCAGGTAATGCCAGTTGGAAAAGTGGCGTTAAGCATCCCCAACGGTACGGAAAGAGAGGTCGTGATGATATCATCTACGTCTATACCACTCCTCGTGGAGTAGAACCCGCATCCAACCATTTGATTGACCAGGGAACGGGATAATTCCCACTAAGCCCCAGTTCAACCAGCGGGCCAGCCGGGCCGTGAGCGCGGTGGGAACAGGATATTCCCAAAAAGAAAAAACCTCCAGGCTCGCCAATGAAGGGCCCTGATGTTGGCAAAGCCAACCACTCCCCCCCTCCTTTTTCCATAAGGATGGGTAGGGCCGGGGTGGGGGGGTGGAAGCGGACGTGGGGACTCGGGGCCGATGGCGAGCGAGGAATGAGATGGGCAGTTCATTTGGATCTATCTCCGCTCTGATAGGAAAAAAAGATTGGTCAGATGATAATTATTATTTTTTAGCCGCCACTTACTATATTATATAAATACCGTATATCACACAAATAACGTGGGGAGGGGGGAGGGATAAGAAGCTTGCCTCTTCACAAGCTTCTTCTATCCCCCCACCATGGGTTTTTGGCCAGATCTTCCCGAACTCTAACTCTGGCAGGTAAGACCAGGACCAGGATGACCTTGAAATGCCTTTCTGTACCGTGTAAAGAAAGGCCTTGCTATGACTTATATCACGAAGTGTACACCAGGGTCTTTAGACACTCGATCTCCCTATGGTCAATCGAGTAACTAAAAGTTCCCATCCCTATTTATTAATGATTAATGAATGAGAAACTTCGTTCGAGAGATCACATTTCATAAACAACTTGCTATTATCCTGGTAATAGCAACACTTAGCAACTATATTATAATCCCCGTCGGTCTTCATGTCTAAAGAACCTTGCCCAATTATTCCTCGGGGATTGGGGTGGGTGGGTAAATAGTTGCTTCAGGTGAGCGGGTTCGTACCTCTCCTTTTAGTCAAGAGTTCGGCTGGCTCACCCTCACCCCGTTGGTCGAGCCATCCTTACGCACCTGATCCTTAACAGTCGAGCGTGCTTACGCACCCTTACCCTCTGCGGAAAAGAAATAAATTCCTCACCCATATGAATGAGTGAGTCAATGGCGGCCTTGTGTCGAGAGTTCGTTACCTCTCCTCGACCTCGTAACCTCGGCCGAGTCCCTTCGGGCCTTTGTCGAGAGTTCGGAAAGCTCACCCTCACCCTACCGGGCCTCTCCCTCGTAACCTCGGTCGAGTCCCTCACCATATGAATAGTGAGCCCCTACTGGGCCTACCGGGCCTCTCCTTTTAGTCGAGTCCCTTTAGGCCTCACCATCTTAATAGTGAGTCCCTACCGGGCCTTACCTTGCTTTACTTTACTTGCCCCATGGGAAGAGCCGTATGAGGCAAAAACTCGTCTCACGTATGGTTCGGAGGCTGAGCCCCAGCAGCAATGGCGCGACTCAGGTCAACTAGCACATAAAAGATACAGTTTACTCAACGATTGCCTTTGGGTCCCGAACTCCATATGGGGAAGGAGCGTTGTTGTTTGCGGGGTATTGATCATTCACATGGACCCACTTTTCATTCCATTTGTGATCATTTTATGATCTATAAACCGTCCTTAAGGAACCCATTCATGTTCGAGCATGATGAATTACTTCGTGCCATAATGGACCTATTGCTAATCCACTTTTCCTCATATGAGAATGGAAAACTGGATTATTTTCTGCATCGTGAAAGATCGTGGTGGATAAAAAATCGCGGACATAATAGTTTCTGGTTGACCATGTTCCTGGAAAAGAGATACTTTTTCTCCATTCAAGAAACGACGAGCACAACTAAAGTGACTATAAATACAAATATATTGAAGGATCCATATGCTCCGATTGGAATTGGAAGTTTCGAAACAGGCAGCTGGTATACCACCATGATGAAACAACCTCTTTTTTTCGCATTCAGATAGGATTTCTGTTGGCTCCGCTGGGAGGCTTGCGTAGTTTGTTACGTCAGCTCCAGAAGGATAAGTCGCATCGGAATAAAAAAAGTAAAGTTAAATTCATAATCGCATAAATCCATAGTTGAAGGAGGGGCCTCACCAGATAAGTTATTTCCCCACAGCCAGCCCCACCCGCAAAACGGAGGGTGGGCTCGTGTCGAGGTTCAACCTTTACCTAAATGGGACGCAGCGTTATCCTGGGAAGGCATTTTTTACAAAGAGGGTTGCCATCATGCCCCCGACAGGGTGAGGTAACGAAATCTCGGCTAAAGGAGAGGGCTTGACCAACGGGAGAGGTAACGTGTGAGGAGAGGGTGTTAACGCTCACCATTCATATGGTGAGGCTCGGAGGGACTCGACCAAGGTTACGAGGTCGAGGGACTCACTGATTCATATGGGTGAGGCCCGGTAGGGACTCGACAGAGGTAACGAGGGATTTATCGCTCACCTTCCCTAAAAAAGTGAGGGCCGTCATCAGCAACTCTCTTTTAGGGGAGGGGCCCCAAAATAGAGGAACTCGAAGAACTAAAAGGCTGCCATCGCCGCCATCATGTGAAGCATGGCTCGACCAACGCCCCACCCAATAAGCAATCAAGGAAGGTAGGGCTCGACCAATGGGAGAGGTACGTTTAGTGGCTCGACTAAAAGGCCGCCATCATTGCCAGGACACCATCGATTGCTTGTTGAGCGCCTTTATGCTTGCTCGCTTTTAGGCCTAACGAAAGAACCCGATGAAGCTGGGCCCAAGAGCTGGGATAAAAAAATGATGGGATATGAAATGAAATGGGCTCGCTATATTGCGCGGGCTGGAGGCCAATCCTAAAAAAAAGGAATTATATATAACTTTGTCTATCTTCCCCACCAAGCTTTAGCAAAGAGTAATTCGTCGCTTTCAAGTCTAGGTAACAAGCCCATAAATATGGGGGCATTTTAGAGAGTAATGAGCCTCTCCACAGAAGAAGCCTTTCACCGGGAGGGAAGGAAGAACCAACCCTCGAACCTATCCACGGAAAGAGGAAAGAAGCCTTTCAGCAGGAAGGAGCCTTCATCACCCCAGACTCACCAAGGCCACCATCATATAGAACAGATGGAATCAGCCATGAGACAGGGGAACCAGTAGCCAGTCAACTTTTTCCAGAAAATTTTCAATAGTAAATAGAAGCTAGAAGCCTTGAACCCTAAACCTATCACCTGCCTTCTCACCTTTTTCCAGAAGCCAGAAGCTTTGAGCCAGATGACAAAAGCCCGTAACCAAAAATAGAAGCCTTCACCTTAGGATAGAATCCTTTTTCACCTTTTCACCTTTTTTCCCATCGTTCCCACCAGATGACATTAATCCAACAGTCAATGCCACTACTTAATGTTGCTACTAGATCACAGGTGTTTATTCACTCAATGCCACTAGTCGAGCCAAGAGTCGATCGATGGTGGTAGTCGATGCCAGTCATAGCCCATAGGAAAGCATACCTAGATATATACCTTGAACCTAGAACTATACACCTATGGCTATTAAGGCGTAATTACGATTGGTTTTTATTCTCTCCCTATGAACCCTTATCTTATTATATACGTAATTACGTGTGAGGGGTCGATTCCATTCGTACAGTTATCCCTTATCTAGCTCAGGTAAGGTGAACCCTTATATATATGTCGTTCTTTCAACTTGTTCCTTTATTGAAAGTCCTATCTATCTATATTTAAGAACGTAAATGCTATAGGAGGTAGGTATCTTCCACCGAGAATGGAAACTGGTTACCATACAGAACTCGTTCTTGTTGTTGCCGACCCGGCCCTACTTGGAACATGTGGAATTCGTAGGGGTAATGCTTTTCCTACGCCTGGAAGCTTTCCCGCTACCTGATGGATTAAGACAATCATGAATTATACATTCGGTACGACCGACTCTCGTGCTAAGGCTACGCGGGCACTTACGCTCCCAAGTGCTCGGTCAGCCTTTTTATTCGGTTTAGATATTGGGTTATGCTATCGAGGTGATATGCATGCATCATAAATAAGGATATCGTTTCTCAAATGGGTGGGGCACCATCATTCGTCACGGACACACGAACCCCCGCCCAAAAACCACTATATTTTATCCAACCGGCGAGCCTACAAACAGGTCATCCGGATTCTATTATAAGGGGTATTTCAAGCCATAATCAGGCTCAGGCGGCGGAGCATAGATAATTAGATGAAAAGCTAGTGAAAAACTAACTTGATTCGGCGAGCACTCGCGGGTCATCCGGCATCCGTTGGTGAGCCCAGAGATAAGCCAGATTATGTATGAAAACCCCGGTAGGCAGCAGGCAGCCATCGGGTTAAGGTGGCATCGTTGATGATAAAAAAAATCAATGAGCTAGGGCGTGTGGATCCTATTTATCTTTTTCAACCTAGAGCCCAACATCTGGACCATTTATGTATATGTATATTTTGGATACTCATCTCATTAGGCGCCGGTGAGGAATATGGCTTCAATGGTGTGGCTCAAGCCACCAATCGAACTAGGGGGTCTGGACGACTTACTCTATTCGAAGCCTTTCCCGATGGTGGGGTAGGTTGGGGAAGTGGTTAACCCCTTCCCAACTCTGTTCCTTTGATACCGATAAAATAACAGTTAGTTTCATGCCTTAGATTGCCTAGCATTTTTTGTAATTCGATTCGTTTCAATACCGTCTCTTCATCCTAGTTGCAGAGAGAGCAGCCCTCCCTATATGGTTAGGTGAAATAATGATGTGAATAGCTAGCTTAGTGCTTAAGGGTAGGTTAGACGGGCCATCAGCCAGCCCTCCAATACTTGGCTTGGTTGGGACCAACTTGTCCTTTCTTATCATTTCATAATTGATATAACCGTTGCTTGCTATTAATGAGTGAATGAAACCGGTACGGTATTTCCACTAAACAAATAGTGTGCTTGAAAAGGGCCTAAACGACCAAGTGTCTGCAATAACGAATGATGGATAAAACCAAATAGATTTAGGCCCAAGTCCAACGAGGTCCCCACGCTACCCTTTTCCGGGGGTATAAATAGTCACGAAAAATGACTTTCCAAAATAGAATATAACTAAATATGGTTTGGTTGGTGCTTAACTTCCTTCAGTTCATCACAGAGATACACGGAGGAACAGAACGAACTGGATCAATATATATATATTTATATACATATATTCTATATTCTATATGCCAAGCTAATATTGACTAACCAAAATAGAGATTCCCTCCCTAGGGCAGGCAGCCTTATGATGTGGGGGGGCTCGATGACGGGCCTGTCTCCATACCTAATAGACTCTTTCTTGTATCCCTAGAATAAAGGAAATATGTTGCTCTATCTTTGGTTATATTCGTTGTGGAAGGGACAACAGGGTAAAAACAAACAGTTTCCTGGTGGTAATACATCTGGACGTTTATATTTTATAGCTGGTCCTAATTGATTGGGTGCACCAGTTTGATACCTATCGGGCATGAACTACATACATCTGCATATGCCAACCAAACCAAATATGCATGCTCAGAGGTTGGCTCATGAGTGGATCAAGTCCTCCCCCAACACAACATATTAGGTTGGTTCGGAGACTCAATGGGAGGATCCGGATCGGCGGAACAAGAAATAGGAAGGACGGAGGAATAATCGTGCCGGGTTAGGCCGTTGGAACGCCCCGTAACACAGATGCTGGAACTGGACATTATCGAATGTTGGTTGGGACACCCTAGATTGGCTGGACGATCTAGATTGGCCTAGATCAGCTGTATGTATGTTTCATTCTTTAAGAACAAGCTAAAGGAAAATAGCCTACCTACCCTTCCTTGGTGGGGTAGGAGCCACCCATAATTTGAAATAGATTTCAATTCGTGTTAACCACGCTGAATAAACTATGATGCTCACCTCACAACTTAAGACAAACGTACGTATTCACTACGATGCTAAGCTAAGGATGGATGCCTATTCACTGTCCAGAATAGCTAGAAAAGCTAAAGCACTATGCCGGAAGGATACAGATGGTGTGCCTACTTTTAATTGGACAAGCAGACTTCAATATTATGGCCTCCTTCCTAATTAGGGGTAGTAGCAGTCTTCATGCTGTTACCTCAAAGGAATTAGTGTAACTTAGTCGTAACCATAGACTTAAGTAGGATTCATGCATGCCGACTTAAGGATGCTGTTGGATGAGTCTATTCACCTCTGAGCTGGTATGAGGCCCCTTAGCTATGGGCTGAACCTTGGGTTTAATGGTATGAAGTGGAAGTCTTCGATATACCTTGGAAAAGTGCTATTATTAGACTTGTTTAATTGGATTGGACTTATTATCCTACTAGGCTTGACCCTATTGTATGCTTATAATTGTATTGAATAATAATTGGAAAAGCTGGATCGCCATGTTGACCTGGACCTGGGCTTTGCCACCATGACTTCTCAGATGGGAACCTTCCTACCAATAGGGAATTTACTAATCAGGTAGGGCCAATTACTTACCCATCCGGATTCTACCGATGACTTTATTAATCAGATTCTCTCGCCAAGGGCTCTATCAATCCGGATTATCCCTTTTAGCCTAAATAAAGGACATTAGATCGGGTCGGCTAGTGGGACCAACTGTGATATCCTAACCCCTCCATACAGCAGTGGCTACAATCATTTTTTCCCTATCTCTGTGTCAGCCGCGGGGATTATATGTATACTTTTATAGTATCCAAGCAACAACGTCAACATCTGGAACGACACTGCTGGAACGATGCCACCACCAACAGCTGGAAAAACGTATAAATACCAACCAATAGTTTTAAGAGCATGAAAAGTATCACCGACAGCACCGTCGACATTCACTGGCGTTAACAGCATAACCAGCATTGTAATAATCACTATTGCCATCACCACCAGAACCACCAGAGATAGGGGCACCACCACCGACTGGAACAGCATCGATGTAATTCTCAGCAGCATTAACAGCTGGAGAAGTTGGAGATGATGCTATGGCTCGCTCGGCTGTTACAGATTCATTAGACGAAGGCAACTCGAATGTCGTAGATTCAAATGTTGCAGGTACCATATCTATATTAGAACTTGATTTGGGTGGCTCAGAGTCGATTCGGATGCCAGTGATTTATTTGGAGACCAATGATTCAAAATTCAAGCGTGTGTGACGTTCCAAGCGGTGGAATGAAGATAGGATAGATAATTTCGCAATGGTGCCTCCTGGAATCACTATGGTCCACCTTCCCCTACGGGAATCCTATTGTAATGCAAGTATTTGTATTTACCCAGTGCCATATATATATATATATATATATATATATATATATTTGGCTAAAGGAGGCTAATATCCATCCAGGGCTCATTCATCGAGGGCTACGTCGAGGAACGAAGTCGCTCAACCATAAGGGAGAGGAACTACCGACTACGTGGGTTTTCCTTGGTCGGGGCCTTAGTTCCTCTACCTTTTCGGTATGAAATGAAACCTAATAAGCTTGAGAAAAGCAACAAAAATGACCACCTTAAAGTGACAGATCCAATATCAATCAAACATTACCAAAAGATTCAATCTTTACCTTTCCAAAATGTATATTGTCTTCAGCACTATGAGAGGTTCCACCACCAACCCAATGGGGAATAAGAAACACCCATTTCATATAAGTGTGTGATGGCATATAGTGTGAGCTAAATCCTATAGTGTTGTGTGAGCCATGTTGGCTGAATGAGCATATAAATGAGCATATAATAATGTCGCTAGTTGATGCAGTCGACCCAAGTTCCATGCATTCATTAGCTAATAGTTCTGAGTGTGGGCATAGCTACTATTCTACATAATACGACCAATAGTCTAATATCAATAATATATGATATCAATAGTTATTTTGCATATCTACGTTTGTTTCACTTTGCTAAAGTTAGCATATATTTCAATTGTAACAATAAATAGAAATACGTTGGTGCATATTCGGCTTATAGTGTCAGCCGGAAGGATAATAAGAAACACAACACCCGTCGTCGTCGCTCACGTGATTGTCGTCAGAACAATGTATCAGAGGTTTGGGTTCTGCGTTGTTTAAACAAGACTACACATTCAGGGCATAACGTGTACTAATGTTATGAAACGATGCACCCTAGACTTTAATTTCTCATTTCGAATAGTAATAATCTTGGTAGTGAATAGGAAAGATCTTGGTAGTGAATAGTCCAGCATGAATCGTAATAGCAGTTGTCCCTACTTCTTTACTTGATCTAAGCCGACTTACTTGGTCTAAGAATGAATCTCATATCTGGAGCTCATCATGAATGTATAGGTAAGTTTAGTAATAAATACTTGCACCCCGACGGATGCTTGAGCCTACCCTAGATTGAGGGGTAAAGCTTTAACTATAATAAACAGCATACTGAAATCTTGCTTGACTTTCCCAACTGGACTTGTTCCAACTTCCTACTTTCCTTGGCATAAGAGATATCCAAGCTATCAACTAGACATAATATCTATCTGATCGTTTGTATCATCAACTAGCAAGAAGAATATCTATCTGATCGTATCCGGAAAAGCTATAAATCAAAGATCTCTCTCTATCTTATCATATCCGGGCTCTCTCTATCTTAGCGTGTGTATCCGAGCAATCAAAGAATAAATAGATCTCTTTCTCTTTCCTATGTCCTGTATATGATATGCTCTGCTACACGGATAATGAAAGGACTGATATGTTAGGTAGGCCATGATGAAATGACGGAGGTTCAAGTTGTTATGATGAGGGACAACCCAATAAATTCCTACTGTATCAAACCTGTATCATGCCCTATCAAAGACTAAGTGGAGCTGACATGCCCTCCCTATCAAAGACTAAGTGGAGAATACGTCAAATACTAATAAGTGGAGTACCCAATTTTCTGTTCCCATTGGTCATTCCCACTCGTTCCCACTCGTAGCCAAACGTTGCTCCCATTTCCTACTATGTCTAATACAAGGAGATGCCCCAATAACTAATCCCAAAAAGGTATGTCTGATCCGTCACGTCAAGGTCCCTGCAGGTGTCTAGGTGGGTAAGATGATCCCTTATGTTGTGACTAGCTTCTGGTTGGGTTTGGGTAGGCAGTGCCAGGACGGGGAGGGAGTGCAGCTGGTTGCTGGTTCCGGGTAGTAATCTAGATGAACTATTCTAGAACAATCATGGCGGTCAATTCCCTCCCTCTCTCCTGATGGTGTGTCAGTCAAAAGTAAGAAGTAGTCTTTTTGTATGTCTAGTCCAAGAGCTTATATCCCACTACTATGGATTAGTCATATCATGTATTTACATAATGAACAGATTAGAGACTACCTCTATGATAGTTGATGTTGTATACCAATACTAATATGTCTGATACTGATTACTCCAACTAATCCCATTGAGCAAGAGGTATTATGAATAAGCTAAGTAATGGCACGGATCAAATCACATGAACCTTAATTACATGAATAGCTATGTGTTTGGTATCTAACAGCTGCTTGGGATTCATACTGCTTAATAGTGATAAGATATGAGCTATTTCCCATAAGTTACGTAATCATGAAGAGGTAGTCAACATCAAGCTATAAAGGATATGGAATAGTAAAGCTAATTTACTTGTGTGAATACACGGAGTTACAGTAATGCAGGTTTGAAGCTTTGACATAAACACAACCATAGTTATACAGGTGAATGATTGATTACGGAAACAGCTATGTAGAAACTAGTATTATTTACTGTATTTATTAGGCTAATTACGTGATTCTTAGAGCTATTCCAACTAATATGATATTACTGATCTTCCTTGTTTACACTGCTTATTATAGGAAGAACGTAACTATTCTTTGTTTACACACATAGGATAAGCTAGCTCTCCATTGTTTCAGCATACATGATGAAATTCACTATAAGCTGCTTGTTGAGCTATATGGAATGTGTTATTATCTCCATTTTTTACACGATTGGCTCTATTCCCATTATCAACACAACTTAAGTGGAATGAAGCCTATAAGTATGGTATAAGAGCTTAACAACGCTTACTGATCAGATATGGTCATTCACACTGTTACAAGTACTGGTGAATCAATGGCTGTGATTCATATTAGTAACATACTGCTCCTTATTACAAGGTGAATTGAACTAAGCTCGTGAGTCATATCAAGTAAAGGTTCAATCTCACACATATTGGGACTCATGTAGTTTTCATAATCAATGGGGTTAGAGTAATGACAAGGATAGAATAAGTATAACCATTGAATCTAACATCATGAAGTATCTTGTATTTAACATATACAGTATCTAACATAGCTCATTTTTATTCCATGATTACTAGCTTACTTATCCTAATCTAATCCCATATCTAAGCTATGACATAGTGTTATAACTACGTTTTGATGTATAGTATGATCTCCATTACTAAGCTAATGATATCGATAGGGTTTTACTCTGCATGACCTATGAACAAGGGATACAAGTATGTAGCTTATCTTGGTAGTTATGATCTTATAAACCCACTTGCTGGGATTCAATTAGCTTGTAGTTATGGGAATGATTGGGATCCATTAAACATGATATGAGCTCTATGTTAGTGTTCTCACATAGAAGTCATAAGCCACGAATATTATGGATATTACTATGCTTATGATGTTCCTGTATTAGGATAGGTCTATGGTTTGAAGTATCAACATATTCGAATAGTCTAATCACCAATTCTTCGAATGAATGCCATATATGTTCTCTTCATCTTTACAACCTATCGTAGTTAGCATATTGGTTACCCTTACTCACCAAGGTTCGACGTTGAACCTCATACTACTACTCGGGGTTGAAGCTCTATATCATATGTTAGTATATCAATGGGAATCATAGGTAATATAAAGGTAATACTACTACAGATATGCCTAATTTGTCCACTATCATTTAGAGGTAGCCCGTTGAGCAAAGGGAATAAGGGATAACATATTGAATGCAAAGTACAAATGGCATAGGACTTAACTATACAAGCTCATAGGGTAATAAAGCACAGTCTTATGTTCACTACCTATGATAGAAGTAATACCATGGTGTTATAACCTGTATAGAGTAATACGAGTGATTAGCTTAGGTCACTTCTATCCATACTTGTTCAAGCTTAGTTCAAGATTAGATATCTGTGTATTTTTATAACTATTATGTAAGGGTATATACACCATATTCAAGTGCTTATAATGAAGTGTATAACTCCACTCCTTATCACTTATCATAAGCTCCTATTACTGGTATTAGCTTATTAGGGTAATCATAGTATCCATATTATCAACAAGGGTATTACAACACCCATTAGTATTCCTTATCACATGTATTATGTATCTATAGTATTCAATGTTCTGTAAGTGAAACGTGATTCCTATGTATATGGAGTTTAAGCTGCTATCACGAAACCAAACACGTGTATTATATAATATACATTTGGGTGTTACATATACTAAGCTAAGCCATGTTCACAGTATTATGAGTAGTAATGTAGTTTCCATATTCTATCCTATTCACTGTGATTACATGAAACTTTATTATGATAACCATTGAACAACATAATGGGCTTAACATAACAAGAGCTTTCACCATATTGAATAAGCTAAGTCATAACTACTACTCATACTTAGTACAAGCTCGTGTCCATATAGCTCATCTAAGGGATAAGTGAATCAAATCAATGGGATTCGAACCATTTCATCATCTTAGTAGAAAACATGTACATATAGCTTATATCAGTAATTGAGAGTATACCAATCTAATGCAGTATATGATGCTTTACCTGGTGCTTATAATGGTCTGTATTTACCTAATAACTGAAAACATCATTTGGTGATAACATTATGCTAATAAGATGAGACAAGTAAGCTTTACTGTAATATAAGTACTCAGTAACAACACATCATGGACTTACTCTTCTATCAAGACCCTTGTAATCCCATTAGATAAGTAATCACCTGTATTACACTTAGTATATCAGCAACACGTTAGCTATTGGTATTACTTCTCCTTATTCATGTAATCATAATAGTAATCATTACTAATGAATCTGTAGTGTCAAATGCTTACTAGTATAGCTGTGTTCTTTGATTAAGCTCTACCTTATTTCCATAATATCTGTACATGAGTTAGCTAAGCTGATCTTACTAGTACCAATAAAGAGCATAGGTAATGATACTTATTAATCATAGATAGTGTAATCATAGTAACCTAATATGGAAACTGTAACATAAGCAGATATAGTGGATTAGTACTAAGAGCTTGAAAAAGCATGACCTTATACTGTTACATTATAGTAAGTAATCACGTATCTTTGCTTAAGCTGGTGTTATATGTAATACAATCCTATATGTTACGTATTATATGTATTTAATGAAGCTTGTTATTACGGAAAGCATACCCTTATTAGTATAATGGAAACAGTACTAACCTAACTAATATGGTAAATACAGTTACTTCTTCTTGTTAGCTATATAAGTATTCCAGTAATTACGTATATGGAGTTTGGTCCTCACATATATTATATATGTAATTATGCATTTCTGATTATTTCATTTCCGACCAAGCCAAGAAGTAAGAGGCTGCCAGCCAGTCATGATGCGCAAGCAGGCTCAACCATAAGGGTAGGATTTCTATATGTCATTCATGACGGTATCGAATTCATTATTCAATTGAGAGAGCGTGGATGCATTCATTATATACGTAATTACGCTTTAGCATATCAGGCATATATTAGAGATGTCATTACGTTATCTCAGAATCGATCAAATCATATATTGGTGCATGAATATGATCTGAGTTTATATCACTATGGTAAGGTAAATTATCTAATGAAAGAACCGATATATTATATATGATGCGGTGATGACCAAAATAGATATAAAATTGGCGGATTCACCTTGCCCGATGCGGACAAGCGACTACGTTCCTCTCCTCGACCTCGTAACCTCGGCCGAGTCCCTCACCTTTTTAGGGAAGGTGAGCAAGAAATCCCTCACCATATGAATAGTGAGTCCCTCTCCTTTGTAACCTCATTCGAGTCCCTCCAGACCTCTCCCTATAGTCGAGAGTTCGTCCCTCACCCTACCGGGCCTCGACCTCGTAACCTCAGTCGAGTCCCTCTCTTTTTAGTCGAGAGTTCGGCAGGCTTACCCTCCGGGCCTCACCTTTTGAAGGAAGGTGAGCAATAAATCGATGGCGGCCTAAAGTCGAGAGTTCGGCAAGCTCACCCTTTGGGCCTGTTGTCGAGAGTTCGCTTGCTCACCCTCACCATCTGAATAGTGAGTCGATGGCGGCCTTTAGTCGAGAGTTCGGCAGGCTCACCCTACCGGGCCTTGACTTCCTATTGGAATATTGAGCAACGCAAGTCATTCATGCATGCATAATTACATAGATTTATGTATGCTTAGATGGGATGGCTTATTAGAGGGGTAGTACTTCAGCTCTTTGATTCTCTTATATATGCCATTGGAGATGCGTTATGTATGTAATTACGCTCTCCTTAGAGATCAAAAGTAAGCTTCAAATGGGTAACCAAGGGTTGTCAAAAAGGTAACCTTCTGCCATTGGGCATTGAAGTGCCACCAAAGGAAACAGTAAGTAAAATAAAATAGGCATAAGGTTAATAGTAAGTCCTAGTGCCTATCTCTCCATCCGGCCCATAAAGCATTTATCGAGCAAGTTTTATTAAGGCCTGTGTGTCGTATGCCCCTCCTCTAAAAACATGAGGGTGGGTTCACAAGATGGGAAGATTCGAATGGCTGTGGTCCACCAAACTAGTCCGATGGGGCGCTATGTCTTTGGGTGGACCGTTAGGCCGAGGCTTCTCCAACAAGGTTGGTATTCTTGGCTTTAAGTTGGTTGACTTGGCTTATCATCTAATTCATCCAGCTCGTAGAGAAGAGTGCACGTGTTTCCGTGTGTAGAGAGATATAATAAAGCCAAACTGCTTTAAGTCTAAGCACAACTAACACTCCACCGCTGTGTCAAGATGAGATTAAAAGGCGAGAGGGAAAGGGAAGAGTAGATTTAGATTATTTAAGGTTACCGTCCAATTCTTATTGACCCGGATAGTATGGGAAGAACCGGATAGTAGTTCTGGGAAGAAGGAAGAAGATAGTAGCTCCTGCCAAAGGGAGGTCTACGGGTTGTTATCCGACCAAAGGAAAGGAAGGTACGTACCGGATAGTAGAGTTTGGGAATAGTATCTACCTGTACGAGTAGCCTAAGGTAAGGCCGTTATAAAGCTCATGAACCTGTTCGAGTAGTTGTTCTACCAAGGCTGGGATTAACCGAACGAAGGAAGGCATTGGATAGAATACCCTTAAAATACTATGTTCTCTTGGGTGGGGGTACTACTATTCGGGAATACATAGCTGCCAAGCTTCGTTAGCCAACCTGGAGCTGCGTTTGATGTGCACGCATAGAATAGATAAGAAAGTAGCCTAATGAAAATGGCTTAGCCAAACCTCCTAAACATGCATGCATATATAATGTAGACCGGATTACCTTTAGCCTAGTACTATAGCTTTTTCTGGGGGGGAAAAGGGGGAAAATGATTGAGCGAGCGCTCTCCCTTCAGTAAGCGGTTGAGTGCATAAATGATCTCTCCCTATTGAGAGTAACAGACCTTTGAATCACGTAACATGATGTGATGGTGAAACCGGTCACTTCCATTCAGATAATATGGAGAGTGGGTGGGGGGTGTGTGTGCCTATTGATTGCGTGGTGACTGGGCGAGCACATGAAGTCCAATCCAGTCAATCTCCAAGTTGGGACAGGGAGGGAGACCCTGGCTGGATGGGACTTGAAGGACTTGATTGGAGCAAAGAATTGACTCGTCTCTGGAAGTGGCAAGCGCAGGGGAAGGAAGGAACGAAAGCGAACTGTTATTATGTAGGTGAAGTAACCTGGCTCCGTGGCTCTTCACCCGCTGCGCCCTCGCACATGAAGGGTTTGAAGCTGCCAACTCAAAATTATCCGTTATCTTTTCTTTTATTCCCTTAAGGCGCTAATTGTGATTATCGGGGGTTAGGGAAGTTTTTCCGCCTTCATCCTGTCGCTCTCCCCTCGTGCCCTATCCCATCATTGTAGGTGGGTATCTTTATGCCTGCCATCTACGTAGGGATCCCTATACCTTGTTTCTTCAGAAAAGCAAGCAGGGTGGGTTGTCTTCATCGGTAGCGAGTGTAGGGTTCGTATACAGTATCGGTAGTAAGCTTGTACCGTAGCCAAGGCGTGGTCTCCCTGTCCACTGCAGGGGGGTAAGCAAGGAAGTAGTCTCCTTGGGCTTGCTCTCGTGTGGTTCATTCTATCCATCCTTCCGTCCTTGCTTGCTTCTTTCCCTTCTTTCTCATAATGCAGAAGGTTTCTATCTACCCGAAAGGAACCATGGAAGGCCAGCCACTTGAAGGAACGAAGGAACCACTGCTGATGCTAAGGATTCCAGGATGCACAGAAGGATGGAAGGAAGGGATCTCCTTTCACTTGTATTGGGGTCTTGGGTCTCAATAATTTTGCCTTCATTTTCACTCTAGTGCAACTACAAGAGCGTACAAATGAAGGAGAAAGCCCTTGCTTGGTTTAGATCATTCATTCCCTAACCTCCGCCAAGTGAAAATGACAAAATGAGTAGGAACGTAGTCGTTAGTCCGCACCGGACTAGGGTGAGCAAGCGAACTCTCGACAACAGGCCGCCATCGAAAGATGTTCAAACCTCTGCCAAGGGACAAGTATCGGAATAAGTTCTGATTGTAATGAATGAATCCATAGGGCAGTTCCAATCCTCGGATCCCATAAGAAGGAGGCTTCATTAGAATAAGGCACCGGGGGTTGTTCCAGTCAATTAGACAAACCTTCTGAAACGCGGTTGTTTCTAAAGCAAATCCTTGTTTATCCGAGGTCGGAGGTGTTACCGAGGTATCGAACTAGCAATGGTATTAAGAAAAATAGCATATTTCCAGCATTACAGGTTATTCCTTTCAATAAGGCAAGGGGGAGCATGGATAGCTACGACAAGTTCTCGGCTACGACTATCCATTCCCATTAGCCGGCCATGTCTCTTTGTCATAAGTTCTGGCTGTTGATAATCAATTTGGAAGTTCCCCAATCTCTGTTAAAGGGAACCCTATCGGCTAATAAACCATCCCGCCATGCAACCAAAAGTGCTCGCTCGGCTAAATGGACCATAATCCTCCATGCCACCCCGCCATGTCATCTATCTAGGCCATGTCGTCTAGCAATCGTGCATGCATGGGGAGCAAGGGGCGAAGCGACAAGAGTCCTCGGTGATTCGACCATCCAACCGTGCCATGCTTTCCCCTCAAGCAAGATAAAAAAGCCATGCCTTCCCATCCATGCCGATTCATCCATGCCATCAAAGCAATCGATCCATGTCAGTAAGCCATGAGCTCCAGCGATTAACTGGGTACCACTATATCAGTCTTATCAGTCGCCTACCGTTTGTCCCCAACAACTCATTGATCTCCCAATGATTCTTTGAAATGATGACTACTCTGAGCTATAGTAACGATGGAGTAATGATTCCTATTCTGCTATTTGAACCAAGCAGTTATTCAAAGCAGCTATGACCTTCCGATATGACTATGCGGCTATTTGAACGAAGCAGCTATTGGAACTCTGCATCACTGAAACACCTACCTGTCTCAATATGTCCCATGCATCCAAGCGGCCTAAGGAGTTCGGCATAACAATCTAAGCTAAAGGGTCCTCAATTCATTTGTAAGTGGGGTAGATTGCCAGGGTAACTCTTAATGTGCGGTCCCAGGCTCAAGGTTTAGGGCCTATTCAAGGTAGCAAGGAGTTCTTTGGCTCAAGGTAGAACTATCGATAAGGTGAAAGGGTTCAAGGGCTCATCAGTGGTCCCTGGATTAACCAAACCGTGGCTAGAGCATTACCCGTTTGGTCACGCTAAGGTAGTAAGGCAGCAATATCTTGCATTCGTGGATGGTCAGCTTGTAGTAGTGTACCTCTCTCTGTCTTTGTTCAAATCAAAGCAATATCGGGAAACGAAGACGAGCTCACCCCTAGGTTTTCTCCCACCATGGGTGAATCGAAGTACTGAAGGTATTCCCGGCTTTAGTTAATCTCATGCCAAATGTATTTTCTGTAAGTTCGTTATTATTGATAAGTAAACCAACAGAGGCCCGGTAGGGACTCACTCATTCATATGGGTGAGGAAATATTTTTTGTTGTAGTTGGTGGGGTAGGGTTTACAGGGCTGTTGGCGTGTCTTCGTGGCCTAGTCGTAGTGGCCGTACCATATCCGCAGCCGTATCGGTGGTTGTAGCTGCCGTTGTCGTCCTCCGCTGTTGGCATGTCTTTCGTAGTTTCCGTATATGTAGTTGGCGTAGTCGCCGTAAGCCAAGACCTCCCTCTATCGAGCGTTATTGGTAGCACTCAATGGGTAACTCCTCTCTAGGCCGAAATAAGTTCTTCCAGTAAGAGCTTATAGAGATGAGGTTCCGGTAAGTATGTTAGCACAATATGTCTAACCCCGCTCGCTTTATGCCTGAGAATGCATCCATTTCAAGGCAGTAAGGCAGCATTATAGAGCAGTAGGGGTTACTTCCTTACCGTAATAACCTGCTGAGTAGCATGTTGGTGAAACCGGCAGCCATGGTAGATCATTAACCGACAGCAATTGAAAGGCGGCAGTAAGAGGTCTTAAGCATAGGTCAAATATTTCCCTCAATGCAGCAGTAGAACCTTAAGTTGATGGAGAGCATAAAGGCAATCTCAAGTCAGGCAGCCTTGAACCGCCATCAATCGAAGGTAGCCCTTCACCTCAAGCCATATCGGTCGGGCAGTTTTCAGGCAGTAGTATCCTATCGCAGGAATTAATTTTTAATAATTATACATTAATATTTAAAATTAAATTTATTAATACCACATATAGACAAGATAATTATTTCGAGGGAAAAAAAATAAAAAAATTGAAACTAGATTACATTAAGATAAAAGGAGAGTGAAAATTGTGTATTTTGGAATAGCAAATAATTTACAACATATTTGACACACATTTTTCAACTTTTGGTGATATATATATTTATGGTTGTGATATCTATATTTATATTTGAAGTTGTCTAATGAGACAGAAGAATTGTCTCGACTGCCAAAATTGGTTGGAATCTGGGCCAAACTTTTTTAAGAAATCTTACAGTAAAAGTGTTTGAATCATGATTTTGATGGTGGAAATGAATTTAGCACCATCAAAAACTTCTAAGGCACCCAAAATAATAAAGTTTTAGTTATAACGTGGATTTACAAAAATCCCTACCAGATTTTCTTAAAATCTTACCAAAATTTTCATAATTTTTAGAGCAAAAAATAGTATAATTAAACTACAATTTTATATTTATGCAAATTGTAATATATTGTGTATGTTTTTCGAGCTACAAGGGAATTGCGGTCATTACCATTAATTTTCTCAGTCCATACCTACATGCTTATCAATTTGGAGTAAATCAAACTATGTAAGGCAGATAAACTAGTTTTTTATAAAAAAATATAAAATAGCAATTTAATGTGCATAATGATGAGAAAGGTAAAGTATGTTATTTTTATACCATTATAAAACTTAGTTAATTGTTATTTAAATTTGCATTGATGAAGAATTTTAAAAATGGTATTACTAGCACTTTCCCCTGGTGTTAAGCAGAAGTGATTTGGTTGTATTCATAGGAGTGCCCAAATCATGGGGAAATTGTTTTGTGATTAGAAAATTGTTTTTTGATAGGGCTTTATATCACGGAAAATAACTTCCCTGCGGTATTATTCTTTGTGAGCAATAATTAGATTTTATATTGAACTAATTTGTTTAACTTTTGTTCTTTTGTTGATGTCACTCATTTTAACGTTTTGGAAGGGTGCATGGGAATTAATTCACAAAAGAGTTTAAAGAGTTTTGGGGAAATTCTTTTCACATGTAGTTTTTGGATTTCAAAAATAGTTTTTTAAATGGAACCATTTATTACTTTTTAGTTGGGATTTCTCTATTGAGTTTCTTAGTATTTATTTATGTTTCTTGTGTGGGTGGCATAATGGATTATTTTTTCTATCTTTTATTGCACTCTCATGTCTTTTAGTAATTTAAGTGTTGTCTTAAGTTATAATAATAAGTAAAAATTATATAATAGAGGATAAATTTGTAGTATTTTACAAAATAAAATAAAATTTGTTGTGATAAATTATTGACGTGCATAATATAAGATAAATTTATAGTATTTTTACAAAATAAAATAAAATTTGTTGTAATAAATTATCCAATGGAATATTCATGACAATTTACAAATTAAGATATGATCTATGACAAGATAAAAAGGAGATTTTGTGGCAAGAGGATGATGCTTGGAATACCAATGATATAGAAGGAAGAAGATGTAATTATCACAAAAGATGAAGATGAGAGTGAACCTAGTAAGCATGAGGTCATGTTTTAATAATTTGGGGAGTCTAATGCTAGAGAAAATTTGATGGAAATTTATCATAAAATTTAGAAATCTTGGCAATTCCCAGTTGTCCCTCATATGAAAACTATAATGTTTGGTGATATTTTGTTAAAATATTTAAGTTTCAAATTATTTTATATTAGTCTCTATAATTTTTTAACGATTTTTAGGATAAAATATTTTCTTAGTATAAAATTTGGGTGAATCATTTTTAGAAAAAAATGGAAATTGGAAAATCTTTTTTTATTAACCCCTAAAATTTTATTTGTGACTAATGCATGAACGTACTACTCAAATCAAACATGGTCCTTAAGGTTTTGAGATGAAATAGATATTGATCAAGTTCATGGCAAGAGATGGTAAGAAGATGAATGCAAATGAAGGGGAGAAGGCTTAGGTGGTGAAGACTTTGGTAAATAAAGTGTATGAAAATTATGACATTAATTTTCTAGACTCGTGAGCTATTAGAGGACGAAGGGATTCAATAAATTATATGAATAAGGGTCTCTAATAAGATCTTGGTTGACACAAAATACCCTATATGCTTAAGGGTATATATATGAAAATATAGTAAAATTAGAACATATCATAAAATTTAATGAAATAAGTTTCTTTATCCATAATTCTTGTATAATTTTCTCAATCTCCAATACGTTTATATATTTTATCTTTATGTAATGATCCTCCTTGGAATTAAGTTTGTCATTATCATGATATTCTCCTTGAAAGAGTACTAAACTATGTTATAGTTTTTAACGTGATGATGCCCCTTAAGTCTTAACTAAAGTAAATGACTAGTCTCTTGGATATATGGTTTCTCATAAAAAAATGGAATGGAATATAGCCCTATTAAATATCCTCCTTAAGGGACATAGATACATGACATTCTTTAGACTTCTTATTCCTATTACCTAATATTTAGACTAAAATTTCACAACTTCAATGGCATAGACATCTTATAATCAACATGCTAAAGTATTATATATGTTGGAATGTGTTACTTTAGAAGGTAATAATGTCTAATGTTATGTCGTAAAAAGTCATAATTTTATGTAAAAGTGTTTTCTTATTTTCATCATGTAGTAAAATACTCTTGTTATCATTTATTATATAATGAGGTAAACTTACAGTTATCCCACATGTATTATTGGGATGCAATTCCTTTATATATCTTGGTGTATAGTAGAGGTAGGAGGGACCCATGAGATAAAAATAAAGAATATATTATCTTTGTAAAGGATAAACCATTTTTGTGGGTTCTCTCAAGTGTAAGATTACATATTTCAGAATAATTGTACACTTTCTTTTTATCCTATCTCTTTTATCCTTTGATTAAATGTTGTTGGTGTATGGATAGGAGGATAGTCTAGCAAGGTTCTTGTTCCTAGTATTGTTGAATGTTTATTCATATGTTTCATTATTCTACAATATAGACATATTACAACTCTAAATATTTTCTCAAGGACTATACCCTACAAGATCACATTTTCTTTATAAAATTGACTATTGTAACCAATTGAATTTAGTGGGTTGTTTAAAATTATGTGATGGTTGGATTGCTTATAATTTAAGTTTCGTTAATTGATGTAAAACCATAGGTTTGAACATTCTCCTTAGGATTATTACTATAAATCTATTACATCAAGCAATATAATGCGAGGTAAATGAGAGACCTGTTTTAAATATAATTCATAATTAATTCAAACGAATATAGTTTCATATCTTCTCCTAGAAATATTTTTAGAGCTAGTGTTTATTTTTCTAACATAGGCTAGACAAAGACAATTTTTAGCGACTAAACTCAATTCGAATAATCATTTTGATATTTTTATCTTCATAATTCTCGTTAAACTTCATTGCATCATTTAGAGGGTGATTTTAATGGTAAATTTAAGCAATTTTATTTATTATCTCATAAAATCACTTGTCCTAAAGGGGGAGATATTGGTCATTGATAGAGGAGTTTCTTTTAAGACTGCCTTTTTATTACTACTATAATATTTCCCTTTTATGTCAAAGTAGTGGTGGATTTGATGCAGAGGTGTACGAAATCGCACCAGTTTAAGGGGTGTGGTCTACCCCTATAAAATATTGGTAACAGGCAGAAAGTGGTGGAGCTCAAAAGCATATAATCTAGAGGAAAAAATACGTGAATGTATGCTCAAAGTAAACTAAAACTAAAACACAAATATATAGAAGCTATTGAAGAGATTCAAAATGATAATAATGCAAACGATGGCTCAAGGCCTCTTCTTATTAAACGTTTGATATGGAGAAGAAATTTTACCCACTTGCCAAAGGGCCCCTAGACAATGGTTCTAGGTCTCGATGCAACGATGTTGTTTTCCAAGCTCTGCCTCTGATGCAGTCTCCCTCTCTCACCGTTGTGATGGACTAGGATTGTTGGGTGGCCAACAATCAAGTCCCCTCTATATCTAGCTCCGAGTCACACACTGCTGGTATTTCTTGGGAAATCCTGGCTAGCATAACAATGTGATCACCCATTCTTCATCTCTTGATGGCTTTATATAGGGTATTTCAAATCCTCCTTCCCTCGCTTGGTACATGATGGATGGTGACCCAAGGGAGAGGTATGATTCCATTGTGTGCTCCAAATATTCCTTTGTGTGCTCACATAGTGTCTAAGGAGGCACTAGTGGTTGTCCTTAGGTGGCTTCATATAAGGTGTCACTGTCCATTGTTTTGTGTGGTCCTGGAAAGTGACATTTTTCCATTTCAAGGAATGCGCGCTTATCGGGAAAAAATGCGCGTAGAAAGCACTCTTCTCGAAGGATTAAGCACGCAATTTAGCATTTAAGACTAGTTCAAATATGATTTTATCCAAACCTTAGAGGTTTTAAATACTTCTTGATTCCATAATGTGTTCCTACCCTGTAAATCCTTAGGCTTGACATTAATTAATGTCATATTCTGCTGTACGATTTTCCAGTATTAACAGTTTCCCCCTAATGTGTGAGGTCTAGGAAGGACTGTATAGCCGAAATACATTATAGTTTATTTTATGTATCGTGCGCAGAGAGAGAGAGAGGCCTGCATGAATCTTGGAATTGAAAACACCTTGCACCGTTTCCGAGGTGACCATGGCCTAAGGGACCCCTGCAAGAAAACAAAATATACAACATATATACAAAATTTCAATGAGGTGGGCATGTCCCATGCTCGTGATGTTATGGCTAGTTAAACAAAATTGACAGATACATGTGTTGTCTGCGTCACTGCTGTGGTAGTGATGTTGGTAGTTGTTAATGACAACTACTAATGCCCTCAGGGGCATTGTTTCTTTGATGATAGGTGGAGAGTGGTACCCATATGCGTAACCTTGGTATGGCATATAATTGCGCAATGTACACATATGTATTGGTTGGGACCTTCCCGTGTAAACATTGTTGACAGAGACGCTTATGGAGGCATGCGTCTTTTACGGATTTGATCAAAGCGCAATGGTTGTAAGGTATGATACCATCTTGACATGAAATATTTTGTTGTAGTCGAATGTCAGGAGGATCGATGACATCTGTGGACAATGATTTCTCCCACAGTGCTACCCGAGGATACCCCTTTGCATGGGGAGGAGTGATCCAAGGTACTGCTTCCTTTTTGGAAAAGAGGTGTCGAGGTCGACAAAAAGGAAGCCTTAACCGAACCATGGGTCGCCGACTTGAGGGGTCGGGGACCTAGATGTGATGGGTTTAACATAGGAATGTTGGTGAGAGGTGAATGAAAATGGATGGTGGGGATTTAGTGGCTCAAGGTTGGAGTATACTTTAGCATATTGGCGGAAGTCATAGTTATTTCTGAGGGGAAAATCCCTGGAAGTCATACCACCTAGATGTGATGGGTTTAACATAGGAATGTTGGTGAGAGGTGAATGAAAATGGATGGTGGGGATTTAGTGGCCCAAGGTTGGAGTATACTTTAGCATCTTGGCGGAAGTCATAGTTATTTCTGAGGGGAAAATCCCTGGAGTCGGTATGACTTCCAGGGCGGGTGCGAACCGGCTATGAATGTCATTATGGTGCGTGCATGGTGGTGAAATACTCCGACCAAGGGGAATGAGGGACTACTGCCATGGGGGAAAAGATGAAATATGAGGATGAAGTGCATCGTTTGTAGTCTTTGTACACTTACCAAAAGAATAAAATAATGAGGTTTGGTTTGTACAAAACACAGAGACAGGTAACCCAAAACATGAAAGGTTTCACTCACTAAAGGTGTGAGGATGGTGTTTTTTTGGGGGTGGGGGTCCCATTGGTTGGTCTCATGTGTGGGGTTGATGAAGCGGATGAAGAAGTGTTGCAGATGGGATTATGTTGATAGAGGTATGGTGGGCCAAATGCGATGCACGGATGTGCGCTTTCAATCTGCTTGTACAACTTGGTTGTCCGGAAAGGGGGTTTGAGTTTGAATGGTAAAATTAACCTTATGCATGATGAATGGATGGGCACGAGGTGCTTCCCGGACTGACATAGTATGGCCATGGCATCACTTCTGTTGTGATATATGGTCTACTGTGGGGGATGAGTGCCATGGAAGGGAGGCTCTACCGACCAACGAGGAAGTTTATCATGTGCAGGATGGGGTGATGATAAACACAGTCAAATATGAGGACCCTATGGTTTATTTCTGATGGAGAAATGATGTTAGGATATGTAAAGTTCTCTATGACTCTATCATGCTGGGGGTAGAATGATACCTGCTCTGGAACTTTCAGTAGATGGTGTTGTGAATGGTTTTGCGAGTTTTTCCTGCAAAAACAACTACCTCAAGTGAAAGCATCTTCTCTATCAAATATTATGGAAATTCATGAGCTTTAAAAAAAAATATGAGAGAGGGAATACTTGCCGATGCTGAAATTTTATTTTTTCAAGAGAGCAAATGTGTGGCATCGTCTCTATCTGTTATGGAGTGTTGATCATAGAGCTACTTTCAGTCTAGTGATCAGATACTCTGAGCTCCAGTTTTCCCTTGGGAGTTGTTACTTGGCTCCTAGTTTTGATTTTATTTGTGGTTGCCCCCAGACTGAGATCATGGGGGGGGGGGGCGGGGGTATTTCCAGTTACTTCCCCATGTCCAGGATCTCCCCAAATACAGATTACTTCTACCTAGGTGTCCTTAGGTCAAATACCTGACCAAACCGTTTGCAGTAATTGATGTGCATGGTAACTCAAGAGGATAAGGCAACTAGGTTACCTTGTCCCTGGTTGGTGTATTGTAGTTTTGGGGGAGGAGAGACAAATGGTTGTCTTTCTGGTGATCGTCGTCATTCCTGTAGGTATAGGATGATACGAGGCTCATTGTTGACAAACTGGATGGAGGGATCCTCTTGATAGGATTGCTCAATTACATGTAAAGCATCCCTATATCATGGTATATCTAGACAATGGTGGGTATAGTGCCCATAGTTGCCACAGAGAGCATATGTGTGATTGGTACATAGCGGTTTGCCTTTACCTTTTGTGGTAGGTTCCTTTTTACGAGAACGTGGCATCGAGATGTCTACTTCGAAGCTGAGGAGTGGTTTTAATTCGTCCAGCTCTGTACATATATGGGTAGGATGGCCTATAACATCGCATATGGCGTAGATTGGTGATTCCCTTTAAATGGTGGGGGTCACCATCTTCTTTCCTCTGTTTGCAGTTTTCTTGGCTGTGATTACCGGTTCCACAATGGGAACTTCCTTTGCGGGGGTGGTTTCGACTGTTTCTTGGGTAGGTTGGGGCTCCTCGGGACTGAGGGGCATTAACCCTATGGTAGTAACGTTGGTGGCTCCTGTTCTAGAAGGGGGAATGAGGTACCACACTAGCAACGCCAATGATATGTTGGGTAACACTAGTGTTGCAAAAACCTGTTGGGAGACGAAGCCAGCTGAAGGGTGGAGGAAAGAGGTTTGGGAGGTGGCATCAGCTAGAGAGGATGTTGTGACCGATGCCTCAGTGCCATTACTGCTTGATTCCGTGTCCTGACTAACCTCGATTCTTAATATTGACATCATGAACACTGGGGCCCCTGTGGGATTGGGCGATGCCTCATGGACAATGGGAGGATCTCCTTGGAATGACCCTAGGATGGACAACGTTTTGAATTGGCCAGGGCCATATTCTTGGGACTGTGAAAGAACATCTACGGTTGTATCTACATAGGGTAGAATTACATCCATGTTGGTTAGGGGACGCTTATCGTTGTGTGTCAGCTGGTCTACAGTAATGATGCGATCCTCGTGGGGGAACATCATAATGCGGAAGAGGGAGGAGGCTATGGCGTACATGGCGTACATATAACTCTGCCAGAGGAGTATATTTTAATCCAAGTGAGCGTCCAATACTTCAATGTCTATGTGGACTGTCTTATAGGATAAACAGACCAGGAAACTTTGGTAGAAGCTGACGGGGGTTGAGGGACGACCGTCGTAGGCTCGAAGCATTATGACCGAGGGTTTTAGTTTGGGAGAACCCAACTTCTGTCAATTTTTTTTTGACATGATGCATGTCGATGCACCCTCGTCAATGACATATTGGTGAATAGTGATATTCTCGAGTGATACTAGTATCTGGAAGGCGACCATGGAAGGAAGCCTAGGGGTGGCTATGTCTAAGTCAAAAGCCATCGTGCACGTATCGACAAGTTCGATAGTGCCTAACGTGGAAATTAGGGCTTTCCGTTGCGTTGGGTATGACTGTAGTACTTCTAACGTGGACATAGCAGTGGGTGATTGAGCTAAATTGTCTACGATGCTATAATTATGGGTCGCTTTGGATTAGTTACCTGCTCGCATATTAGGTCCCTTTTCCAACTTTGGCAATGGTTCTATAGGCATCTTTGAAATGGTCAAAGGTGCAGTCGGTGCACTAGTACAAGCCCCTAACGTAGTGAAGTCTAGTGGGGTGTTGTAACTGTGATTCCGTCTTTGGAAAAACATCTCTTCCCCAGTCATGTAGATTTCATGGCTACTTTTCCCGGAATCATCTGGGTTTTGTTGTTGAGTGCTGACCGTCCCTTGGTGGGGAAAGGTTCTTGCATAACAGCGGGTTGCTAGGAAGATCCTCCTTGTCCTCAGTTACTCTGGAGATTTTTTAGCTCAGGGAGATCGGGATAGTGGTGAGTATAGTGCCCGTACTCACCACATATTGAATAAGAATGGTTTGTTCACAGAGGTGGCCTTTTTCCTTGTCGTTGGACATTTTTTGGCTCCTATTTTTTATTCTTACTGGAGTTGCCTCTAGCCTGGGATCACAATGGGCGCTGTTGGTTGCTAGCCCCATGTCCAGCGTTCCCTTTGGGGTTGTTTTTTGACTTTGTCTTAACCACGTTAGGAGGGTAGTTCTCCCATTTATACTAGTGTGGTTGATTTTGGGACAGCTGTACAAAGTTCACCTGTACATTGATTTGTGTAGATGTGTAGTGTGCTTGGGACTGGGCATAACGCTATCCTTTGTTTGCACTTGGCCGTTGGGGGGGAGCTGTCTCGTCAGTGTTTATTTCTGCGTAGTAGGTCCCCTCAGCCGAAGGATAGGGTCCTCCTTGGTGATACGCTTGCGCCCTACCAGTCAAATCTTGTTGAGGCATATAATGACTTTGAAATCCAGGTTGAGACATTTTCTGGTTAGAATTATGTGTGTAACTGGGATTTTGACTACTGCTGCGTAGCTAACCTTGGGTCATTGACCCAATTAATTCATCTGCAGAGTTCGACGCTCCTGGAAATTCTTGATAAGTTTGTAGGCGTGGGGCGTTAGGCAGGATATTGTAAATGTATTCTGACTGCGTATAAATTATCTCAAGCTTCTGGGCTTTACTGATTGTGTCCTCTTCGGATGTGGGGTATTTCTGCGCCACATCCTTTGAAATCTCCAACGTCAGAGTTTTCAAGAATAAATCTAAGAGGACACGATTGTTGATTTTAGCTTTACATAAACTGTGGCACCGCCTCCATTCATGAAGATGGTTAGAGATATGGATGGCAGGGGTTTTTCTAAAATGAGTCATTAACTCCATTCCTGAATCATGGTGAATGGGTAACTGAAACTAAGTGATGAACATGGTAGCGATGGTGCTAAAGGTTCCATGTGAAGAAGGAAGTTGCTCCACATACCACTTCATGGCTACTCCTATAAGATTACGTTGAAATAGCCTTAATCGAATAGTGTCATTGATGATACTATTTGATGAGCACCACAGGTGAAAGGTCATTACATGATTACCTGGGTCTTTTGCTTGATTGCCTTCGAACTTTGGTATATCTGAAGGGAGCTTCGTGGGCATGGGAGGCCATAACGGATCATGTGCAATGGGGTTATTTGTTAGCTTGGTTAAATCAGGAAGATTCAACGAAGCTAAGAAAGGTGACTCGGAGGTTGATGCCATTACCATGTGTGAAGACACAAATTTTTGGTTAGAATGAGGGTTAGTCTGTGACGTACCCTAATGTGTGTTCAGCTGGCTTCCCGAATGGGACACACTCCTCTGCCCACCAGGGGTCGAGGTAGGAGTGGTGTGTGGTGTGGTGTTGGGAGACCGACTAGGGTTCCCAACTATGGTTTCTCCAATGAAGGATGAACCAGTGATGGTGGTAGTGTTCCTTCTTTGATGCCTGAATGGAAAAAGACCTGGAACCCCTCCCTGTAATGGGGGGAGTTCCAAAAGATGCCTGGATCGACGAGGTTCCGTTGGGACCATTCGGGTGTCGACCAGGTTAGGTTTTGGAAAAAATTGAGAGGATAGAGTCTATAATCATAGAAAATTTATGGCCACATACATAAAACAAATAAAAAATGAAATGAATTTTCCCTTTAACTTAATCTATTTGATCAATCAAGAAAAAAAGATGGTTTTTTGTTTGTTTGTGCATGATACTGAAAATCCTAGAAGAGCTATGTGTTCTCACACACTCAAAAGTAACTGGGCCTTGAGAATATTTCTTGCGGGCGCTGGCACAATGTCCTGTAAGAACTGGCGATGTCCCTAGTTAGCCGAAGAGACTACACCAAGGTAAGGGTAGAGGGTCTGGCACTTGCCTGCACCACCACCTATAGGGTAAAGGATGCCCTAGTTTTTGACCACTAAGAACCACCGTCCCACATGAGCGTTCAAGTCTTGGGCTTCTTGGTGGTCATCTAACAGTACCGAGTATCAGCCGAGTCAGGTAGCCCCAACTGATACCGCACGCACTGCGCCTAAGCCTAACCCCCTCTGAATCTGGTCTCTGTCGTGCTTGGGTTTTCTTTTCCGTGGGCTGATAGGTGGATTTGAAGCTCCCTAAATACTAAACTTCTATGTTTCAATATGAAGTATGATTAAGGCATCTTATTGGATGCCTACCCCCTTGAGCCTAACTTAAACTATAAATTCTTTTGTGGCCCCTGTGGGGAGAATTTAGTGAGTTTCGTTAAGTTAGTTTTAGGTGTCTTCATTTTATTAGTGGGTTAGTGTGTGTGAGCATATGGTGAACAATATCATAGTTTGAACATATGGATATCGATGATCCTTTACAAAAGTCCCCTAGTTAAACTATGTGATGTTGTTCCTGGCTCAAATGGAAAACATTTACGGATAAAGGGTTTCTTTCAAATTTTCCTAATTAATCTATGTGACTAACTAAAGGAAGATGGCGAATTGTAAATATAAAATGTTAATATGCTTACCTAGGATCACCGAATGGTGCAAAGGTAGCAGAGATTATTTTCTCTAATCGACAAATCAATCCTAGTCTTGCAATCCCTAATGCACAAATTGAACTAAACTAAACAATTTCTACACTAGAAAATAAAACTAGCTTATGCATGTGTGGTCTTGGGCCACTTACTTTGACTAGTTTATCTAGGTGTGCATACCAGAATTTTCAAAACATAAATTTTTCGGAATGCAATGGTTGATTTCCCCCCTACTTAAACTATGTGAATATTTTTTGTAAAAAACCAACTTAAAGGAAAACTAACTCTAAGCCTACAAAAGGCAGCTAAAAGTAAGTTCTCAAAATATGTGGGGTATCAACACAAGTGTTGGAAGATACATTAGGGGCTTCCCAACACAGTTACAAGTAGAAAAATGCAGAATATAGGGAGAAAAATCTCATTCTGTAATTTGTGCGGAAAAGGCTCTGATAGATGCGCTTTCCTGTGCGCAGGTCAGTCCTGAAAGCACGCACTGCGCATCTGTGAGAAAAAACTATGCGCAAAAATCCTGTAAGTAAAAAGATTAGGAGTTGCCTTCTTCAGTCTGCCACTCCAAGTGAATCTAGTAAATGTAAGATGGATCAGAGGACTATCAGCTCCACTCTCCAGCGTAGACAAAGGTCTCCTGCAAGATATGGCACAACCACATAGACTTGTAAACCGTTAGTGGAGTCACCAATCCTGTAGTGGTGGATTTGATGCATAGGTGTACGAAATCGCACCAGTTTAAGGGGTGTGGTCTACCCCTATAAACTATTGGCAACAGGTAGAAAGTGGTGGAGCTCAAAATCATATAATCTAGAGGAAAAAAATATGCGAATGTATGCTCAAAGTAAACTAAAACTAAAACACAAATATACGGAAGCTATTGAAGAGAGTCAAAATGATAATAATGCAAACGATGGCTCAAGGCCTCTTCTTATTAAATGTTTGATATGGAGAAGAAATTTTACCCACTTGCCAAAGGGCCCCTAGACAATGATTCTAGGTCCTGATGCAAGGATGTTGTTTTCCAAGCTTTGCCTCTCATGCAGTCTCCCTCTCTCTCCACTGTGATGGACTAGGATTGTTGGGTGGCCAACAATCGAGTCCCCTCTATCTCCAGCTCCGGGTCACATATTGCTAGTATTACTTTGGAAATTCTGGCTAGCATAACAATGTGATCACCCATTCTTCATCTCTTGGTGGCTTTAGATAGGGGATTTCAAATCCTCCTTCCCTCGCTTGGTACATGATGGATGGTGACCCAAGGGAGAGGTATGATTCCATTGTGTGCTCCAAATATTCCTTTGTATGTTCACATAGTGTCTAAGGAGGTGTTGGTGGTTGTCCTTAGACGGCTTCATAGAAGGAGTAACTGTCCTTTGCTTTTTGTGGTCCCGGAAAGTGACATTTTTCCATTTCCAGGAATGCACGCTTATTGGGCAAAAAGACGAGCAGAAGGCACTCTTCTCGAAGGTTTAAGCGTGTAATTTAGCATTTAAGACTAGTTAAAATCTAATTTCCTCCAAACCTTAGAGATTTTAAACACTTCTTGATTCCATAATGTGTTCCTACCCTGTAAATCCTTACACTTGACATTAATTAATGTCATCTTCTGTTGTATGATTTTCCAGTGTTAACAGTCAATATCTCATGAGGTGTATCTCAATATTAAGAGAGATTAGGTATTCCTGAATCCCATTTTCTTGGTAAAATGTCATGTGACTTCGTGAAATATAATCTATCCTTTAAACCTATCTCGTGGAAAATCATTATTCTATGAAATAAGAAAAAAAAGGTTTGTGAAATTATATTCATGTTATGAATTGCCATGCATGGGAACTAATAACCTACTTAATCTTGTGCTTGACCAACTTATGTTCATTAGGAAATTATTTAATATGCAATTACTTTCTAAGATTTATTCCCTACTTCTTGCAATTTTTTTCACAATTCCCTACCTTAAATTTATTCCCAAACAACCCATCACATTAGTGCAATGATGTAGGTATAACTTTTTATTACTCTCACTTAATTTAATGCATTATTCATTCAAAAATTTAGTGTTGAAAATCTAACTCAATGTTGAATATTTATAAGTTTGTATTCAATAATCATAATGACCCCAAAAATTCAGAATGCTTGATCAATGCCACTAAGGGAGAAAGCTCATATTGATAACCAATAGATCCTCTACACATAATGTGATTAGAAAACACGTTACTTAAGGTTACATATCAAAATAGAATTATTTCTTTAAATTTGTTTATGATTTAATTAGACATTAAATTTATTTAAGTTCTAATTAGACATTTAATTTTTTAAAAATCTAATTCGAAATCAAACCCCAATTAGGTTCCGAACTAGTCAATATGTCAAAAAATGTTATGAAACTAGCTCACACAATAGAAGAAAAGAGAGGTCAACGACTTAGAAATCAGCCACTTCCAGGGGGAAACCTCCTTTACATTACACAAATGAACAATTCTTAGATGATTCAAGTGAATAAACCTCATTCTATATATAAGAGTCCATGGGGTCACAATATAATCCTAGTCGACCCAACAATAACAATGCAAGGGTACAAAAATAACAATAGTAGGTTGTTATCGGGCAGAATAATAACACTATGGGGACTACAGGGGTACAAAAATAGCAATAAATGGGTTACACTAATAAAAATAAGGGACTACACTAGTAGTACAAGGCCCTAACATGCCCCTCTCCTTAAAAAAAGTGTTGTCCTCAACGCTTGAGTAGTTTTGGATGCTTCTATATAAAATTATCATCCTCTCATGTGGAATCTTCAGTGGGTAAGTTCTTCCACTTGATGAGATACTCTGAAATTGATCGATTTAGTAGCTGTCAATTTATTGTTTCCATGACTGCTTCAGGTTCCAATATGATTTTTCCTTCCTCATTAGGTTCTAGCAATATTTTTTGAACCGAAATTTTGTCAAGTATAACCTTGTTTAAGCATGAAACATGGAAATTTGGGTGCACTCACGAAGATGCATGAAGCTGCTATTTGTATGCCATAGTACCAATATTTTGCAACACCTTGTAAGTACTATAGTACTTTGGCCATAATTTATTATCCTTATTAGCTTGCTCGAGGGGAATTTTCTTGTATGGTTGTAGCCGTAAAATACCCAGTCGCCTACATCAAAATTATTCTCGCTATGACCTTGATCTGCATGTTGTTTCATTTGATTTTGTGACAAATTTAGGTTATTTTTTAAGAGTTGGAGAAATTTTTGTTCATGCTCGATCGGATCCTCCACTGCTTGAACCTTAGAATTGTCTCTTAAAGATGATGTGATGGAATGCGGATGATATCCATAAAGTGCCATAAATGGGGTCATTTTTTCTGCAGTGTGGAAATAAGTGTTATACCACCATTCAACAAGAGATAACCAATTGACCCATTGTGCTTGTTTATCATATACAAAGCAACGAAGATATCCTTCCAAACACTTGTTCACTATCTCAGTTTGCCCATCAGATTAAGGATGATAAGATGAGCAATGAGCTAGTTGAGTACCCAAACAAGAAAATAATTTCGTCCAAAATTTTCCAGTGAAAATGGGATCTCTTTCACTTACAATAATATTTGGATTTCCACGTAGATTTTGAATTATTTCCATAAATGCATTAGCAATTATACACACTTTAAATGGATGAGATAACGCAAAAAAGTGTGCATACTTGGTAAGTCTATCAACTACCACCATGATGACACTCTTTCCTTCGGAATTAGGTAAACCTGTGATAAAATACATTGAAACCTCCTCCCAACATTGACTTGGAATGGATAAAGGTTGTAGCAGACCCGGGGTATTAATTGTCTCAACTTTATTTTGTTGGAAAACCATACACTCCGCCACAAACTTTTGCATATTAGATTTAAGGCCATCCCAAAAAAAATATTTCTTCACTCTGTGGTAAGTTTTAAAAAATCCTAAGTGTCCTCTTAAGGGAGAGGTGTGCAATTCCAAAAGAATATTTCATTTTAGTTGGCAATTATTACAAATATAAAAGTGATATTTGTACCATAAGGAATCATTTTTCCAACTAAATGTATCAAATGTAATGGGATCTTGCTGCAACTCTTGAATGATTATCCATACTTCTTTGTCATTATTTCATTCCTCCATTGCTTTGGTTATCGAATATGGTTGGATAATAAAAATGGCACAAAACAATGCTTACACATCCTCATACTTTCTTGAGAGTCCATCTGCAACAGCATTTAGCTTCCCTTTTTTGTAGATGATTTCAAAGTCATAACCCAACATATTTGTGACCCATTTTTTTTTCTCTTCTAAAGATATTCTTTGTTCGAAAAAGTATTTAATACTATCATGATCATTTTTTACCTTGAAGTGTCTCCCCATTTGGTAAGGCCACCATTTATTTAGTGCATATAGTATTGCCAACATGTCCTTCTCATAAATAACTTTATGTAAATACTTTCCTTTGATTTCACAGCTTTCAAAAGAAATGGGTCTTCCTTCTTGCATTAAAACAACATCTATTCCATTTCCTGAGGCATCACATTCCACAATAAAGGTTTTTGTGATGACTGGCGTAGCTAAGACTGGTGCTTGGCACATTTACTTTTTAAGATTTTCAAAAGCCTTAGTTTCTTCAGGAGTCCATGAAAATGCATCTTTCTTAAATAATGTTGCTAGAGGTGTTTTTATTCTCCCATAATTCTGAAAAAAATTTCATTAATACCCTGTTAACCCAAGAAATCCTCACAACTTCTTTATGGTTGTGGGGAATTTCCATTCATTAATGGATTTAATTTTCTTAGGGTCTACCTTAAAACCCTCTTGAGATACAATATGACCCAGATATTACACATCTTGTACTCCAAAGAAACATTTGGAGGTTTTTTCATATAATTGTTTCTCCTCCAATAGTTTGAGCACCCTGTCAACATGTTTAACATGATCCTTCCAAGACCCGTTGTATATTAGTATATCATCAAAAAATACTAACACAAATTTATAAGGGTGGGTTTGAAAATGGAATTCATCAACCCTTGAAAATGTAGAAGTTGCATTGGTAAGGCCAAAAGGCATGACCAAAAATTCATAATGACCCTCATGAGTTCGAAATTTTGTTTTCAGAATGCCTATAGTCTTTATTCTAATTTGGTGATACCCTTAATGGAGATCCAATTTGTTGAAAAAAATTGCTCCATGTAAGTCATCCAATAATTCATCAATCATAGGAATGGGAAATTTATCTTTAATAGCGAGCTTATTGAGCTTCCCATAATTTGGACACATGCACCATGATCCATCCTTCTTGTGCACCAATACTACTAGAGCGGAGAAAGAAATTTGGTTGAATTATATGAGCCTCTAGCATTTCTACATTCATACGTTCAATTTTTCTCTTTTGGATATAAGGATATCTGTAAGGCCTCATTTTTGGAGGAAAACTTCATGTAATAAAATTAATAGCATGATCATGATCACGAATAGGTGGGAGTCGTTTGGGAGTTTCAAGAACCTTGGAATGATTGTCCTAGACTTGTTGGAGATCTAGAGAAATAGATGATTTTGATGTTGGAAATTCTAGTGAGAATAATTGTGAAATTACACCTCATTTTTCTTTCTTCAGACAATTTTTTATGACATTAGAGCTTATTATCTTTCTCGGCTTCCCTGCGATACCCCGTAATTCAACTTCCTTTCCTTCCGAAAAAAATTCAAGAAAAGTTCTTCAAAATTAAAAGATATCGTCCCCAAAGATTGTAACCAGTGTATTCCTAGTACAACATCAACACCACCCATTGAATGGAGAGCATTAGAATATTCAATAAATATTCCCCCATGGTTAGCTTGATATTATGGCACTTTCTAGAGAAATTTATATTTCTTACATTTGCCAATATCACTTGACACTATGGCACTGGGTATAGGAATAAATTTAATTCCTCGGTTTCCTTACAATGAATAAAATTATGGGTACTACCCGAATCAATAAGAACTATCACATTTTTCTTCTTGATATGTCCTTCTAGCTTGAGAGTTTCAGGAGTGGTAATTCCTACCAATGCATTATAGGATATGATGGGATTTATTTCTTCCTCCTATAGGGTTGGTTCCTGGTGTATATCATCTTATTTTAAAGTTTCCTCTTCCTTTTCTTCCCCATCTTCACAATCTATGTAAAATAATTTCTTCTCAACACGCTCATGACCTTTAGTGTATTTTATATCACAACTATAGAAAATCCCCTTTGCTCTTTTTTCTTCCAATTGTTGTGGTGTCAACCTTGTAGGTTTTGGAAGTCTAGGAGTAGAAACACTTCCATATTTATAGTTGTGAGTGGTAGGCTCCCTTGTCGTCATAATTTTGCTTTCATTTTTTCTTGCCAACCTGAATGCCTTCTCCAATGTATCAGTTTCCCAAAGGCGAACCTCATGTTGGATATTATCCTTTAGAGTACCTAAGACATCAATCCTATGTTCCTCTAGAATATTATTTACCCTTATATTCAATTTTTGGAAATCCTCAATGCGCTCAACCATTGAACCCTTGTGTTTGAGATTTATCAATTCGCTAAAGAAGGTATTGCTCGTTGTATCCTCATAATGTCCTATCATTTCCTCCGTAAAAATTGACCAAATGACTAATGTTTTATGAGAACAAAGCCATCAAAACCATACAAACTGATTTTGTTATAAATATAAAGTTGCAATGCATACCTTTTGTGTGTTTTGCGTATTATGGAGCTCAAATTATTGCTCCATTTGAAGTATCCAACTCATCAGATCCCTGCCATAAAACTTCCTCATATCTATTTTTGGAATATCGTGGGTCTTAAATCCAACATTAGAGTCCATGAAATCATGATTAAAATTTATTTTTTCTCATCATGAGTTTCTTCTACTACCTTTTCGCCATTAGGAAGCTTTTCTTGTAGCATATTTTCCAAACCTTCCTTCAAAATTTCCATGTCTAATTTTAGATCATTCTTCATGTCTTCCATGTTTCTTTTCATTTTTTCTTCTATACCATCGATTTTAGCTTCCATGTCAACCATCTTAGCTTCCACGCCATCAATCTTAGCTTCCACGTCATCCATATTGGCTTCCATTCCATTCTTCAAACCATCCATATTAGCTTCCACGACTTTCTTCAAATCATCCATCTAAGCTTACACGCCTTTATTCAAACCATCCATATTAGCTTCCTTTTCATTTTTTGTTACTCTTTGCGAGAGCGAAATTTGTTGCACTTGGTCTTGTAATTTTGATATATCATGTTGCACTTCTTCCTCTTCATGAGTCATTGTAGAGCCTTCATAGGGCTTAATGGATGTTTAATTATTTTTAGGGGAGATTTTAGAAGCCAATACTAATATATATGCTTCAATATGCCATTTTATTCACTTCAAACTGATTTTTCAAACAAGACTTATGCACTTAAAAAAAAAATACACTCCTTTTTCTTGCTTTTGAGGAGCTCGATATTGAAATTGATGTATCTCTGTAATTTCAGATCCCCAAGATTTTATCTTTGCTCCTTTAGTAGCCCTCTGAATCTTATTTCCAATGCCATAGGTCTGACCTGATTTGGATTCTTGAAGACAAAGTTATGCCCAATCTCCCACAATTACCTAATTATGGATTAGTTCAGTAGAGAGAACTTGTATGGAATGCCACGTGTCATGGTTTCCTCCTTCGTCTCTAAAATTGATACACAGGAAACTACATTATGTTTTATTTCGGCAACTTTTTACACAATTTCAATCTAATGCTCAGACAGCTACTTATGAATATTTTCCCAAGGTCACCTCTTTGGGATGAAATTCAGGAGCTTGCAAAAACCCTAACTTCCACAAATTATATCTCTGAAAATGTTAAAAACCAAGATATGAAATTTTTCTACAAATTTCCTCTAGATTTTATTGCAAGTGAGTTTTTTTAGCATTTGAAACTTTGTAGAAACAAATTTATAGCGAAAATTCCACAATGACCTGTTTGAAGCAGTAAAATCCTAGAATCCAAAGCTCTGATACCAAATGTTATGAAACCAACTCACAAAATAGAATAAAAGAGAGATATATGACTTAGAAATCATCCACTTAGAGGGGGAAACCTCCTTTACATTATGTTAGCACTTCAATTTTTCCAAAGATTTTCAAAGTCTAGTCATCATTCTCCAAGGAATCAATCTGCCTTTCCAGTTTGATTATAGGATGAAAGTGTCACTATCAAAGTGTAGTGGTGAGAAAATTTCATTTTCTACTTTCATTCATTTCATTTTCCCTCTTTCACCTTTCATTTTCCCAAAAAAACCAAAGTCCAGCCTCTCATTTCCCTTTTCAAAACCCCTTTTAACTCATAAAATCCAATCTTTATAGTTGAAAAGCAGCTCTGCACACCCATCAACAGCCATATCATATTTTCTTTTTAACTTACCATATATTTCTTTTAACGTGAATTTTACGCGCACCACAACAAAACCTTGGTTATATCATATATTATATGATATAACTTACCGCACTTAATAAACATTGTGGACTCCTTACCTTTCGTCACAATCAACTCTTTGTAGTTTTAACTGACATTCAAGTTACAATTTCCATCTCCTACAAAACCCCTGAAATGTGATTTATGGTATGTTCTTGGACCCATACTTCCCTTTGATATGCCTCGAATATGTTATAAAGCATTTTTTTTGCTTCAGGCATCTTTTTATCATATTACCATGACTTAACGAAGTTTTCACTTTCTTCTTTGAAAATCTGTTTAAAGGGCCCCACCTACCTTTTCGCATCGCATTTTCACAAATTTCACTTACCGCATTCACTTCCGCTCCCTCAAAAATTTCGATTTACGATTTTCGGGCGGTCCCATCGTCTATCATGACACGTCCCTTTGTTCACATCGCATATCGCTCTTCGCCAGTTTCAACGTTTAACTCCCGTGTTTCATAATAAAACTTCTGATGTGTGATCTGTGGGCGACGCCACTGTTTGTTATGACATGTCACCTTCGCTCTCATCGCACATCGCACTTAGCGATTTTTAACATTTAACTCATGTGTCTCATAAAAAAACTTGCGATGCGTGATCTGCAAATGGTCCCACTTCTTTGCCACGTCATCACCCCATCAAAAATCAAATTTTCTCCCATTTGTGTCTTAAGTTTAAATGCTCTGACCCCGATTTGTGATTGCGATATATGTCTAAATTTTTTTCTCCTTCCGCTTATCATTCATTCCGCTCCACCTATCCCTTGTCAATTAAACCTTTTTCAAAGGGTTTCTTTGTAATATCTCATAAAATGAACCTCCGCCATTCTATCCAAAAATTTTCGGGTTTTCCGCCATTACAAAGCATTTTCCACCAAAGAAGGAAAGGAACGACATAACAGTGGTAGAGTTTATCTGAAACAATTCTTTACCAGTACTCTTAGCACCAACACGTTTCTACAAGGTACCAGGCAGCATTCAAGGAACAACCACATGCCCTTTTCACTGTTGCTTACACTTTTTGTGGATTTGGTTGCACCAGAACAGAAGAGGAGTCTTCCCATAAACTGCCACATCATACAAACCACTCTGAATTGTTAGCCCTAATGTTGTTTATTTTCATTATGTCATGGCACTCTGTATTAAAGTTTTAGATAAGCCTCACCTCTTGCATGAGGTTGTAATAACTGTTGAAACAGATTTACCTTTTTCTCTGGAAGATGATAGTATCATATTTTGTATATATATGCCAAACTAATATGAAGTCAGGGTTGGTTGGTGGTTATAGAATTTTGACTTATATGAACTGTAATAGTTTTTGTGAATGAAATGGAATAATACTACTGAGGACTTATTACCAATTTGTTGTGTGTATTGTATACTTTACTTTCGTTTCCATATCTCCTTTCTTCTAGTTCCAGTTTTCAAATCATCATATTGTTATGTGTTTTTATTAGTCTCTTAAGCTTGTTATGTGTTTTATCAGTTTTTGTTAGTCTCACACAGTGAGCATTCATGATAAAAACTATATTATAACAGTGGAGGAGCATCACTCATGATAGTTGATCTTCATGATATTTTAGTGAGAATCTTGTCAGACTAGAAATAGCTTTCTCTAAATGGAATATTGTCAAACTGCTACTTTTGTGAATTTCTACAAAATCAGTAGAGTTTTTTTTTACAGACCTATTGATTCTTCTCTCATATTACCATTTCCTCTCCTCATAGACTACAAAATTGCACCTTGCTACCACATCAAGTTACAATACCCTCATTAGTAGAACTGTGGATTTGATCGAAATCTCTCTTCAGTGAATCAAAGTTTATACCATCTTCCAATCCCATAAAACAAAGCATTAAATTACTTTATAGTTTAAGATGTGTCTGGTAAGGTGGTTTCTACAGTCCAAGTGTTGATTCCAACACCAACACATTACATAAATGAATAATTCTTAGATTATTTAGATGACAAAACCTCCTTTCTATATATAGGATTCCATGGGGTCACAATATAATCCTAGCCGACCTAACAATAATAATGTAAGGGAACAACAATAACAATAGTGGGATATTATGGGGCACAATAATAATAATATGGGGACTAAAGGCGTACAAAAATAACAATAAGGGGGCTACAGTAACAAAAATAAGGGACTACACTAGTAATATAAGGTCCTAACAAAAAACCATGCCTAAAAGGATCAAAATATTAAAATTCATAAATAAAAATGTTTGAAGGTAAAAAAAACCATGCACACAGAGCTCCAAATGTCAAAAACCATGTGTAGAAGACTTTATATGTCAATATCATTAAATTACTGGTATTATTAAAACCACTATGTTGTAATATTAAAGCACATATATATATTTTTTTAATCCTAGATGTCATCAGATTAGAGAAATCACTAGAATATTTTGGCTTGATTTTCTCCCACTACAAACTTATTCACCATCAAACAACTCACTTAGATGAAATTTCACCATCGATGTGCTCACTCACAACTCACTCACATGAACTTTCTCCATCAATATGATGACTCACCTAGGAACAACTCACTCACCTACCCCACATTTGATGACATGTAGTTCACTCCACTGCACTTATAAGTTAACTCACCTATGCACTTTTCTAGAATTGAACTAGACCAAACATCTCTCAATTGCATCTCTTATTAAATATTTATACTAAACATTCTTCCTTTAATTATTTGATTTTGATTTATTTCAATCCTATTATCCTTAGAAACTATTTCAAACCATAGCCATAAGATAAAAAAGCTAATGAACCTTTGAAAAAATTACCACATGAGTGAGACCATAGCCATTGTTTCAAAAACCATTGCCACATGAGTAAATCTTGGCCATTGTTTCAAACCTTGATTGAAGGAATGAAACCCTAGCCAATGTATTAAAAAAAATAATCCTTTCAGTTCATAGCGTTAAAGCCATGTCTAAGGTAATATAATTATTTTTCAAATTTTAGTTGTTAAGAAACATGTTAAATGATTTAGAAATTAGTTAATTCATGGAAGGATACTTGATTGAGAAAGGACATGTCTTTGTCTTGAAGAACACTAATCAATTTTTATGATATCATGCAAGCATGCCCACAATGCATAATCTATTATTCAAATTCTTCAGACTTATTATTATATATGTAGGTTAGGAAGGATGTGTAGTAAAACAGTTAATTCAATTATTTTTATGTAGATTCTTTCTATGTGGACAAGCTATAACAGAACATTAATCAAATTTACGAGAATAAAAGACTTGATTGGCTGAACTACGTAGGGTATAAAGTATTCTTCACTACCTATTGAAATGCTCGTTCATTATCTCATCCTTATTGGGAATAATCCACTTACTTATGAAAGGAAATGTTAAAACCATTGTCTACCAAAGTATGATAAGTGCAATGCAATACCATTCATCTCACGTCGTTTTAATTAACACACTCTTTTAGTAAAATAGTAGTTCAACGAACTTATTTTTTCTTAATAAAGTATTATTTCACATTGCTAAAAGCTAATTAGTCTTTTACCTCACTTATTGTAGTTATCACTAGTAGTATTATTTCACTTATTTAGGGAATATTAGATGGAATATTAGTTTTCTATTGATTTCCATGACACCTCTTGCTTGAGATGCATTGATGCAATATGTAGAGGAAATGATGCTCTTTCTGGGTTTCTCTTTAAATTTATTATTATTGAATTAAGAATTAAATTTTTTTTTCCTAGATTTAAATAATCATCACTGCAAAATTAAAACAAATAGTTAACTTTTATTAGTCTTAAATTACATAATTTTGCATTATTTATTATAGTTTGTTCAACAATCTACCTCCCAATATCCATGAAATCTCCAAGATAGAAAGTTATAAAGTAATTTTGGACTCCCTTAGGATGCAATCCTACTATTTTAAAAGATATTACTTTTCAAGCTATAGCTGTAAATTCTCCTTTAATAATTCATCAACCTCTAAATTTATGTCCCTATATGCAAGACTACCTAAGAGGTCAATGAATAGTCTAGTAATTTTATTCATGTGATAATTCAATGGTAGAGAAGAAATAGAATGCACACATTGTTTATTTTCCATCTATTTGGTTACAAATATATTATCTAAAAACTTGTAAGTCTACTATATTTGTTTTTAAGAAATTTTCAGAGAAAATCACATAAAAATAATTTTTTGTCGACGCGTTTCGAACCAACCAGTGTGGTTCATCATCAGGACAAGATGAGATCTCTGATCAAGAAACCTAAATAAATAGACTAGGAAAACTCCAACTAGCCATTGCAACATAACGGCTAGTTTGACTAAAATAATAAATTAAATAAAACTAAAAATAAATTAAAATTAAAAAACCATCAATATTAAATTAAATTCATCATATTAAATTAAATTTAAATAAAATTTAATATAGAAGAATTTAGTTAAAATTAATTTAACCCTAAAGTTAAAATAATTTCAATTATTTATATATATATAAATAAATTATTACTTCATACCCAAAAAATAAAAAAAAATAAAAATAAAAAATAAAAAATAAAAAATAAAAAAAATAAAAAATATATATATAAAATATAAAAATTTATATATAATTCTAATTTTAAAAATAATAAAATTAAATAAATAAATGAATAGATGCAATAATACTAATTATATAAATAAATAAATAACGAAATAAGAATAGTAAAAATGAAAACATAAAAATAACAATAAATAAATATTTATATAATTCACTTCCTAGCTATTAAAATAAAAAATATAAAAATATAAAAAATATAATACTAATAAAAAAATATAAAATAAATAAATAAATAATATATAAATAAAAATAAAAATTAATAAAAATCAATAAAAATAAAAATTGAACATAAAACTAAAATTCAATTCTAATAAATAAATACAATGATATAAATGAATAAATAACTAAAAAGTAAAAATGAATAAATAAACAAATTTTTAATATAATTTACTTCATAGCTTTTAAAAAAAAAAAAAAAAACGAGAACGAGAGGAAGACACAAGGAGGAAAAAAGGGGGCACCTAAGAGTGAAGGGCAAGAATCCAGCATCTACTAACGCTCCACCCATCATCCCTATTAGGGTTGACAGGCCTCTTTTCAATCTCCAAGGCTTCCCTAAACTTGCGATGGTGGAAATGGTCAAACCTCGCAATAACCTCAGCATTCTCAATGCAGATGTGATGATTTGTCTTTTCGGCATGCTCTGCTAAGGCAGACGACCAAGATCTACAATGTCTGAGGTCTGCTATATGTTCCTGGATTTTTTTATTAATGGAACGACCATTTCCACCATCGCAAGTTTAGGGAAGCCTTGGAGATTGAAAAGAGGCATGTCAACCTTAATAGGGATGATGGGTGGAGCGTTAGTAGATGCTAGATTCCCGCCCTTCACTCTTAGGTGCCCCCCTTTTTTCCTCCTTGTGTCTTCCTCTCGTTCTCGTTTTTTTTTTTTTTTTAAGCTATGAAGTAAATTATATTAAAAATTTGTTTATTTATTCATTTTTACTTTTTAGTTATTTATTCATTTATATCATTGTATTTATTTATTAGAATTGAATTTTAGTTTTATGTTCAATTATTTTTTTATTGATTTTTATTAATTTTTATTTTTATTTATATATTATTTATTTATTTATTTTATATTTTTTATTAGTATTATATTTTTTATATTTTTATATTTTTTATTTTAATAGCTAGGAAGTGAATTATATAAATATTTATTTATTGTTATTTTTATGTTTTCATTTTTACTATTCTTATTATTTATTTATATAATTAGTATTATTGCATCTATTCATTTATTTATTTAATTTTATTATTTTTAAAATTAGAATTATATATATATATATATATATATATATATATATATATATAGATATATTTATATTTTATATATATATTTTTTATTTTTTATTTTTTATTTTTTATTTTTTTCGGGTATGAAGTAATAATTTAATTATATATATAAAAATAATTGAAATTATTTTAACTTTAGTGTTAAATTAATTTTAACTAAATTTTATCAATCTGACTTCATTAAGTTTACCATGGAATTCGAAGTTGATGGTAGCCTGCCCTTTCTGGATGTCCTTCTTTCGAGAAATGAGGATGGTTCCTTCTCTCATCAAGTTTTTAGAAAGAAGACCCATACTGAACAGTATTTACATGCTAGTTCTCATCATTTCCCGGCTCAGAAGCTTGGGGTTCTTAGTACCCTAGCAACCAGAGCCTTTAGAATCTCATATGTGAACCACTTTGAAGGTGAAAAATCGCATCTCCTTAATGTCTTCTGTAAGAACGATTATAGCAGGGCTCAGTGTCTTAGAGCTTTTCAAAAAGCTGAGAAAGGTCCTAAGGTTAAGAAAGATCTTTACGATCGGTTATCTGGAGTTCACCTTCCTTTTATCCAAGGTACTACTGATAAAATCGCAAGGATATTGAAGAAACGCAATGTCTCTTCAACTTTCAAGCCTCTCCGCACTATCTGTGGTTCTCTTAGATTGGTTAAAGACCCGATTTTCCCGATGGATGGTAAGGGTGTTTATTTGATTCCATGTTCTTGTGGGACCCCTTACATTGGTGAAACTGGTCGATCTATTAACCAAAGAATTCATGAACATGTCGCTGACCTCAGACATGGTAGATCTCAGTCCTCTGCCTTGGCAAAGCATGTTGAAAAAACAAATCACCATATTTGTATTGAAGATACTAAGGTTATTGCAACTATTGACCACTTCCACCACCGAAAGTTAAGGGAAGCCTTGGAAATAGAAAAGAGGTCGGTTAACCTTAATAGGAATGATGGGTGGAATGATAGCAGATGCTGGATTCCTGCTCTTCACTCTTAGTCAATCTTGATTCCTCTATCCAGATGTGCTCCTTTTTTATTTTAGGAATTTTGCTTCTGTGATCCATAATTTGTGTAAGAAATTCTTTTGGTGAAAATCACATGTAGGGAGTTTTTGTCGACGCGTTTCGAACCAACGAGTGTGGCTCATCATCAGGACAAGATGAGAAATATGAACCAAAAACCAGATTAAATAGACAAGAAAGCTCCAACTAGCCGTTAGTGACTAACGGCTAGTTTGACTAAATCAATAAATTAAATTAATTACTCTTTTTTTTTAATAATATCAAATCAAACTATATTTCATTAAGTTTTGATTACTATTTTTGTTTTGTTTTTATTTTATTATATATATATATATATATATATATATATATATATATATATATATAAATAAATAAATAATATATATATATATATATATATATATTATTTATTTATTTATTTGATTTGATTTTATATTTGATTTTTATTTTATTTTTATTTATATAGAATTTATAATCAAATTTAAAAAATAAAAAATAAATAATAATAATAATAATAATAATAATAATAATAATTTTCCTATTCTATTCAAACTAGTTGTTTTTCCAATGGCTAGTTGGAGCAATCCTGTTCTACTTAAACTGGTTTCCTGATCAGATTTCTCATCTTGTCCGGATGATGAACCACACTGGCTGGTTCGAAACGCATCGACACAAATTTCTTTTATGTGATTTTCACTGAAAAATTTTTACACACACTTAATATGATGAATTTAATTTAATATTGATGGTTTTTTAATTTTAATTTATTTTTAGTTTTATTTAATTTATTATTTTAGTCAAACTAGGCGTTATGTTGCAACGGCTAGTTGGAGTTTTCCTAGTCTATTTATTTAGGTTTCTTGATCAGATATCTCATCTTGTCCTGATTATGAACCACACTAGTTGGTTCGAAACGCGTCAAAAAAAATTTCTTTTATGTGATTTTCTCCGAAAATTTCTTGGAAACAATTCATGGATCACAGAAGAAAAATTCCTAATATTGAAACTAGTCTACTATATTCTTTCAAATTTTCATATTTATTAGGGATATTAATGAAACTAATTCTTCATGGTTATCTAGGTTGTTGGATGCATCTATTATAATTTCATGAAAATTTTATTTTCTGGATTAATCCCTCTTGCGGACAAGAGCGATCTCCCTAGTACCCCAACAGGTAACTAGAAACACACAACCATTTTAATACCTCTTTCTCTAAAATATTTGCATTAAAATTATTATAACTCAGAAAAGAGGAGGTTATGCTCCTACCTTTCAACGAGACGTTTGATGTAGCCTTTTTCCTTTTTCTCCAAAGCAATACTTCAATGCTGAGAAGAACCCGCAATCACAAACAATGCAAATGTCAAAGCACCTGTAGTATATAATAACAAAAAATACTAGTTCAACTTAGTGATAAAGGAGACTAAGTATTGACATCATTTCAATTAATTTATAAATAAGAAAATGATAAAAAGAGATCCGTATGTTTATCAAGGAATAAAAAAGAGAAATCTTACAACCTAAGCCTTGATGTTGTACATATTTCTCCCGCATGTCTGCGCAATCGTTTCCTCGATTTGACAATTCTTCCTCTTTAGAATGACTAAAATGAAGTCTTGTGTACAAAGGTGTGATCTTCAATGTAATCAACTCATACCAACTTAATATCTCAGTATCTACCCACATAGAATCTACAAACTTCCAACTTGGAATCCAAAAACTACCCTCAAACTTGAAGCTTCATCTCAATTAATAGAGATATTAATAAGGTTTTAGATCCATCAAGAGAGGGATGAGGTCCTCCAGTGAAGGGATTAGGGTTCCTTTAGCCAAGGGATAAGCTCCATGAGTGGATGGATATAGATCGAACTGGGGTGACCCTAGAGGCTTCCAGTTGGGAGAATATTCACCTAACTAGGCTTCTAGAAGTTAATTTTTTGCGTTTACTTCCTTTAACAGGGGTGCACAATTTTATTGTTGAATAGAGTGGTGATCACCACAACTAATATAATAAGTATCATCGCATGAACAAGCGATGGTCAAAAAAAGTGTGCATGTAACTTTTTAAAGGTTTTAAAGAGCTTTTTTCCAGTTTCCTAGACTTGGTTCAGGAACATGAATGTTATTGACTTATAAGGAAGAATGGATATGGATGGTGATAGATCCATAATGACAGTCAAATGCCATGGTGAAAAAATGATGTGTAACAGATTGCCCCCTAAAGTGTGAATTCTGAGAAATTTTTTCGAGAAAGTGAAGCGCTTTATCATTCCAAGGATTGGATTGGAGACACCAGTCGAAAACCTGTAAAAAACATTCAATTTAAATATATATAATCATTATTGAGGTAGGCATTCCCATAATCGGAGCAAAACTAACTAAAGTTTCTGGTACATATATGACTTTAGTATTACATCAAAAGTACACACAGTATGAGTGCAGCCATATGTTATAAAGAAGTCTATTGTATCATGAATACATAACTCCTCGTAGCGTGGATGGTTGAAACTAGATCCAGGGTCGTGATTTTTGCTTCTCAAACTAGTACGAATCTATCCATGTGATTGACTGTTTTGAAGTCGAACATGGTAGAAACCATTTGATTCGGTCAATAATGAAAACTGCTAACAAGAGTGAGAGAAACCACCAATAATGACAATGACTATCAAAGTAGTTCAATACAATCTATGAAGTGTGAATGAATGATTTGCAGTCGAAAAATCATACAATCATCCAATCGAAGGTCAATGATAAAAACATGTCGTTGAAGGGGAGAAACCTGCCATTAGGGAATGTAGCTTCCAAGGTACTGATAGGAATCTAGATCAACTTTCTAGATAATTATTTGATGTCAATAGAGATTGATCCGTTGCAAGAGGGCCTACATCACGAAACCATTAGGTCAAATTTTGAAGAATTTTTTTGCAAGGATTAACTCAGGGATGGTCAACGCGAATGGAGACAAATGTTTGCAATGAATGCTAAATTTTAAGTTGTATGTTCTCTTGAATACATAACGACATTGATAATGACTTGGCATCATTTGACTTAAAGATAATACCCAAAATAGGTTGAAGAATTTCAATGAGGTTTTATTAATTGTAAGAAAAAATGATTACCCAGCCCACACACGAGTGTGACAAAGTGTCATGATCAAGAGTGACATTCTGCTTTTAAAACAAGAATAAAAGATGGATTCATTTTCTCACTTTTTCCCCCACCATTACTGGTAAGTACCTCTTTATTTTTTTCAAGCTTGAGAAGGATAACATTTTCTTGTTTTGTAAGCTCATCCTTCAGACGAGTCCATCTCAGTATTTTTAACAAACCGTAAGAAGGAGTGATTCAGTCTTGTTGTGATCGACAAGTCCTACACTATTTAGTTTTAATGAGTCTAGCATAGGATTAACTCGGTGTTTTCAGTTTTAAGAAGTCAGAAGAAAAACATAAGTAAACTTCGTAGTGTTCTTTTTCATAAATTTAGTCTCTCAAGCTTGAAAAAGGATAAAATAATGTAGGAGAGAACTCTGTTGACCATGATTAGTCAATGTATACCTTTTTTGTAAATATTCTAGTTCAGTACAGAAAGGCATAAACTTGTACTTAATAAACGGTTGTTTATTTATTTTAATGAGTTCAAATAGTCAATTTCTCGATGATCTTTTCATGTTTAGAGATTTTGAAAAGGGCTTAAAAGAGGACTCCAGGGTTTTTCTTTTTCATAATTTTTAAGAGCCCAAAAAAGTGATAAAATTCTACTCATTGTCAAAATGATTCATTTTCAAACATAACATGTTCCCTGCACAAAAACTTAAAAAACACTACAATCATCTGCTCTCAATCGTGGATAAAACATTAAAATTTTAACTTCTAAAGGTAAAAATAAACAAAATTATATTATTTTATTCATTAAAACCTATGAAAAGTGGCCAGAACAAATCATTTTTACCTTTTGATTTTCAAAGTAGAGAAAAAGATTTTTTACCATAAACATTCTGGAGTGGATATCAGGAGAACCAGTCAACCATTTCAAAAACTGTCAGTTCCAGGTATTCATCTCTTCATTATCTTGCTTTTCATTTGTTTAGTTTTTCAATTTAATTTTTTAGGTCATTTTTTAGGAGGCAAAAAGGTTTTTGAATCCGCCCTCGTGGGTGTGCAGGTTTTCGTGGCAGAACCCGCGCACCCTGATGGTTTTTTAATATAAAAAATCATCTGACAGCTATGGGTTTTATACATACCTCATGCGCCAAAACGCACTGTGTATGAATACAAATCGTGCAAGCACTGTGGAGTTTTCAAAGCTACGTTTCTACCCATAAAAGTTGCTCCAAATTCTCTCTAATGTTTTCTAATATTCCTAAATGATTTTTTGCAGGCAAGAAATCATGCTAGAGTGGAGAGAAAGAGAGCAAGAGATGCATGATAATGAAGCCATGGATGACCCAACAAGGCTTCGTGTGTTGAAGAATTATGGTTTGTATAAATTCTGGGCAATACAAGGAATGAAAGTATAGGTGGAACTTATGACATGGCTAGTCAATGCATGGGATGTCCAAGAGTAGTGATTCATCATTGGGGATCACAGGCTTGTGATCGAGTGAGAGGATATTTATTTCCTCACCGGATTACCTCGCAGAGGAAGAGATATTTCCTTATTTGGGACACGACCAGGTGGACTTCCCACTACATCTTATATGGCGCAGTATTTCATCCAAGATTCACAGCTAAAGAATGATTGCATTGACATCAAAACCATCGAGAGACTAGACCTTACGATCATTTCTTTTACAGTTACTGGAATGTGTGGCAGTGCAGCTCCACATGTGGCTACCAAATCATAAATGCAGACTGTTGTTGAGTGTTTTAGGGGAACAATTTTCAACTAGTGTGAAGGAGTGTTGGTCAACATGAAAGGCCAACTAATGAGAGAAAAGAAGGGGAAGATGAATAACTTCACCTATGGAGCCATTCTCATATCTTCCGCTTTGGAGAGGATTCCACTCCTGGCATCTCAGCAGTCACCAGTGGATTCAACGGGACCAAGGGAACCATGCATGTTTTGATGGGTTTCATTGATGGCTCGCCATGGTGACGATGTTGGTCCTGTGGTTCGATATACTCAGATTTTTATATGACTGAGGAGACAAATCTTCGTGATTGAGGAATTTCCTTATGCAATGGTATATTTCAGGGGTCACTCTCACACATCACTTCCACCAGGAACACAGTGGGATGCATCAGGTAAAATATCTCATTTTGAGTTTTTTGTTATATAATTTTTATTTGAATTTTTATCTTCCAATATTGATAAAAATATTAAAATGCAGATGTTGGCCCAACATGACCAACAACACTTCATCATTTTGACAGATGAGATGCATAACTTATAGCAGCAAGTCTACCACTGACCGATGCAGCAGAGGCCCTTTTAGAGCTAGAACACAGCCTAGAGAGGTTGACTATTGACATCCCAGATACTGGGATGGATTATCTACCTCTCAAGCTCCAGATACATGTGACTAGAATTCTAGTTCCATTCAGGCAATAACTGTGTAGAGTGGTGCATGCTATACTCTGCTATCATGATCATCATCATGGATAGATGATGGTTCATCTAGATTGGCATTTTGTTTTTGTATCAATATATTTATATAATAAGGTATTTGAAACCTATGATCACGGATGATGCAATATATTTTTGACACACAACTATTTTGACCTAATGATATTACTATTTTCGATTTCTGAGTATCTTGTTCAGTATGGATTCAATATTTTTTTGTTTTACTTTTAAAGATGCAATTTTCTATTTAAAACTTGATTATCTAATGCATCAAACAATGTTTTTAAATTTCTTGAAATTTGTAGATATTTAATGTAATCAAATTGTCTTTACAAGAGATGAACCCTTAAAAACATTATTAACAAAGATAGATTTCTAATAGCATAAACACCATTTAAATTTAATACAATGAGTTGTGAATCTAACCTAAAAATCAAATGTCGAATACCAAATTGAATGGAATGAGATAATAGCTCAATGACTACACTATATTCTGTAATATTTTTCATTGTTTGACCAAGGCAAATCCCATAAATAGAAGCTAACTCATCGGTGGGTGAATAGATAACCCAAGCAATGGAAGAAATATTTCTTGTACTACGATAGGCGCCGTAAAGAAATCCAATGTAAGTCTGAAGGAAGGTTGTCACTTGCAGTATCAAGAGTAATCAAGATATGTAGCAAAAGTTGTGAAAACTTGTCAAGAAAAATAACTAATCTAAGGCACACTGTTCTAATCTAAGGCACATTGTTCTGAAATGTAAATAATGCACAAAAATTATCTTTACATGAAATCATGCATAATATCTCTTGAGATAAAGGCCATTCTTGGGTTTATCTAAATAAACATTGTCATAATCAATTAACTCATAGGCCCCTTTTGCAAACACATGCTTGACAATATAAGGACCATGACACATTGGTTCGAATTTACCAGCACCTAGTTTTTCGTGAGCTTGATCGTATACTAAAAATAGGTCACCTTCCAAATCGATACGAGGGTTAACGCTTTGATCATATTGAGCCTTAACACATTGTTTGTTAGCTTCGACAACTAATGCAGCAATGCGATGAGTCTCGTCTAACTGTGCTAGGTATAAGAAGCATTTTTCCTCTTCAGAGGTAGCTGGTAATAACTTGATGGATAATTTGAGTGATGGGCTTTCACATTGAATGGGTAACACAACTTCCAAACTGTAAATGAGTTGAAAAGGAGTAAATGGTGTGGATGTTTTTGCAGAGGTACGGTATACCTACAATGTAGAAAAAATCATGGTATGCCAATTTGTTATGACTTCCTACAATCTATTTAATCATGTTGGTTAAAACCTTGTTGAAAACCTCAACTTGGCCATTGGCCTGTGGGTAATATGGTGTAGAATTATCATGTCGTAGGCTAAGTTGAGTGGAAATTTTGGTCATCATAATGTTTCAAAATTGGCTACCATGGTCTGTAACAATATCTTGAGGGACACCAAACCTAGAAATCATGTGATTGAATATGAAAATAGTTGCAGTTTTTCCATCAGTTATGAATGTAGGCATCGTCTCAGCCCATTTGGTAAAATAATCTACAGCGAGAATAATATAGCCATGCCCCCCAAACGAGTGAGGGTTACATGTGATGAAATCGATGCCCCATTTTATGAAGGTACGACAAAAATGATTGGGTGAAGAGGAGCTAGATGTGCAAGCATATTTCGATCAAAATTTTGGCAATTATGGCATTTTATAATCGCAAGAATACAGTCTTTGAATAGTGACAACCAGAAATAGCCAGCGCTCAATATCTTTTGGGATGTGTCAAATCCAGACATATGACCACCACACGCTCCAGAATGGAAGTCATTTAAGACCCTATCAACTTCTTCGTGAGTTATACAATGTCGAAAAATAGAATCTTCACCATGAGGATAATGAGAGTCTTCAACAATATGGTATTGTTGAGATTGTTATTGTATTCTACGTCAATCAGATCGAGAAAGGTCTGGACGAAAGGTTTGGGTTTGAAGATGTATAATGATATAATCATACCAATTATGTAATGTATTGATTAGAAACAGAGATTCACTGGAAAAATGGTCCTTTGCCAATGTTTATAATTCATTATAGGGAAGATCACACATAAGTTCAGTAAAAACCAGTGATTTCTTAGACTTGGATTTCTCGAACTCCAAATCAAACTCTTGTAGGATAACAGTCCATTTAGAGTATTTACCACCGAGAAATTGTTTCGTCAAAATGTACATCATAGGGTTGCAATTATATATCACTATGGTTTTATGTAACAATATGTAATGATGGAATCGTTGGACTGTTTGAACGACGGCTAATGCCAATTTATCCACATGCGAATACTTGATCTCTATCAGGGTGAGATTCTGACTTAGGTAATAAATCACATGTTCATTATTGGAGTCATCCTCTTGAACTAAAACCATTCCAATGATGGAATCAAATGGGATAAATACAAAAATTAATATTGGTGATAATTAGGAGGATGCAACAACGGTGCATGGGTCAATGCGTGTTTAAGTGCATCAAAATATTTATCGGCAAGTTCCTCCCAGATGAATGTAATATCCTATTTTAATAACCGAGTGAAACCTTTAGTTAACTCCGCATAGTTCGGGATAAAAAGATATAGAAATTTTGTTTTCCCTTGCAAAATCTGGAGTTGGCGAAGAGTGGAAGGAGGAGTTAAATTGGCAATGGCCTCAACCTTCAACATGTTGACACGAATGCCCTCCTTTGAAACAGTGAACCCAAGTAAACGTCTTGATTGTACACAAAATACACATTTTTGTGGATCCAAATGAATGTTGTAATTCCTACATCGCATAAATATGGCATGTAAATGTGTAGGATGATCTTGCCTGCATAAAGAATGAGTAGGTAAGTCATCCAAGTGGGACTGCATAATGTGTTTGATATCATGAAATGCGTAAGACATAACTCTATGAAAAGTTGCACCAACATTTTTCAGTCTAAAAGGTAATTTACAGTATGCAAATTTTCCCCATGGACATATAATTTTTGTCTTGGGCTGATCGACAGGGATTATGTTTATTTTATTGTAGCTATAAAATCCATCCAGAAAAGGAATATTTCATTTTTGGCACAATCATCAACAATTTGGTCGATATAAGGGGTAGCATAATTTTCTTTAGGAAAAATCTTATTAATATCTCTATAAACAACAAATAATCTGATAGTTCCTTGTTTCTTCATTACTAGAACTATATTAGATACCCAATCCGTCAAAGGAATAGGATAAATAAATACTGCATGAAGTAGTTTTTCAACTTCAACTTTAATAGCTGCAAATTTTCGCGGAAGTATCAGACGTAATATCTCTCTCATAGCTTTAGCATCCGGGTATGTCTTAATTTCATGAATCACAATCTTGGGATCAATACCTATCATTTCTTCGTAATACCAGGAAAAAATATCTCATAATTCCTGAAATAGGGCTTTGTACATATTGATCTCTTCAATCGAGAAAGAAGAACCTATACGAATGTTTTCAGTTATCCCTAGTTTTATTGATATGTTAATGGGAATTGTGGAGAAATTTTTTCTTAAATTTATCTCAGAACCCAAATGAAGAATGGACATAGGATTTTGAGGTTCCTTGACATAATAAATCAAAAATATCGATGAAAATTCATTTTCGATTTTATCAAGGTGAGGTAAAAAAGAACATCGATGATGAAGAAAGTCCCATGGTAATTCATCCAGTGACAAGATTTCCCGGATATTTTCATGAGTTGAAAACATTTGTTGAAAAGGATAAGAAAATCATGTCATGGTTGAGCTTGATAAAGAATAAGACTCTTCAATGACCACATTCATTTGATCAATATTAGTTGATGAAATGTCAGAAAATTATTGTACTATTACATATGTCGATTCATATGTACTTAAAGGCATTTTGTCACTGTAGGAATCCAACTCAGATTCTAAAGGCACATTCTATGTGTCATCAAATGGAATTTTTCTTGATGTAATCATATTTATATTGGTAATAGTTCGAGGTACGTTAGGAGGAGGTATAGCAAAAGTTACCATAAGAGCGGAATATTTAACGAGTCCTAACCCAACTTCTTCATAAGGCATAACTGTTTTTCCAACATGTTGGATACTATCTGTAGAGATAGGGTCCAAAGCGAAGTAAAACAACTGATCGATTTTAACAATCTTTCCTTTATAGGGAAACATGATCATTCAAAAGACTGATGAAACAACAAAAGTCATAACATAAGACCTACTTCGACCTAGAAGAAGGTTGTAATAAGGAGGGGCATCGACAACTTCAACCTGAAGCGTTGCATTTTTTCCTTCTACCCCTATAGGAAGATCCTAGAGTATTTCAAATGGATGAAAACCTCTTCCATAAAAATTTTTATAATCGTGGGTGACTGATTGATTGGTGGAGAACCAAGATTTTTCCAACAAGTTAAGGACATAATGCACATAGATGCTCCCTCATCAATTACTGTGCGAAAAAACTCACCTAGATTTTACTAAAACTGGAATTTGAAAATCCATTTAGTGTGGGAGTCTAGGTACAAAGTTCTCAAGATCAAAGACAGTGAGATTAGAATATTGAGGATCAATCGCTCCTATAGCTGATAACAGTAATTTCCTCTGAGCTAGAAAATATTGCAGCACCTTGAGGGCCGACATTGCTGAAGGGGATATGGCGAAATCTTCAATAATATTGTAATTTTGAGCAGATTTCACATGTGGATTGAAAGCTGATTTTTGAAGTACACCTTTGGCAGGTGTTTTAATCACTAAATCGGGATTAGGTTTCTCGATGTTTAATGGTTCAGAAATAGGAGGAGTTGATACTAGAAGTTGAATGGATGATTCAGTTTGCTTTCCAGTTAAAGGAATCTTAGATCCATAGTCTTGAGATCGTGTGGCAACCATGACCTGGGACATCATTAAGATAAGCGACGATGAATTGGAATAAGATCCTGTCATTTTTTGTCTTGTGATGGAAAGGGATCTTTAAGGACAACGGGTCTGGGTGAACCTTTGACGATTTTGGATACTTCAGCCCGATGTGGGCACTCTTTAGTGTAGTGATCCTCTTCACAGATAATACAAGGATAACGAGGTTTTCATTTTTCATCTAATGGTTTGGTTTTTTATGCTTTCTCTTTGGGAGAACTGTTTTTTATTTTTACCCTTCCCTTTCTTGTTATTTCTAGATGATATAGCTTTGGTTGTAGACAAGTCTACGACATGAATCTCGGTACAATTTTCTAGGGAAGGATCTCCTTTAGGTGAATTTGGTAGAGTTATGATTAGAGAATTATATTTAGATGATTTATTCTTACTCTTTGACATACTAACGGTGCCTATTACACCGTTTGCCGCATGAGAACTAGAAGGAGTTGTGGCGAGTTGACCTAGGCATGGTAAATCAGGAATTTTTTCATACAAAGTTCCGGACTATGTGTAAACAAGGTCCAGATACTAGGCTTGAGCGATGACCTTCTCTTCTGTTATAATTCCCCCTTTAGCTACATCTTCAATAATCTTAGGAAGTAATGATTCGATGAACCATTCAGTTAGAATTTGATCTGGAATGAAAACTTTGACTAAGCGGCGTCTACATCGCCATTAGTGTATGTGATCTGAAATGTACGTAGACATACCTTTTGTAAGAGGAGTCAATAGTTTTGAGCCATTATCATAATGGACTGGTAACTGAAAATGAGTCGAGAAGGTTTTTGCTAAAGCATTGAAATTGTTGAAAGAACCTCGTGGTAACTCAATGTACCAATTTGCGGCTAAGCCAATCAAAATACTTTGAAAAAATCTTAAGCAAATCGAATCATCGATTAAATAATTGGATGCACACAACAGATGATAAGTCATCACATGATTTGAGGGGTCTTCTCTTGATTTTCCTTCAAACTTTGGAATGTCACTAGGCAACTTAGTAAGCATTGCTAGCCAAAACGGAAGGTAGTAAATTTGATCATTCGTTATCCAAGACAAGTCCGATAAATCTAATATTGCAATGAATGGTAACTGCTCTTTAGGGTCTTGCTGAGTGGATTTATAACCTTGAGGGACAATTCCAGTACCCGAAGGAGGATATCCAAGAAAATGTGGGATAGCTTGAGTAGTTGGAATTGGTATACCTACAGGGTATCCAGGGATAGCCATACCAAGTTGAGGTTGAGCTAGTAGTTGTGTTGGGTATGTGTTATATTCTTTCCACGATTAGCCCCACACGCTGTATGTTGCGTCGGGCGTAGCTAGGGGGTCACGAGGGGTGAAGCAGTCCCCACCGTTGGGGTCCGGGGTGGACCCACTCATAGGCGGATCCGCCCATGGTTTTGTGCATGGTTTTGCACATGGTTTTGGGGTTCGATGGTTTTCAGCCCCTGGTATTTTGTAGATCCGGTCAAGGGAACTACGGTTATGTTCTAATCCAGGGTTAATGGATTGGGGTTTATGTATGCTTCGGCATGTATATATATGTGTTGTAACACTAAGAGGAATATAATGAAAAATCAAGCTGGTCGTCCCGATTTGGGATCCAGGGGAAAAATCTCTGTGTTTATCTGTTTTATGTTTTATGCTCTTGCTATTGTTTATTTTCTGTTATAAGAATCGTGTGTAGATATTTATGTTCAGGGTTAAAACCTACATTTGGTGTCAGAGCTGTTTCGGCTTCAAGGGGACGCCTTTGTTGTTGAGGGTTTTTTTCTCGGGCCTGTGGTAGACCCTGTTCAGTGGGAGATCTGCGGGATCGATTCTTGTGGTGAAAGAAGATGGCGAGTGGCGGAAAGATAGAGATCGAGAAATTTAATGGTCAGATTTTTGAGTTGTGGAAGCTCAAGATGGAGGATCTGCTGGTGGATAAAGATCATTGGATCGCGGTAGATCCAGGTACTAAACCAACGGCAATGTCAGATGAAGACTGGAAGAAACTGGATCGGAAGGCTAAGAGCACAATACGGTTGTGTGTCTCAGATTCAGTATTGTTGAATGTATCTGGGGAATCTACGGCGAAGACCTTGTGGGAAAAACTTGGGACTTTGTACCAATCTAAGTCTCTGGTGAATAAGTTGTTCCTGCGGAAAAAGCTGTATAACCTGAGGATGAAGGATGGAGACTCGGTGACAGAGCATCTGAACGCCTTCAATACTATGGTAAGTCAACTATCATTTGTTGATATTAAAATCTCGGATGAAGATAAGTGCATCAGTTTGTTGTGTTCTCTACCAGACTCGTGGGATAGTCTGGTTATTGCAATAGGTAGCAACACAACTACCTTGAATTTTGATGACATTGTCTCAGCCTTGCTGTCGGAGGAAATGAGACGGAGAAATATGGAGGGTCAAAATGGAGATGCCTTATCAAAAAGGAATGCGGATCTAAAGCTCCTGAGAAAGGAAAGGGATCTGATGAAGGTCCTTCTGCAGAGGCAAAAACCACCTCAGATGAAGGTGGGGATGTGCATTTGGCTTCTTCTTCAAATACACATGTAGATCATGAGTCATGGTTGATTGACTCAGGTGCATCCTTTCACTTCACTCCCCATAGGGAGTGGTTCTGCGAGTATGAGAAATATGATGGTGGTGATGTCTTCCTAGGGGATGATAGGAAGGCCGGAATCGTCGGACGTGGAAAGGTCAAGCTGAAGCTACAAGGTGGGAGGATTAGAACACTTCCTGGTGTTCTGCATATTCCTACATTGGCCAGAAATCTGATTTCTGTAAGCAAGATGGATGATGCAGGTGTAAAAACAGTGTTCGAGAAATATGCCCGCAAGATGGTTCGGGGAGCACTGGTATTAATGCGGGGAGTTCGAACTGGAACTCTGTACAAGCTACAAGGTAGCACTGTTATTGATGGGTGTAACAGTTCTGTGGTTCCTGAAAGTGGGACGGAAAGTCTAGCTGTCTCTGGGGAAAAGACCATGCTATGGC